>JARPVV010000017.1:600000-1097795 GCA_038502285.1 Trichoderma sp. 2475
AAAACCGAAAACATCCGCCCACACCCAAGGAGCAGCGAAACTTAGACAGACGTCGATGGATAGATTTACGCAAAAACAGCCTCAGTCAAGGGTGGATCGACCTCCGCCTTCTAAACGCGCCGAGCATGGCTCCTACAAGTCAAATTCGAGTCGAGAGAGTATTAACACAGCAACTACCATCAATGAAATTGAGATTCTATCATCCAGCATTCCCAATTCACCGGCCACACTTCACCTTAATACCAGTAATGAAGACTCTTCCCCTCCAATTCTAGCATCACGCCACAGCAGGAACCCCAATTCCGCACCAAGAAAGAAACTACTCGTTCCCAGCGCTTCGAGGCCTGGCTTCTTTGACGAGGTTGACGTGGACGCGGACGTATACGAGGAGACAGTCGCGCGAGAAGCACAATTACTTAGAGCTCGTGGTAGGAGATCTGGCGTTACAAGATGGAGCGATGTATCATTTATTGACTTGACGGGGGAACACGATTCCACGAGAAACTAATGTTGCATGATATCAAAAGAGCGCTATAAATGTTGGGTTTGTATTAAGGGGAGTACTGTAACTGTTGGGTTCATTAATTATGGATATGAGCGATAATGTCATATATAACGGGCAATAGCGAATTCCCAAAGGCTATTTGTTCATTCCATTAATAGCATACTCCAATGTGGCTTGCCGCCCATTAAACCGTCCGTGGATTTAACAAAATGAATAACTCCGTTTTCCAGGCGGACGCCCTCGCCCGCCTTTGACCCAAATGCTGTCCAATTCAAATCGCTCCATACGCCTTGCAATATAATCTAACGCATCAGGTTGTCTTTCTTTCCAAACGCCGACTTCCATTTTTAATAAACTCGAACGATTCCTTCTTTCCCTTTCCCTTTCCTGTTTGTTGCAAGTGCTCTGGATGGTGACGTCTTCAATGCCTCTTGCTTGATAGCAGGAACGTCGCCGATAGTGATTATCCTCACTCAAAGCAGTCATGTACACGCTGTGAATGCTGGCCAAGAGAGAGGGGTTCCAGCGAGGGAGTGTTATGCACGCGGCGCTGCCAATATCCTCGCGGGTTGCGGCATGTCGTAGAGCTGCTGCGTCTGTGTGCTCGCCTCGCCATGTAAGCGAAGGCTCTTGATTCTGTGTATAGATCCAGAATGACGACCAAATCTGTTCAACCGGCCATACTGGGGAGCTCACTCAGCGAGACAATACTCCATGGCGGCGGCTCCCAAGACGGAAACTGCTGCGATATACTCTGCATCGCCGTTTGGATCTGCCTAGCCATTCGCTCCTGGACCGTATCTTCATGATGACCATTTACTTCTTCCCAGGGCACAAATATGAGCTCCTCCAGTCCCGTCATGCGCGTTGCGACTTCCCTCAACACCTCCAAGGTGAATCTCGCCGCCGTCATAGAGTTATACATGTTACCAGTCCAGAAAAGCGCATCGTTAATGGCCAAGCGACGCACGCTCGCCAGCTCTTGCTGATCGCAAAGCATCATGCACGTGCGAAACTGCGAATTTGCGGCCATGAAGCCCTCACAAGGGCCAAAGTACATGATGTCGATTTCAGGGTTGAAGAAGATCTGGCTGGGGCCCCGAGCGAAGCCAAAGCAAGGACGGTACGTCTGGAGAGCTTCGAGGCGGGATTCTGTGCAGACGTGCAGGTTGACTGGTACCGGTGCAGACGACATGCAGCCAGCAGTCGCGAAGGCGTGTCGTGATGATGTGAGGGAGGCTGGAGGAGACGATTTGAAGAGAGAAATGCTGTTGCTGCCGCATTGGATGGGCACGAGGCGTGGTCTAGGGAGACTGAGCTCCCATATTCTGAGACGAAGCTCTGTAGGAAGTCTGGCGAAAGAGTGCTAGATGGACACGAGGTGTTAACCGAGATGTCGTCGAGGGAGGAGGTGGAGGGTTCAAGGTAAGGAGCCGGACGTACAAATGAATCGAGGTGCTTTGAAGGTGCGAGTTTCAAGGATGACCGTTTCTCGATAAGCCGGCTCTTGGTGATGGGCGAGAATCGCGATTTTCGGGGAGAGGATGCGCCGCGGGAGCGCCGTGGAGTTGGCGGTTGGAGAGCCATTGCTCTGTCTTGTGGCGTTTGAAGAAGGATGTGTTGCTAAAGTTGTTGCCGTTCTCCAGTGGAAGGGATGCGTGTGTCTATCACTCATAAGACAGAGGAGGGAAGGCAGCGTTATAGATGGGTATATATGCCACAGCCCCCGGGAATAGTAGGTAATATATCAAAATGGCCTAGAGCTATGCAGAACAGAGGTAGCCCTTCCCTTGATTCGGGCACAGCAAAGGCTTGACAACCCTGACACTTGCTTTCACACACAGCTCTCAGCCTATTAGGACTGCGCAATCAAGAAGAGAAGTCTGCACAGGACGTTTGGGAGCAAGGAGAAAAAAATTAAGGTTCGTGGGGCGTCCAGGATGAAGCTTCCCTTGAGCTCTGTAGCGTCGTGCCTAGCTGGACTAAGCAAGTAGGTACTGGGAGTCGTGCACGAAGTAGCCGATGAATGTTCCTTTGTCAGGAAGTAAGTGGGACGAGCGGGTGTACAGAAAGGATAAGAGGGCAGCTCGGTGGAGGGTGTGAAGTTATGCTTGGCCGGAAAGGGGCGTTTGCGTATGAAGTAGATGAGAGGAGACTCTTGGGTCTGGAGAGAAACAATAGGTTTAGTGTACGAGGAGAAGTAGCCAGGTATTGCCGGGTGCCTAGTAGGCATGTACATGTATGTATCGCTTTGATATGCCGGCAAGCAACAGGATGATGGACTCTGTCGTGATACTAAACTGCACTGGATTCAGATGGGTGAGGCGTTGTAATAAATATGCCCCAAGGCCGTTGCCGGAACAAGGAAAGAAAGAGAATGACGAGAGGAAGTTTGTTGATAAAAGCCACAGGCAGTGACTCGGTACCGCCGCAAGACTTGATCGCTGCAAGGTTGTTTACGCTGCGTAGCTTATTCCAGCTCTAGATACAATGGCCCAATACCCTTGTGTCCACCTTCGTCATCCGCGGCCTTCATTACGCACGTTGCAGGGCCCTCCACTGCTTTGTAAGGAGCACAGTACAGTATAGCAAGCTCTTCTCTCAATTGGCGCCTCTCGGATCTCAAGTCTTCCGGCCAGGCGGACCAGGGCTCTTTTGCCCACAGCGCCGGGCTGCATACCGAGGATGGACAGCTATTGCATCAGTCCGACCGGATAGGATTACGGGGAACATGGGGGCCGCGGTGGGCACCTGAGAGCTGTAGCGGCGAGGTGCTCTAGTCAGATGCGATCCTGTACGCTCCCCACGTTATATTACGCACAATTTCATGCCGGTGCTAGAATGCTGCTAGCTCGGCGGTTCGTAGCTGACGGCAAGTAGACAGCAGTTAGTTGGTGTCCATATAGCGCCCCAGCAGATAGTACAGCAGTAGGCAGTACGAAAAGTAATCGCACAGTAGGTCTCTAACCATATATTCCCCGTACGAGTAAAGGAGAAGAGAAGGAAAGGGAAGGGAAAGGGGGGCGTGTTCTTTGAAATTGGCAGCCCTCGATCGCCGCGGAGGGTCCAGGGCGGTGGGATCGGATTTTGCGAGCGCCCATCGAGAAAATGGTGGCAATCTTTGTCTTTCCCACTGTCCACCCCTTCCAGCACGCCAAAGCGTCTCTTCCGGTCCTCTTCCCCAAGAGGGGGCCCCCTAGTCGAGGGGAGTGGAGAGGAGGGGTCTTACTTGGACGACCCTGGACTGCCAGCCAAAAAGAAAAAAAAAGAAAAGGGCGAGGGAAAAGAAAAGAGGGCAAGGAACAGAAGAAAAGCTGCAAAGTCCAAGACAGGCCAGGGCAAAAAGAGGCAAAGCGTGCTGTTGCTGTATGCAGACAGGGTTTGAATGCAGTGCCCGAATCTAGAAAGGCTTCATGTTCTTTGAGACCGGCCAAAGGAGAGAATGTTGCTAGACGAAGAGAGCTCGAAGCTGTGTAAAGTTGTTGGTTGTACTACCTAATGGAGCTGCTCATGAGCTCAGTACATGTAGATACATACGACAGCTCAAGTGGTAAGACAATTCTACGTTTCTACTACAAGGATGGAGATGCGCCATGTAATTGCTCGTCCTGGTGAGCGAGAGAGGCAGAGAGAGCTCCTCTCTATGAGAGGCACAGCAGCTCATAGTGGGCATTACAGCTCATTCAGCTATCACCACAGCCACTTACGTAGCGAAGGCGATCCACTCGCACTTACATTATGCCATGGATACCATTACCCAGGATTTCATAGCGATATCAATTACTGCCATATCCAGTGTTTCCATGTCTCCTAAAAAGGAAATACGAAATTCAGAGAAACAAACCTCGTTTTCGCCAACCAGAGCCCTCTCGGTTTCTTCTCCCCCAGCGCATCGGCCAATGCGCCGCCGACCTCCGACCAGCCAATTTTGTTTCGCCAGGTACCAAAGGAACCAAGGATGAGAGCACCAAAAGAAAAGAGAGCAACAAGATGAGCGCCGGGGATGTCTCTTCCAGGGCCCTTGTCCAGTGGATCTGACGGACGGCCCAAGAGTTGGTGACCCCTGCAACGCCTATAATGAATGGGACTTGGCCGTCCGTCTAGCCTACGGGCGGGAGCACGAAGGGGGCGAAGGAGCAGCGCAGCGCACTCGGCCGATCCTTCAGAAGAGCTCGTGTGGCCGGCGGATCTAGATGGCATCTTGTATCTCGAGATGTACGGATCGAGGTTCTTGACGGGAGTCGATGCTTTGTGTCCGCCGAGTTTGAAATCAACGACCCGTCACGGGTACATGAATCCAGCAAACCCGGCAACTTTGAGCAGGTTACTGCAGTAATTTTTCATACGACTTACATTGCTTACAATACATGTATATATGCAGTAGCAGAGAAAGCCGGGGCGAGCATTCCGCGTCAAACAAGGCCCGTGTGTGACCTCGTGGGCAGAGCCTTTGGCACGCCGGAGCCACTACGGAGCTTGTCTGCCAACAGCGGCCATGGTTGTCTCATCAGGCTCTACGCACCTTGATGTCCTGGCCGGTGGCGATTTTCTGTCACCATCTCGTGTGTGTCAAGTGCGTGCATGACAAGGTCCACTGCTCTGTCTCAAACCACAGGTGCAGAGTCGTATACATCGCAGGCGAGGTATCCGATAGACGCTCAAGGCCTCCGGTGCCCGCAACCACTGCGAACAGGGCTGAGAGTCGAGACGAAACACATTGCTTGGAATGACTAGGGGAGAGTTCCTTACTGTCAATGCATCTTTGCCTTCTTATTCGCCTGCCGCTCATCCTAGTCCCCCCTTGAGCGCCGTTGAGCCATGCAGAGGCGCGTCGGGCGAGTGGTGAAGGACGATGCACCGCCCTGACTCGAGCTGGAGGGCAAAACGTCTAGCTGTTCATAATTCTACACCGTGGTGAAGAGAGCCCTTGACAGCTGAGAGCTGAAAGTTGAAGATGGGTTAGGAAACAGAAGCCAGTATACTGTGGGCCAAGCGTCTGCACCATGGCGCAGGATGCATATGCCAACGACGAATCAAGCACCGCCGGCTACCAATTGCTCAATTACAGTAGGAGAGTGAGATGTATCAGTAACAGGCAAACAAGGCCAGGCCTAGATCAGTAGCATGTCTTTACTGCACGCCAAGAGGCTCGGAAACTTTCTACCACCGGGACGAGTCCCCTGATGCTGTGCCCCATACGGCGACTGGGAGTACCTGCTGCTGCTAGTCCTACAAGATGCTTGTGCTCTATCTACAAGTACTGTACAGCGTGCAAGTCTTTGAAGCACTGCTGTCACGCTGCCTCGCTGTAGCAAGGCCCGACGATACAACCTTGGCGCTGAGAGCTCTCTCGATCCGGTTAGCAAGCAATGCTTGTCAACCTGAAATGTCAATCAGTCACGCATACAGGCCCTCGTCGGCAAGCATTGATGCTTTATGGTGCAACCGATCGATCACATCCGATGCCATCTGCCAGACCAAGATGCCCAGCGTCACATACGATGGCACCCATCGATCCATGCCTGGGTAAGTACATGTAGTCGGCCGCTACGATGCCCACAGGCAGCTCGCCAAAGTCCGATGAGGTCTGCTGCTTGCCTGCTTGGTACTACACAAGGTACTACTACAAGGTGTGCCTAGTTCCAAGCCCGCTTCAACGACGACGATCACCAACGGTGGCTTCCTTTCCTTTCCTAGCTGCAAAGGCGGCGGTAGGTCCCGAGAACTGAGACATCGCGACACTGAGCAGCTTGTGGTTTAGCGCCGTCACAGGGCAGACAACGAACTGGGAAGAGGAAAAAAGTACATGTACAGTTCACTGAGCTAGTCGGGCGATACAGTCAGTCAGTATGTATATACGGGCGAGAGCCGCAGCGGCGTACTTTTGTCATGCGACAAGCGTTGAGACACTCACGCCTACATTGGCAGCACCAGGAGAAACAAACATCAAGAAGTGGCAGTAGCACGGCAGTAGCAGTACGTGCTAAGAGCAATAGTCCCGGAATCCCTTGCTCCGAGATGCCAGTTTCAAACTCAAAATGTCGAGATATGTGCTTAGCAGGTCGACATGTCGACAGGCAATACCGTACGGTAGCTGCTCGATGGGCACCCAAGACACAAGAGCCAAGCATCGCGGGTTGCCAAAGCAGCTTAGATTTTCGGGGTCCATTTGCATAGTCGCCGAACATCCATTGCATTAGCAGGCCTCTCCTTTGCTAGTCCAGGCTGAACAAGGATCGTTAGCGGATCCGCTTTCGACGATCCATCTTTCGAGATAGATGGGATTACCTACTGCTTGTACAATACCGTCACTACGCAGTAACAGTGGTCATAGACGTGGAAAAAGGGCTGGGAAAGGAGATGGACAAGAAGAGTGTGAGAGAAATGACCACTGCGGAGCAAGGTTACATACCTTGGAGCTGCCGTTGGTGCATTTGCGGTGTGTCCCACAACAGCAACATGATCAATCAGAAATGGATCCAAGATTGAAGGCGCATGCAAGCTGAAGGATACGTGCGGTTTCTATCTGTCAATGACAAATCTCTAAAAGCTCGTGCTCTGTAAGCTTGTAAGCAGAGGATGACGTCTGGACGGTCACATTGCAGCCGCTTTTCATTTATTTTCCTCAGCCTCGGCGCTGTTGACGAGGGGACCCATGGAGGAGAGAACGGTGGCAGTACGTAAAATGCACGGACGAAGCATGCATCTACCATAGCTCAACACAAGTATTACGCTCCATGTTACAAACACACAAGAGATATCTACTAGCCTGCCCTATGCGGGCGTATTAACAGGCATCGTATTTCTCGTGTCCTCGAGGCTATGACGGGCATTATTTCATTCGCTTGTTCGGATACATGTTAGGCTTCTTCCGGGGATGCCCAGGAGCATTACTTTTAGCAGCGCGGAAGACGAACCCCTGCTATTCCCGGGTGAGCATCTCATGCTGGTGTCCCAATGGCGGAAGATTTCCTCTTGCGTGTGGGTGGGAGAACGGGATACATTCCGTAGTATCAACTACGAGGTGCTAGGCGTTTTATAGATACTACTCTATCCCAATTGAAGGCTCGTCATGGTGACAGTCTTCGTGGTTACATCAGTTGTTTAGGTTTAGCATCATTATGAGTGTGTGTATTTACATCCAAGTACATGTAAATAATGGCCCATACTTACCCTAAAGAGAGTCTCTAGAGGTTGAGCCCTTACAGTATACTACCTGAATAACCTGAATACATGTGCGTTAATCACTCATTCTTCCACTCATTCTTCTTCTCGGCGCTATTTCAGTCAACCTACAGCTACGCTACCCAGCGAGTCATGCCCGAATCCTTCTCTCCGAAGCCCACTGTCTTGTCACCACTGCCCTCTTGTCCAACTTCAGCCCCGAGATCCTCTACAGGGCTGACAGTAGCATCCGCTCTAAAATACGATAAACTCCATCCCACCGCCGTTGCATAAACAACCTCCAGCTCAGCTCATAACCCTCGTGACTCGAGCTCTACCATGAGCGGCTGGGCTGCAGCACCCCCTGCCCAAACTCACGCACACCATACGTACGGCTGTCTCCAACGTCATCACATCTCACATATCGAGAGAGCGCTGCATGAGTTGGACAGCTTGAGCTGAGATTCGTCTGCTCGTATCTCAATAGAAGCATGTTCCTTGAACCTTGAACGATAGCGACAAGGGGAAATTTCCCTCTGTGCTGCCTCTTTCTCTGCTACAGTATATTTCTTTCAGTAGGCACACGCCCCCCCTCCCCTGTCCAGCAAAATGACATTCCAGCCGCAGCCTAAGCCGAGGAGAGACGATAAATTTTGGTAGGCCCCACCCCCAAGCGTCTCGATGGCAGCTGAACAGCCTGGTGGGGAGCGTGTTTGGAGATGCTACTGGCTGCGGCTGCGATGCAGTTGATATGAGGAGCTGCAGCCTTCTGGTATAAGACGGGGATAAGGCAGCGTCTAGCCTGCACACCACGGAGGGAGTTGCTAGTGATATGAGAAGAAGAGCCTGAAGCTGAACGATATGCAACGGGGCCGCCGTTTGATTTGCTCTGCGGGTCGAGCCGCCCAGCCAGAGAAGAGGAGAAGCCGTTGCTCGTGCGCTTTCCGACGTTGGAGATGCGCAAGTCCATTCTCACCGTTACAACTCCACTGCGCTTGTTGCCTTGGCGGCATTGCGGTGATGTTGGCGATGTTTTATTGCGCTAGGTATATGCCATGTGATAGAGCTATATGTACATGTATTCTGATGTAATCTTCGTAGTGTTATTGCATCGCAATGCAGCCCCAACTGTGGTTACAGTATCATTGTGATACCCATGCCAAGAGCAGCATCAAATTGATGTCAATGTCAATTACCTACATGTAGTGTCACCTCTTTGCACCCTGCAGAGCCATTGAAAAGATAGCAAACAAGACGGTGGATTTACCAAGAACCAGCCTTCATTTGCTCTTTGCCGTGCCTTGCATACTGCCGACGCTATCTGGCGCGCGACAATAAATCCCCAAGTACAGTAGATATTGACTCTATCTCAAGCCTTCATCTCCAAGAGCCTCATCTACCGTGCATCCCAGCCTTGATTGAATTTCGAGAAGCAGACAAGAAAAGTCTATTATTATCTACGCACAAATTGATTTTTACCTGCAGTCCTCCATACAATGTAACCCCCAAACAAATTCCATGCACCTCTTAACCGCCGTGTTCCTGTTTCGTTTCCCAAAAATCAGCCCATTTCTATTTTCGGCACACACCTCTCGCCTCTCATTGGCCCGGCACTTTTCACCCAAGCGCCGAGTCCAAGAAACATCAACAACCTCTAATCTAGAATGTGACCCCAGATTATCGATTTTTTTCCCTTGCCTACTATTCAGTCCGCATCCTCTTCTCATTGGTGAAAGAGCGCCAAGAAACGGCAGAGGCCAACCAGCGCGGCTAATCGATGCATCTCCATCTCCCAGCGTGGAGTTGGCCGTGCATGTCATTGGCTGGCGGCTCAACACCACGATGGATCTGAGATGTCGAAGCGCCGGGAGATGATGTCGCTGAAATCTACATCTACGCAGTGTTTCCCCCTCCAGTAAATCCAGCTCATCATGTTTGTTTCGCGGTAAGCAAGTCTTGTCCAAACAAACCATCCTTTTTTCTTTTCTTTTTTTTCCTTTCTCTCTTTGTCGTCTTTCACTTTCCCTTTTCAGCCACCGTCTTTCTTCGCTTCATTCGCCCAAAGATACCCCAAACGTCTCATTCAAAATGTCCAGCCTCAAAAACGAACTCTCTTCCGTGGACTACGAAGTCGAAGCGCAGGACGCCGAGCGCCACTCCCAGCTGCAGCCCCAGCACCGCCTCCTCAGCATTGTCCACAACTCTCGCATCGCCCTGACGGTCCTGGCCCTGGCGGCCGGCATCACCATCCTGGGCGTTTCGGCCAACGGGCTGCTTGTCTACCACGAGACGTATCTGCCTGCCGAGTTCTACCTCTCGCTGTGGCCGGCGCAGTTTGATCTGCGTCCCACGGCGGCGTTGATTGCCGGCGGAGTGATTGTAACCGTGGCCAATGTTGTGTCACTCTTCTTTAGCAAGATCCAGGCTGTAAGTATCTACAAGTATCTGCTGGGCAATGCCATTCGAATCCTGCTCCCATTTACTGACATGATTTGAAATATAGCTTCGCAGCCTGACTGGCCCCCACGCAATCGCCAGCATTGCTGCCCCGGCTATTGGCTTCATCGCCTCTCTCGTCGCAATGTCCCTCTGCTACGCCGTCAACTCCTCTTCCACTGTCGACAGTCTCCAGAGCTGGACATGCCGCTGGACCGCCGTGCCCACGACCGCTCAGCCGCACTTTGGCGCCCTTTGCAAGCAAAGCCAGGCCGGTGTCATACTCGCGGTGCTGCTTGTTCCGCTGGAGGCTGCCATTCTGGGAGCGGCAGGCTACCAAGCCATTCTGGAGCGAAAAGCCACAAGGGCATGATTTGCATGGACCACGCCCGAGTTTGGGATTAAAGGGAAAAACTTATCAGGGCTGGAGGCAGCTGGCCCTGTAAAAAGGGTGGCTGATGGAGAAAGTGTTGTGCTCATCCAATGTATACACAAAGATTGAGCTATGCACTATGTACTAATTATTTTTATTTCTGGTGTGGCATTTGTAGCCTCGTGCCAAATGTATGTGCTACGTGATGGTATGCACATACAAGGCAGTTGACATGTATAATTCTACCAAATATATTACAGAATATGAATCATGATTCTACGGTCATATGTACTCACGTAGTGTCGACAACCTTTTGATACAAGTACTTTCGCCAAAGTTGCAAGCATCCGCCGTGTTTCTGTAGGCTAGCCGCAAGCCATATGAGGAGCGCTTGTGCAACGATTTCTCCCCGTGAAAATGATGAAAATGGTAGAGAAGAGGATGCGGGCATGGATGTGAAACAGAAAACGAACGGTGGATGTGGAAACTGCGTGGATGGTGGCAACCTCTCCTGCCAGATGCCTGCAGGTGAGACCTTTGTCAGTTGATGTTGACATTTTTCACAAAGAGACGTTACATTCATTTTGAGCTGTTCAACGAAAATTCAATGAATGCACTTGTGCGAATTTACTTTGATGCGCGCATTCACACGTGCACTTATATCTAACAGCTCTAGCATTTGAGAATAGTTAGCTGTCTCGCTCCAACATCAGCATTAGCATCATCAACACCTGCAATCTGCAGCAAAGAAGAAGCGAAACATCTCCTGACTCATCTTCATCACCGTGCATCACCTCATAATGGATCAACAGCCATCTCCGTCTCCTCCGCCACATAAAACTCCAATTGTCAGAATCACGAAGCCATCCCACGACACAGCAGCAGCACCTCCTTCGCCCACTCCAGAGCGAAAGGCCAAGGTCAAAACAAAGATATCCAGCTTGGAGACTGTCATAGAAGGCGATCCCCGAGCTCATCCCGGCTTATCCCCAGATAATGCCGCCAGACCCATCGTTGGAGCAGTGCCGCGTGGTGAAAAAGAGCGCCAGGCCGAGAAACGAAGCCAGTACTTTTACGATGCACTTTACGAGCGATCAGGAAGGAATTCGGCTGTGGAGTCTGTACGAAGAGAAGCTTTGGTTTATGCTGAAGTAAAGACGAATGTTACGGCAAGTTTATTCCTCTTAATGGTGTATGGTTTTTTCTAACAGAGTTTTGAAACTAGGTTGAAGACGAGCAACACTTCCTCATCACCTTCTCCCACCAGCTCGCCGCAAGATACAACCGTTATCCTTCTTCTACCGTCGTATCTCTTCTCCACAGCCAATGTCTCTTCTTTGGCGGCTCATCGCATCCCGCCTACATTCTCACCATCACGGCTCTCCCCTCTGAAGTCCAGCCCGCCACCAATAAGCGCAACACTGCGGTGTTGCAGAAACATATGGAAACCATCCTTCGGATTTCTCCTTCAAGAGGGATGGTGCGCTTTGCGCCTATAACGGAAGAGTGCCTCGCTTGGGGAAGCAAAACGGTCGCCGGAAGGATTTCGGATGCTGTGGCCAAGGATAGAGAGGTTGCGAGTGAAGGAGAGGGGAGCAAATCACATGAGAGGCGGATATTAAAGGTAATGATACTTTCTTTCTAGATATATCTGTATATAAATATTATGCTGACGAGAAACAGTCACTATCATTGCGAAAGTCTCCAGTAATCATCTCGCCTCCAAGCACGCAGCCTCCGACCCCTTCAAGACACGGGCAGGAAGTGGGCGGAAATGCAGCTGCTCGCATAGAGTCTACCGATAAAACTGAGGGAGAAGAGCATGTCAAAGTGATAAAAAAGAAGAAGAGCATCATTCACACGTTGTTTCGGACAAAGGCTGAAGACGAGGAGCCTTCGGTATCCTGAGAGCATTGATGCAAGTGGTGTCCAAGTTGAATAGAGAAAAGACGGGAGTTTGGGATGCGTAAAATTATAAAAAGTAAGAATAAGGAGCAGTTTCTACCAATAAATTGTGCAGCATGACTGCACGAGATCATGCAACGAACTGACTTCATTCGTCTCGCTTACAGCCCACCTTGAGAGGCCTCTGTAATGCATTGGCCGGTTCGTGAATAGTTCCTTGTGCTGCATCTCCTTCATCGATCTTACCAATGAGGATTCTGGTATTTCAGCGCAGGCACTCTATGATATACATCATAGAAAACATCAATTTGGTGTTTTGACGCCATTAGTTGAGTCGCGTGCCGACGCCAAAAGCGCGTTTCTCTTCAGCAGCGGAGCTGACTAAACTTGGACTCGCGACCACCAAAGCCGACGCTGTACACCGCACAAGCCAATTCAAACTTTCGACTTCAACTCCATCCCATCCATTGGCCAAGCTCGCTGAAGCTGCTACAGACCCAATTGCTATATTGCCTATAGAAACCTTTGACTTATTTCTCCCTGCATCATCTTCTGCCTCTTCTCCGTGCTTCTCCCGGCCATGGCAGTCGCCTGCCCAATCTGCAACAAGCCCGTCAAGCCCACCGATATCAACGACCACATCGACTCCGGCTGCACAACCCTCATCTTCGACCCGAGCACGCCAATCATCCCTCCGCCACAGCCTCAGCCATCCACTCAAAATGGCGCCGCAATTTCTGCCTCGCAGCCGCAGAAGCGCAGTGCGTCCAGCTTCTTCACGCCCACGCCCAAGCGGCAGATAACCGACCCCAGCCCCAGAGCCCAAACGCCCATCAGCAACGTCACATTCCCGCCGCTGGCCGGCAAGAAGCGGTCGCTTGACGAGGGGCCGCAGGAGGACAAGAAGATGGAAGACGTGGCACCGCTGAATGGCGATGCGAACGGATCGGCAAACGGGGCGGACGCCGATGGACGAGTATTGAAAAAGACAAAGACAAGCCGCGCAGCTCCCCTCGCCGAGAGGATGCGGCCAAAGACGCTGGACGAAGTGTGTGGACAAGAGCTCGTCGGACCCAACGGCGTGCTGCGGTCGCTCATCGAATCGGACCGTGTGCCGTCCATGATACTCTGGGGAGCCTCGGGAACTGGCAAAACCACCATTGCGAGGTGCATTGCCCACATGGTGGGCAGCCGCTTCATCGAGCTCAACGCCACCAGCTCGGGCGTGCAGGAATGCAAGAAGCTGTTCCAGGAGGCCGCAAACGACTTGCAGCTCACGGGCCGCAAGACAATCATCTTCTGCGACGAAATTCACCGGTTCAACAAGGCCCAGCAGGACGTCTTTCTGCGGCCGGTCGAAGCGGGCACCATCACCCTCATCGGCGCCACGACGGAGAACCCGTCTTTCAAAGTCGCCAATGCGCTGCTTTCTCGATGCCGGACATTCACGCTGCGGTCCCTCGGCACAGAAGACATTGTTGACATCCTGAGGCGGGCTCGCAAGGTGGAGGAGTCGGTCTACCCGCCTTCGCCCCTCATCGACGACGAGATGATGGGCTATCTCGCCCGCTTCAGCGACGGCGATGCCCGCACAGCCCTCAACCTTCTCGAACTCGCCCTGTCGCTCACCCTTCGCGAGGGCATGACGCAGGAAACCATGAAACAGTCTCTCACCAAAACCCTCGTCTACGACCGCGCTGGCGACCAACACTACGACACCATCTCCGCCTTCCACAAGTCTGTCCGAGGAAACGACCCGGACGCTGCCCTATACTACCTCGCACGCATGATCCAGTCCGGCGAAGACCCCCTATTCATAGCCCGCCGCATGGTCGTCATCGCCTCGGAAGACGTCGGCCTCGCAGACAACACCCTCCTGCCCCTTGCCACGGCCACCTATACGGCCACCCAGCAGATTGGCCTCCCCGAAGCCCGCATCCCCCTCGCCCACTGCGCCGTGGCCCTCTGCCTGGCACCAAAGAGCACTCGCGCATACCGCGGTCTGAACAATGCCTTTGCCGCCCTGCGAGAGCCCGGCGTGGCGAGTCTGCCGGTGCCGCTGCATCTGAGAAACGCGCCGACGAGGCTGATGCGAGATTTGGGCTTTGGAGCAGAGTACAAGTACCCGCCTAATTACAAGGATGGGAAGGTGAAGCAGCAGTATCTCCCGGATGAGCTGGTAGGGCGGACGTTTCTGGAGACGAGGGATTTGGGGACGGTGGTTGATTATGATTACGAGATGAAGGATATGCCGACATGATATTTGCATGATTGAGTGTATTCAAGGATCGGGACAGATACAGCGCCAAGCTTTGCATTGCGGACTTGCTTTCATTTTGGATTGTATTACTACGGGAATAGCCAGCCATGATGACGACTACATTGGATGGAAAAGGGACAAAGACTGTTCTATACTATACAGCTTTTTCGCTCCCCTCTCAAACATGAGATTTTTTTGTATATGATACCATTGTTAAACGGCATAGAGAGCGGTTCTACATAGCATAAAGGGGAAACTGGATATATATATATGGCAACCACGGAATATAAATGATTCACAATATTACCAAACGATTAAAGCAAAACAATCATGATTGGTAGTTTAATACCTCGACTACCTAATGCAAAAAATGGGTATATGAAAATGTGCAAATGCTGCGTAAGGGGTATGCTTGTTGAGATGTAAGATGCATGACATGATTTCGCTGCTTTGATGCCCGTTTCCTCCTCCTCCAAGTCATATGCCGTATGGCGTGATATCGAAAACAAAATGAAACGTGAAAAAAAGAAAAACTAAAACGCCCATGCTAGAATATGCGAGATTTATACAATGTGGTTGACGATGATTTGAGCGTTCAACCTCCACTTTCAAGAGCAGATTCGCAGTCATCAATTATCCTGCCGTGTCGGCGTCGTCGATGAAGCCGCCGCTTCAGCCACCGATCCATACCCAATCCCCTTTCTTCTCCCCCTCAACAACGCCCCCAACGCCTTCCCCAGCGCCGGCATGTCCGTCAAAATCGACACGTGCCCCCGATCAGTGCTCACCCTGCCGCCCTTTGCAATCGAGTACCCCTCGGGCAGCATGCTCTCCCTCGCAAGCACCACGCCATCGCCCGGGCGGAACACCAGCTCGTCGTACGCGTCGGAGCAGGGGATGGCGTCGCGGCCGTTGACTCGCGCCGCGTACACGGTGGGGATGGATTTGCCGTAGATGACGGCCAGGGGCGGGTAGGCGTTTGCGTCCTGGTGGGCCTGGTTGTGGACGAGCTCGGAGCGGAACTGCTTGACGGAGGCGAGGGTGCGGGTGAGGTACTCGTAGTTGCGGCGGAAGAGGGCCGGGTCGATGGACGGCGAGGGGGGCGAGGGCGGCAGGTTGGCGGTGTCCGGGGAGAAGGGGGCCTGGGCGGAGGGCGGGATGCTCAGCGTGTGGCGGTGGTTCTGGGGTTTGCGGGTGCTCATGGAGGCTCGGCCCTGGGGGATGTTGCCGCTGTTGCTGCTGCTGTTGCTGTTTGTGTTCGTCGCAGCGTCTTTGCTGGCCGGATCAGGGCCCGACATGGAGTTGCGCCTCTTGTCGGACTTGCTCGGCCGCAGCAGCGCGTTGGGGAAAAAGGCGGCCAGGGGCGAATGCTGCGGGTGCTGGTTGTACGGCGGCAGCGGCGGCGCCACGCACGGGCTCAGATGGTACTTTACCCAGTTGTCGGGCTCGAAGAAGTCGACGGGATACTCCTCGCCCGTGTACTTGTCGACGAAGAGGAAGCCGTCGTCGGGCAGCAGCGCAAACGACGTGCGGATGGAAAAGTTGACCTGCGCCGTCAGCAGCTTGTCGTTGAACAGCACGGCGTCGCCGTTGCGCATCGGGCCCAGGATGTTGATGCACCGCATGGGCGTGCCGCAGAAGAGCACGCCGGCGAAGAGGTCCGGCTGCTGGTTGACGGCGTGCCGCGTGATGAGCCCGCCGAGGCTGTGGGCGACGACGATGGCGCCGCGGGCCTCGACGGGCACGCCGGGCTGGTTCGACGGCAGGTTGCGCAAGAAGTCGAGCAGCCGCCGCGACGATCGCGACGGGCTGAGGCGCCAGTCGTAGCCGTAGTCCCACACGCGGAGGCGCCCCGAGCGCGCGTTGTCGCACGAGCGCAGCTTCTTGAAGAACTTGCGCGAGATGTCGATGGGCCCGATGTGCTGCAGCATGCCGGACGGGAAGATGCGCTCCTCCATCGTCTCCTCGTCCTCGTCGTCCAGGCCGACCTCGAGATTCGCCTTGCGCAGGTTGAGCCCGAGCTTGACCGGCGCCCAGAGCTGCTGGTGCGGCGGCTCGGCGGAGCGCAGGATCGAGCCGCGGTAGCCGCCCATGACGACGATGTCGCCCGTCAGCTCCTCCAAGACGCGGTCCAGGCGTTCGGAGTCGTCAATGGGGGCTTCCTTGGGGATCTCCTTGGAGGCAGCGGAGTCGAGGTTCTGCTTGGAGTGGTTGGCGGACTCGTTGGAGAAGATGCCGTTGAGGGAGATTGTGGACTTCCTGGATATGGCCTGCAGCCCAGCCAGGCCTGGTATGTTGGGAATCTTGAAGTTGGGCACGTCGGGAAGACTGTGCTTGATGGCCATGAAGCGAACATTGACCATGTCGCGGACGTCGGTGAAGCGGTCGTCGTCGCCGAGAGACGAGGCGCGGGACAGGCTGTGATACAGCATGCTATCGTCAGACGTTGTCCTACGCAGCAGCGGCGGTCTCGAAGCTGTAGAAGAAGAGCCAGCAGTGTTGGCGTCTGGACTTGACGGAGAATCAGGGGCGTTCCGAGGAGGCGAATCCGAGGAGGCGTGGCCACGACGCCGGGAAGCGTCAGACCGGCTTGGCCGCAGCGACTTGGGCAGCGACTTTGGCAATGATGGCAGTAGATGCGAAGGGAATGCCTGCTGCAGCTTCTTCAAGGCCTCCTGGCCCGCTGATCGTGATCGTTGGCGAGTCGGTTCAAAGGCGGCATGAAGGATCCCGCGGGCCTCGCTAAACGGCTTCCCATCCTTGGTCGACTGCTGAGACTTCCACGGAGAAGGTGGGCTCTGTCGTCGCGGCGAGGTCAGCGGCACAGGCCCTATCATGGGAACGGGCTTTCCATTGAGCTGCGTTTCCGGCAGCGGAAGAGACGTCGATTGGGGTGCTGTTGTGGCTTCCGGCGTCGTATCCCCATCGCCATCGTCGTCGCCGTATGTCTGAGGTTCATCAAAGTAGCCGCTGACTCCCGGCCTCTGCAGCGCAGCAGCCTTTTCGGTGGCGGGAGTGCGCAACGAGGTCAGATGGCTGGCCGCGGCGCTCATGGCCGGCTGCAGATAGGCCTGGGCGTCATCCTGATCCCGACACATGGAGTCGTCTGAAAGATTGCCTTCCTCGCCAGAGTCTCCGGCGTGGATGCCGGGGGGCGGCGGCGACCCCGGCGCTGTCTTTGCGGTGTTCATTGTTTTCTGAGGCCGTCGTGATCCATAGACTGTTACAGTTGAAGGCTTGAATAATCGGATGAAGAATGTCTTGAAAAAATGGAAAAAGTGTGAGAAAGATCCTAGGTGAGAGCTGGGTATTAATGCAAAGGTGGCAGAAGCAACAATGGCCTCTTGCACAGCTGGTTTGTGAGTCTTGAACGTTGATATGACGTTGAATGACAATCGACCAATAAGAGGTGCAGATCTGGTTCAATGATGCTGTTTTGATTATCCCTTTAGTGAACCAGCAGCTCGGATACAGGCAGAGGGTCGGAACTACTGTGCCGTGGGTATCATGCAAAAAGGAGTGAGAAAGATACAAAGTTCCGCGTATTTTGGAATCTTGCCAAGTGTTCAAAAAAAGGGTATTGCAAATCAAAAAGAGTAAAAGAGTAGAAAAAGCCAAGAGGAAAAGAAAAAAAAAAAAGGATCCAAAAGACTACATATGTAATTAATTATAACAAGGCTTGGGGTTGCGCACAGCCGAGCCACCCGGGCTGTGGCCAACGCAAGCTTGGAAAGCTCCGTGGATCAAAGGGTGGAATAAAATAGAGTCGGTCGCATCCGCCTTTCGTGATTGGCCACGCTGGAGATTTGCTTATAGCTGGCGGGCTGGGCTAGGAGCTGATTTACTTGCTCCATGGCAGCTACAGATAGGCAAACGTCAGATCTGGATAGGCCCGTCAATTGGGCAAAGCCTCAGATCTGGTTGGGAATAGTTCCTTACCTACCAAAAAAAAAAGCTGGAATGACGGATGGACCGAGGAACCGCTAAGCCCAAAGCTGGCGCAAATCGTCGCCAGCCCGGGCTGTGCTTGATCCTATTCGCTACTCCATGATTTCATTGCAATCATCGATTTCTGGCGCCAGGGAAGGGCCCTTGTACTGTATGCTGCGGAACGGACGAACAGAAGGGCAGCGAGGCCCGACGACGGGGTCTCTGCAGCGCAGCTGGATCCGAATCCTCATTCCCCCCAGCCTCCCGTCTTTTTTCTGCTTGTACAGTAGCAAGTTTTGATCCTGCGCATCGATAGTGCTCGTCAAGACCCGAAGCCCGTCTTTCGCTTCTTTTTTTCCCATGTGATTGATTGATGGCATCTGACCGGCGCCTAACGCCTCGACTTGACTCGACCCAGCCCCGGTTTTTACAAATGCCATCATCAATTACTCTTACGGTATATACCGCAAGTTCCGAATGTCTGCATGGGGGTCACGGCCGAATGAAAGATGCTAAGATGATTCCAGCACAAAAAAAAACAAGGCAAGACAATTGAAAACGGCGAGCGGAACAGTTCCAGAGCCTTTCCTCCCCTCTCCCCGTATATTCCGCAATTTTCTGATGAACCCCAATTCGCAGCTAGCGAAAACGCACGCTGGCTCGCTTACGTGTGTTTTTACTCCTTTTGCCCATGTCTCGCAAAAGGAAAAGAAATCCTAAATATAACAACAACCGGAGCATCTTTCTGGATACGACGCTAGATTGCTTGCTTACGCTGTAGTACCTTTTTGTCCGCCCCCCCCTCTATTTCCTTTCCCGTCTTTTTCACACTTTCCACGTACGGATATTCCAAAAGTTTCAGGAACCCCGCGGATGCTAAAAAGCCATGTGGCCAATGTCGAACCTTTTGGACGCATTGCATTTGAAAGAGGGGGGCCCCGCAGCGTCTACGGTGGCTAAAGAAAGTTCGGTGTCTCGGACCTTTGCATTGGAGCTTTGAGCCCGCGGACATTGGCATCGAAACTTGTTGCCGCATTGATGATGGGGGGGCTTACATTTGCAGGCAGAGCACGGTTGTTTCTCCTTAACTTTTTGGCTGCATGGCAATGGCACTAATTCTACACGGAGTCTGTGTCGTAAAGATTCCGGAAGCACGGATCAAAACAGATTACATGTATGCAATGCAGCACCCCGCCTCAGCGTTCAACAAACGTTAATCAATCCTTCAACTCTTATTTTGATTATCGTACAAAGGGGCCTTTATCAAACTCCAATTGACCAAGCATTTAATCAAGTCTCCTCCACCACGAAGCAATGCTACCCAGACCGAGCAGCCTTTCTTCACACCCAGATTATGGCCCATTCGTATGGCAGAGCCACGTTCGCGTCCACATCCAACCCATAGTAGATATAGCTAATAGATCATAAAGATGAGTTTCGATCGATTGCGGATCTACACGTACATAATCAATAAGACCATGAAAGTCTAATGCTGCATAGCAAACGTGGAGTGTTTACGTTTGAGGCAGAGCACTCCATCTCAGCTGGCCCTGCAGTGTGGCCTATCTAGGACATGTTCAGCCGCCAAATACGACACTTGGAATCATCTCAGCCCTATAATTCTTCCCAATGTCAACTACCTACACTTGGTCCCTTGCTGCTACGAGCTGCGCCGATTGTGTTGCGTCCCCTCTCATATATCAAAACCAAGCTGTAAACGTGCTCAACTCCATCACGATGAGGCTGAGCAGAAAACCCCCCTCTCTCTATAAACTAACTGATATCACACCAACAACAAATCCCATAACAGTAAACACACACAAACGTCCTCATCACCATCAACAGCAACGAGATACCCAAATGCCAAGACAAACGTATCCAGATCCCCATAATAACTTCTTCCCTCGGCAAAAAAAACGCCACCCAATCGGGCCACTTTCGCTGCCATCGTTTTGCATCAACGCCTAGCTAGTGGCTGAAACCTTGTCACTCTATACCGACTTTCAACTTTCCCAGTGACGAAACTCCTTTCTCTCCTAATTTCCCATCTTTCTCAACCCTCTCCCACAAGCTTCTCACAGCTCACAGATTTGGGCACCAGTCACCCCCAAATGCTGAACGCCCATTGAACCAAACAAATCACTTTACTTACTAGAGCTGCTCCCCCCTTCCCACAATGACGACACTCCAGCCCCGCCCTCCCTACTCAGACGCCGAGCTCCAGCAGCTCTACCCGCCTCGCCTTCACCTCCAGCAGGTCCAGATCCTCCTCCGCCACGGCGAGCGAACCCCCATCAACGCCCGCTTCGCAAACACCGGCCTGCCCGCCTACTGGCCCTACTGCAATGCCGTCCGCCACATGCGGTCCGCCGTGCTGGGCCCCTCCGGCCCGGGCGCCGACTCCGGCTCCGGCAGCAGCAACACCTTCACGGAGCTCCAATGGCGGCGTCGCCTCGAGACGTTTGGCGCCGACGACGGGGCCATCCCGGCCACCGGCCCCAACGACGCTCACAAGATAGAGACGGACGGCATCTGCGACTTTGGCATGCTCACCGACCGCGGCAGGGAGACCACCTACGCCCTCGGCTCTCGCCTTCGCAAGCTCTACATCGACCAGCTCGACTTCCTCCCCGCGAGCGTCCACAACGCAGACTTCCTCTACCTGCGCGCCACGCCCATCCCGCGCGCCCTCGAGTCCATGCAGCAGGCCTTCCTCGGCCTCTACCCTCCCCACACCCGCGCCGCAGACTTCCCCCCGCTGACGATAATCTCCCGCTCGCCCGCCGACGAGACGCTCTTCCCCAACGACGGCAACTGCCGCCGCTTCGCCGCCCTGTCGCGCGCCTTTGCCAACCGCGCCGCCGAGCGCTGGAACGACTCCCCCGAGATGGCCTACCTGACCAGGAAGCTCGGCAAGTACATGCCCGAGGAGAGCCCCCGCGTGGCCGTCGACGCGAGGCCCCGCCTCAGCGGCCTCATGGACACGGTCAACTCGACGCTCGCCCACGGCCCGGCCACGCGGCTGCCCAAGGACTTTTACGACCCCAAGGCGCGCGCCATCATGGAGAAGATTGGCGTCGAGGAGTGGTATGCCGGGTACCAGGAGAGCGAGGAGTACCGCACGCTGGGCATCGGTGCTCTGCTGGGCGACGTTACTGCGCGCATGGTCAGCAGTGCTGAGCGCAACCTCTCGACCCCGGATGAGGCGTTTGTGCAGGCGCCTGGCCAGGGGAAGCTTGAACAAGCACCAAAGAGCAAGAAGAGCCGTGACACGAGTGATGTCGAGGGAGACGGCTTCCGATTCGGTCTCAGCGGATGTCACGATACCACCCTCGCCGGCGTCCTCGCCAGCTTGGGAGCCTTCAACACCGACAAATGGCCGCCCTTTACAAGCCACATCGCCATCGAGCTCTTCCGCGACTCTGAAAACAACACAACAACACCATCATCTTCATCCTCATCATCATGGCTGCCCTCATTCCTCCGCCCTTCCTCATCATCCTCCTCCATCGGCCGCACCCCAACCCCAAACCTCACCGACAAGCAACTCACCTCCATGCAAGGCTACTTCGTCCGCCTCCGCTACAACGACGAGCCCGTCGCCATCCCCGGCTGCAAGCTTCCCGGCAACCACCTCCCCGGCAACGAGTCCTTCTGCACGCTCGCCGCCTTCAAGGCCATCGTCGACAAGTTCACCCCGCGCGACTGGAAGCAGCAGTGCCGGATGAACACGAAGGCGCCTGCTTTTCCGCAGAAGCCTGAGCCTGCTGGGTTTTAAAAGTAGGTAGTTTTGCTGGGTGATTTAAATGGAGTTGCTGTAGGTTTTGTAGTTTTTGACGCTAAAGTATAAAGAGCATGATGATAAGTAGCCAGTAGTAGTGTGTCACTCTGGAAAAAAGGCTGGGGAAAAAGAAACGGGAATTCGTTTCTTTTGACTAATGGTTAATTTACAAGAAGAAGACGGCGAAAGGCGTTTACTATGATATACAGCATCTGGTTATACAAAATGGGCTGCGTGTAAAACATCAATGGTGGACGAGATGATAATCTGTAAATTACTGCTCTAAAACACATTTACACACCTCATGCTCGTGCTTATACACTCAGCCGTAATTAAACCACAAATCTACGCACCAACCATCTCACCGCACACGGAGCAATCCCAAGCAAACACTCAAATGATATCATCTTATTCAATTGTAGTATTAGGCAAACCGCCAATTTCACCCTCCGTGTAACAAAGGAAAACAACTCCCATAACGACATAACATGCAAATATGTATCCCCCTCCTCCGCCCATAACTAACCAGGATTTCCCATTACATCTCCCGGTTTCCATCTCCTTTCCAGGACCTCGAATTCAGAGATCTGGCGTTTTTTTGTTTTCTTAAGCATTTTCGTCATTTCCTAATTCCATTCCACGCTTTCTCTTCTTTATTAGACGAGGCCATTGTTCATTAAAAACAGCCGCTCGGATAAATAGACATATACACACATATATATGTAGGTGTATATATATGTATCGCTCCTTGTTAAGCCAAGTAGCTCAAAAATCTTGCAGTTTCCTTTCTTCTCAGCGCATTCGTAGGGGTTAAAATCTCAAGGGGAATTGAAATGGAAGGTTTTGAAAAAAGGTTTTGAACATGGTACACTGAAGGAAGTAATTATGAAATATGTTATAAAACAAAAGATGCAGGAAAAAAGGAAAACGTGGGAATGAGGAATCCATAAAACAAAGAATCAAGGACAAGGCACAAGACTCCCAAATCCAATTACAACAAGTTAGGTAAATCCATCCCCATAATCCCACTCTGTTCATATGCTATTCGTCAATTGGCCTACATTTTAGTTGGCCACTTCCTCTTCCACCCAGCCATTCAGGCCTCCCTGGATAGCCAGGCCAAAGCCAGAGGCTCCCATGCCACCGTAGCTGGCTTGGTACTGGTGGCCACGGTGAGGCCTCTCACCGTGGCTGCCGTTGCTCTCGGAAGGGCTGATGCCTCCGTTCTCAAATCCAGGCGCAAGGACTGGGAGACTGACGGCGCGGCTGTGCTGGCCACGACCGTTGCCAGGAGCCAGCAGGCCGCCAATGGTGGTGGCATTGGACATGCCACCGTTCATGGAATATCCGTTGGAAATGCTGGCAGACTGTCCGTGTCCGCCAATGGGACCCTGCTGAGGGACGTCTAATGACAGATCGTTGGACTGGGCAGTGTTGAACAAGATGTTCTGCTGGACCGACATCTGCTGCTGTTGCTGTTGTTGCTGGTGAGCCTGCTGCTGCATGTGGCTCAGGTACATGGTCAGCGGGTTGCTTGAGGCATTGAACATGGCTGCCGCCGGCTGTGGCGTATTTCCGTTGGATGGCGAGTTGCTGTTCTGTGAGCCGTTGGGAGGTGGCGATGAGACGCCGTCACCACGTGGAGATGAGCTCTGCTGGACCTGGCGAGGGGCGTTGCCGCATCGGTCCTTGCCAAAGTTGACCTTGAACTTCTTGTACTCCTCCTTGCCGCGGATGGCCTCGATGGCCTTGATGGCGTTGGCGATGTTGGTGAAGTTGACAAAGGCGCAGCTCTTCTCGCGGAGAGCGTTGACCAGCTCAATCTCACCGTACTCGGTAAAGTCCTGGCGCAGTCGCTCCTCCGTCCAAGTCTCATCCAGGTTACCAATGTAGACGTTACGTGAAGCACCGCCGCTAACAGCGAGAGCAATCGCAGGCGGCAGGGCACCAGAATGCTTGCCCCAGCCAATCTTGAGTCTTCGGTTGTGGATCATCAATCCCTGCAGGTTGCTGAGAGCATAGAATGACGCGGCAGCTGTGGGGTCAATAAAGGTCACAAAGCAGATGTGCTTGTCTGGGATGTAGCGGATGTGATGCAGCAGGCCACCTCGGACGACGTTGCAAATCTCCTCAATTGTGGTTTCCGGGTGGATGTTACCGAGGTAGATGGTTCGGTTGCCCAAGTTGTTCATTCCACCAGCGCTCGTGGCAACGGCGGCCGCAGCCACAGACTGCTGAGCGAGGGCGTTCGAGATGAGGTCGCGGTCGGCACCGGTGAGCATGTGCGCATAGCCAGGGGCGATTCCCAGATACTGGGCGGCGTTTTGCTGCTGAGTTTTTGAGACGTAGGCGCATCTATCCTTGCCGTAGTACACGCGACGGGGGGCCTGCCACTTGGCCTCCTGAGGCAACTGCGTCACGGCCTTGATCGCGTTGGCGATGGATAGGTAGTGAACAAAGGCAATGTTCTTCTCGCGAACAACCTTGATGGTGTCAATGGCGCCAAACTTGGCGAGGTCCTCGCGCAGTTCCTCGTCGGAAACCTCTTCGGGCAGGTTACCCAAGTAGACGTTTCGGGACGCGCCAGACTGCTGGACAGCCAGCGCGACGGACGTGGGGACCTGAGATGGCTTGCCCCAGCCAACCTTGATGTCCTGACCCTTGATACACAGCTTCTTCAAGATGGCATCGGAGTGGAAGTGGGTGGCGGAGCTGGCGTCCAGGAAGGAGATGAAGGCGCAGTTCTTGTCGGGCAGCAGGCGGACGGACTCAATTTGACCACTTCTGACATGGCCCAGGATCTCCTCAGCGCTCGTGTCCGGAGGAATGTTGCCGAGATAGACGGTTCGGCTGGTGCCAGTCACGACGCCAGCGCCCATGGAAACGGGAGACGTGGGCTGGATCGGGCTCTGCATGCCATAAGCTCCCGTAGGCGACTGGGGAGGGAAGAACGAGGGCGCTCCGTAAGTCGAAGGAGAGACGAGGGCCTGGTAAGTCTGGGGAGACATGTTGCCCTGCACAGGGCTCGAAATGCCACCATTGTGTTGCTGGCCGTTGGACTGCTGGTGCTGAGTCTGCTGGAAGGCAGAGAGGCCCTGGAACTGAGGGCTGCCAAAGGCGGCTGGGCTTCCAGGCTGGAAGGGGCTACCGAGGAGCAGCTGCGAGGGAAGCAGAGGCGTGAACTGCATGTCAAAGGCCGTGCCCGGGGTCATGTCATGGCCATTGCCCTGGTTCTGGCTCATGTTCTGGGTGTTGAGCGAGGGAATGTTGGCGCGGCGAGGGTGACGGTCAGCAAAGCCCGAGACGTTGGAGGTGAAGGCTCCATGCGAAAAGCCGGTATCGCTGTTGGAAGGCTTGGAAGCATGGCCGAAGCGCGCGCCGTTGGCATTACCATTCGGCGCTCCCTGGCCAGCAGATCCGTTGAGATCCTGCATCCCGAGAAGGTGAGGGGGGACAAGGGAGTCCCGCCCAGCGTGACCAAGAACAGCCGTTTTGAGAGATTTCAGCGTGCCCGGAAGAGGCACGAAAACAGGAGACGAATGAGACGAGATTCGAGCAACCGATTAGTCACGGACGTCGAATGCTGGAGTTGCTGGAGAAAACCGGTCTTTTCCAAAAGAAAATGCAACGGGGTCTTTTCAACGAACTAGGTCGCGAGGTCCACCACAGATCAAATCGCTGTACTATAAAAAGGGGGACCGACGAAATGGACAGGGGTATGTATGCAAAAGCGTCTGTTTGTTTTTATCGAAGCAGATTATGAACTGATAGTCGAGAATGTCGAATATTCCAAGAATTGCAGATATTAAAAAGGCAATAATATGCAAGCTCCTAGCAACATAAACGCGGGCCGTAAAGCTGAGAAGTAGCGAGCTGTTGGGCGTAACGAGAAAAACCGTCAACTGGACAAGGACAGGTACGGGTATAATCGAAGAATGTCGGTGAGCGAGGGAAGCAAATGGCTGCAAGGACGAATAGAGAAGGCCGCAGGGGAGGCGAAAATCCTCGATATGCGAAGAAGCGGATTAGTCGAGCAATAATATTAGTAAGAAATATGGGCAGAATGAACGTGGCCAAATGGTCGAGGCTTGCGGTTCGAGGTCGACGAGAGACGGAGAGTCAGTCGCAGAGCTGTGACGGCGAGCTTTGGCGAACAGGTCAGGACCCAATTGGCTTCCCAGCACTGCGATTGAGGCTGCTGGCTTCAAAGACGCTCCAGTCGATCCAGCGAGGGAAAACGACACGGGTCGAGTTTGCGAAACAGTCTAGGGCCTGGCGCAGTTGACTTGTAGGAGGAAAGCTCAGTTCGGGGGACCGGGGGGATAAAAAAAAGAAGAATAGGAAGAGGAGTAGCAAGAGGAGAAAGAGAAGAGAGAGAAAGGATGGAGCAAATGAAGTGAAGAGAAGAGAGCAATAAGGGATGAACAGAAATAACGGGCCAAAAGGCGAGGCGTGCTCGAAGGACCAGCGGGTACTTTTCTGGCAGAGCGCAACGCGAGCAAGGGGCCGCAAGGGGACAAGATGTACTAGAAGAAACCCTGAAAGGTCTAGGAGAAAAGAGGGCCGGGCAGAAGCTCGTACGCGGACAAAGGTAGGAGGCGGACGAGGAGAAGAGCGAGTGGAGGGACAGCCAGGAGAGGAAGCGAAAGAGAGAAGAGGACGAGAGATGGCCAGGGGGTTGGATTGGATTTGGCCTAGGTGGTGACCAGTTGCCCTGTGCCTGTGCCGGAGAGGTACCTGGTACGGGGGGGGTACGCTGTGTCTACAGTTGGAAGCTGGAAGCACTATGTAATCCGGTGCTTGAGTGTCCAAGGAGCTGCGAGGAAATAGAAAAAAGAAGTGAGCTAGAGCTGAAAGATGGTATGAAGCAGATACAGGTGAATTTCTTTCAAAAATCATCGATATTCTTACAGAATTGGTCGCTCATACAACAATTGGAACTGCTACAGCACATCAGCAGGTACCCTCCCTCGTACCCGCTACCTGGCGCTGTGCTTCCTCTCCCGGGGCCAGACCTTTATTATTGAGATGGACAGTTGCCCAAACGGGACGGGGGATGGAATTGGCTGCGGTGGCAGTTTAATGACCCGGCGCAGGGGTTTGCAGCTGCACCACCGCCTAGAGGCGCTAACGAGCCACTGAGGAGAGCCACTGGCGCGCGGTTTAGGGGTTGCAGTGGCGTGCAGAGTCCATCTGACAGGGGGGAGGCAGGAGGCTTGTCGAACCTTGAGCTTTTTTTGGGGGGCAGACAACGCCCTCCTCATGTAGCCGTCCATACTGAAACAGCTGTGGCGGTACCTACGCTGCCCTTTTCTTCCAGCGAAGCGTTTTCTTTTGCCTTTTAGCGCGGTGGGGCGTTGCGGGAATGTGGCCCTTTTCTTTCCTCTCTTCTACTGTACTTCTTTGTCCTTTTCTTGGCGCTCTGCACTTTGCTTTTTTGCTCGTCGAATGTTGAAGACGTTTGGGGCCGTTTTCTGCTCGTCTAATACGAGCTGAGCGTGCCTTGCATGGCACGTATTACGCGCAAGAATAAGGACAGCACAGACAGTTACAGGCAGGCAAGACTGCCGTACCCTGAGCATGTTGTAGTAGTATCTGTCCGGTGCGTAGAGTAGCAGTACAACTCAGTAGCAGCGCATCTTCCCAAGGCCGGTTTGCCAGTATGAAAAAAAAAAGAAAAAAAAAGTTCACGATCGCGGCGTGGGATTGGCTGGCCGCGCTGGGATCAGACGGATGCGGCGTCCATACTGGGTTAGGAGCAGCTAACACATCAATTCAGGTACTCGTACAGGTACAAAACAGACGCACACACGGAGAAGGAGATCCATACCTTTGCCGTCTGTCAGACGAGTCGAGGAACCATTGCAGGACTCGCCTCCTGGCTGCTCTCCGGCCACGTCAAAGCTGGGAACAGGTACAGCACACGGCATGAAATGGGAACCAAATTGCAGGAAGCAAGCTCATGTGCTGCCCTGCATGGCATTGGGGTGGTGTCCAAGTAAGCTGTGTAAACTCTAAAGAGAGTTCCTTGCGTGGCTGCGGCGCTTCACATGTCAACGGCGTGGGTTGAAACATGGAGGCATCAAGGATATCTGGCGCCATCAAACTCACAAGGAGCCACTCTGGGGTCGAGGCACGAGATGGCAATCACCCTGCCGGCCAGTGAAGCCATTAGGAAAATCAAACACACGCAAGCAAGATGTACACGCAACTCTTGACTGCCAGGCAAAAGGAGGAGATTGGGCCGCCCACCCGCAATTCTCACCGCCACGCCTTCAGCAGCAGCGGTACCTGTACTTGCGCTGTACTAAGAATCCTAGGAGCAGCCGTGGCTTGCGTGGTTCGCTGGGCTTCCCCATCGTGACCGCGTCCTAGCGATTCTACCGCATACAATTTCGCCGCCTCATGCAGGACAACCCCATTGTCATCTTATTCACAGCGCCTAGCCCCGCGTGCCTGGAGAGGCTTGTCGCGTGGTGCCGTCTCGTGGCGGTGGTGCTGCAGCATCGCCATTGTCGCTACAAGGTGCGATGCTGACTTTGTCCCTCCTTGTATGTAGATTCGGTGGACAATGAATACATGTACCTACATCTGGTACCTAATCTATCACTGCGGCGTGATGTTGCATTTTGCCAGGGCTGCCTTGGCGAGCTCGGAATGCGCCGCCGTCCCAGCCCCAGTGGCGGCAAGACTTTGGGCTCAGGGTCCATTCAAGCTGCCGCAGTGCCATTAATTCGTTAATTCGACTGCAGCCACGGCTTGCCCTCATTTCACTTCCCCTCGATCTTGCAGCTCACGGCTCGTATTTTCATTTGACAATTTGCAACGATGCATGCAAACGAGGCGCAAACTGTGAGCGAGCAAAGTGGCTTGCTTCGACGGCCAGGCTATCCGTACATACAATCAATAATAGCAACAGCCCTAGCTCGATTGCGCCGTGAAAAGGCAAATACTAGCACCAAGACCCCCATTCTCCAGCAGGGCCTAATACAACTCAAGTGGTGCCGCATCGTGCGGAGTCTGTGGGCATTGCCTTGAGCAGGCCTCTGAACCGCGCGTGAAACGAAGCACCAGACAAGCTCAATGGCATGACGGCTAGATCGGAAGGGGGTCGAGGCTGTGTGTTACCGCTGCTTGCTTCTAGACCCGGTACTACATGCTACAGTAATGTTACTTGCATCAGGACCTTTTTGATACAAGTTGCCAAATCATCATCGTGGCCTCGGAGATATTGCATCCTTCGTACGACAATGGGCGGTTCTCGGCCATTACCTTGGCAGGTGGCAATCCTTAGTTCAATTCTTTGAGCTTTTTGCTTCAGTGATCTCCCAGCACAGGGCTTTAACCATTTCCAGGCAGGCCTCTGGCATCTCCGCATTATCGCAGTGGCCGTCTTCTGGTACCTTGCATAGCCGCCCGACGCCAATGCGGGAGGAACATACACGTAGGAAGGTGGCATTTATGCTGAAGATGCGTGAGAAGCAGATTGGGTCAAAGATTGAACAACGACCCTGCAACATCAAATGCCGTGCGGGGATGAAACCACTTGCAGTAGACGACGGCCTGACTCCTGCATTGATCGATATTGATCTGCATTGATCAAGCGTTGAAGTCGGCAACACAATCACAGCACCGATCAGTAATGCCGTTTAGGGCTCCGCTTACTCTTCGAAGCCAAGATATTTGGTCCACGACATCTTTGCACTGTATGCCTAAAGGATGACTTGGCGCCATTAATTTCCACAATTGCATGTCTCTTTCCGGTGACCGAGTAATGGTGTGGCTTGCTCGCTAGAACTTCGAAGCGTATGAGAAAAAAATGGAAAACGTGAGCTACCGGCAGAGGAAAGCCATGAAACTGCTACTAGCACACGAGAACTAAACAAGCGTCATTAAACTATCCATTAGTTTGCGGTTCTAGGTCAAACGGGAAAAAAGGAGACAATTCAACTGACATTGGTCAATGCGTAGCTTTCGATCTTTAGCGGCGACTCGAGGCATACGAGCAATAGGTGGTAGTTGGAGAGATTGACATGATTTCACTGGTTTATTCTCCGATTCGACCATGGGGTAGTGATATCGGCTTCTATTTGAAGAAAGGGGCGTGTTTGTTATCAAAATAACTAATTAAGAATTGACCTTGATATAGCAAATCTAAATAGCAGTAAATCGGCTCAAAGTCTTATTTGCTCCTTCTCTTAAACTACCTAGTTACGCATAAAAATGCATAGTATTTCGATTTTCTCTGCAGCTCATCTTATTAATTGACACCTTCATCGTCCTCAACAAGCAAAGCACAAAAAGTCGTAAACTCATTCAGTCATGAACATCTCCTCAACCCAACCCATGAACACAATCAATCTATTTCCCTCCCACCTCACATCACCATCACAACTCATCCTTCTCTCCACATCTCCCCCTTTATCCTCTTCATCGAGCTCAAAATCTCATATACCGTCTGCACCACCGCCAAAGCCGTCTCCTCCGCCTGCCCCTAGTACGCCGGCGCAACCTCCACAACGTCCACACCCACGAGATTCAAACAATCCACCCCCCTCAAGGTCCGAATCATCTTCCTCGCGTCCACAGTACTACATGCTACAGTAACTGACAGAGGGCGAGTCTATGATCATCCAGAACGTAGGGCCGTAATGAAATGAGTCGAGCCCCAGGAGGACGGGTATCCAGCAGGGTTTCAAATGCCATGAGCTGTCCTCATTCTTAGCATAAACATCGACAACAGTCTTTAGAACACCCATCATTAAAGTGAAGTACCCGCTCAGGCTTCCCATATATCACCCTCAACAACCTCAGCGCAGACAGCGAAAGACTATGATCACCGCCCATCGTCACAATCTTTAGCTTCGAGCTCAACATCAAAACAGTGTCCCTCCAAAATCCTCAAACGCCTGCATCATCTGCTCCCTCGCAATGTCACTGCCAAAAAGCGTAATGGGAACATCCCCCAGTCGACAATTCCAGCTCAGTTCTGGTATGGGTTGATGTTGGCTCAAGGGTTGAACCCGCGGTAGGCCGTCTACCGGGAAGAGGCATGGCGGACAGCTCTGGGGCAAGAGCGGGCGCCTGCCTGCAACGATTGTTCAGCTTGACATGTTCATGTTCCTTTGTGGAGACCAATAACGCTCACTTGGCCGGTATTTCATAGCCGAGTCGAGCGGTACTCCAACAAAGGCAATATCAAGTCTCTCCTGGGGTTTATCAAACATTTGGCATAGTTCAAGCGCGCAAACGACCCAAATTGACTGAACGACCATTAACGAAAGACAAGAAAGTCAGTCAAAAAGATACATTGCCCGTGCTGAGATGAGACGCAGCAAAACAAAACTCACATCAATGCCCTAATGCGTCTCCAGCTCAGTCAGCTCTTCGTTTGTCTATTCTTTCCCGTCATGCTTCCCCAACAAAACCAGCTCAGCAGCACAGCCGACTTCACGCCTCTCCAACTTGATTCTCAGCTTCTTCTTATTAGTTGGTGCTGGAATGAAGCAGGGAATTTCGAATCATGAGTAGGATGGTAAAAAGAATATTTCGGTTTCCCAAACCCGAAACACCACGGCGTATATATCTATTGTCAACATCATCATTAAAAATCCTCAATCCTGCGCTTGCAGATCTCCATAGCAGCACTTTATACTACTTGGTTTAATGGGGCAATGCTACGCGTCACCAAAGTAAAACGCGGGGTGATTGGGACTCACCCACTGCCGAGGCTTAGCTGCCAATTCTCATTAATTCTTACATGCCTCGTACTTAGTATCGTCTTACCAGTGATCACTACCTTTAACTAGACATTGAACAAAGTAGAGCCAAAGAAAGCTCTGCCGCAGACATCCAATTCACAAGTGACACGCATCCGACAGCAAAGCAACAGCAAGGTCAAGTAAGAAGTAAAAAAAGAAAGAAAGAATTGGCATAACAAAAGGTCCGGTCAATTAACTGCACTCCTAATCGCCAAACTTTCCCATCGAAACATGCCTGTCTGCATTTTATGAGTTCCCTGGCCCAAAATATAGAGTGAAACAAGAATAGACTGCAACGTAGATTCGGTCTCTGGTCTCGAGGCCATTGAGAAAAATGACGGAGAAATACGGGCAAGGACCGCCAGCGACACAGCAGACCGCATCCAGGGAGCTCTAGCCACCATCCCATTTCGTACCCATCGTGGAAGGGAATCTATGCCTTGATATCTAGGCGTAAGGGGGAAATCCATGGGCATATTTCTTCCTTGGCCAAAAAGCCAGAGAAAAAAAACAACAGCAACGGAAATGGCTCCCCTCTATTTGCCAGTGATACCAGTCATCATGGGTAGACAGAGCCCAGTTCCAAGTCTATTCGCTCCGTCCAAACACACGTCCCCATCTCCAATTGGCCTCGTCCCATGTATCCAGAACCCATCCCTTCTGGTCAACTGACCACCGAGCGAAACAATGGCAATATCCTATCAAGCAATTCCCCAAGGCTGTGGTTTATAGAACAAGGCACTTGTGAGATTTTTTCTTGGGCGCCGGGGGTTCCAAAGCAGCAACAATGGCCTAGAAGGATAATGTCAGTGGATATTTTCTTTTGAAAGAAGCAAAAAAAATATGGGAAATGATTTTTTTGAAACAACCTACCTCGTCAAACACATCCTTGAGCTTGTACTGCGTCAAAGCACTGCACTCGACGTATTTCACCGCGCCGAGGTCCTTTGCCATACGCTCACCGTCCTCTCGGCGGACTGGGGCCATCTTCTGCTTGGCAAGCTTCTCTCTGACGCTGGGGTCATCTCTCAAATCGACCTGGGTTCCGACAATGAGGCAGGGAACGCCGGGGCAGTGGTGGTGAACCTCGGGGAACCACTTCTCGCGAACGTTTTCGAATGACGCAGGGGAGGTGACGCTGAAGCAGACGAGGAAAACGTCGGTTTGGGGGTATGAGAGAGGACGCAGACGGTCATAATCCTCCTGACCAGCGGTATCGAACAGTCCCAGGGTATAGGGCTCATCACCAATCCTATTGAGCGCAAGTCAGCACTGGGTCCCATATATGAGCAGCCATTGATTCGACAAGCAGATATCGCCAAAACCCGGATGTTAGGCCGTCTTCTTCGCTCAGCAGGACGTTGGATCTGATTTGTCGTCGTTTTCTCTCGTGCTCGCTCAATGCGCGACACCTGAAAATCAAACATATCCAATCGCCGCAAGTCGAACGTCCGCCTTTTATGTTGTTCTCTCTCCAGTTTAGAATGGGGGAGGGGATGGCTAGGAGGACCACTCACATGACGGTGACGGCATAGTTGTCGAAAACGGTCGGCACGTATTCCGAGGGGAACTTGTTGGTGGTGTAGCTGATGAGAAGACATGTCTTGCCGACGGCACCGTCGCCGACGACAACGCACCTGTGATCGAATTGTCATGTTAGCGAGCAAGAAAATGCAGAATCAGCCGAGGTTGGGGGGGTGCAGGAGGAAGAAAAGGGCCATTGCAGCTTCATTGACCGCCCCCTCCCTGTCAGCGTGTCGGGGGACGATGACATCTTAGGGATCAACAAAGCAGCGCCCTGAAATGCCGACATCGCAGCGTTGCTTCAAGGAGAGGGACCAGAAATCAAGACCAAGTCGAGGCGAGGCGGCGATAGAAGAGCGGTAGAGCTGATGCAAAGGGGGGGGGATGGAATGCAGGATAGCAGAGGGGCTTGCAGATTCGTACTTGATGGTTGCGACCACCATGGTGGTGCTGCGAATGCGGTTCCTTGACGAAGAGGGAGGTCTGACGACGGAGGATACGATGGAGGCGAAGATGCCTTATCGCAGCGCGGGCCGCGGGGGAGGGAGAGCAGATGCGAGGGCGAGGGTTGGCGGTTGCGAATTGAGGCTCTGGAGTTTTGGAGATTAATTTGGCGGGAAGCAAGAGAGTCGTAGTGACAGTAGCAGCAGTAGTGGCGGCGGTAAGGCAAGGTAATAGGTTGGAGCGAGCCAGTAAGTGGGTGCGTCCGGGGCGGGTATAGGCAAGCAGGTCAATGGATGGAGCCGACAGGCAGAGCGAGGCGTATCGACAGCGAAGTCAAGTCGGAGAGGAGAAGAAAGAAAAAAAGGTTGAGCTGGGCGAGGCTGGGTCCTGGGATCCAGGTTCTGGGCTAAGGTTAAAAGAGAGAGAGACTGGAGGCAGAGACGAAGCCTTTCTGCGCGGTGCTGTGCTGGAGCCACCAGACCTCAGAATTCAGTTTTGTGCAACTAGCAGCAGAAGCTGTGCAGAGTACAAGCACCAGACCAGACTCTGTAGCGCACTGTTGGCAGGCAGCACGGGCTAGCAGTTGAAAGGCCCAGACGGGTAGCACCAGAAGGCGATTCCAATTAGCCGGATGGTGCAGGCCTTGGAGGGATTTGATGGGCCTGCAACGCTATTCTGCTGCGAGCTGGCCGTAGGACTGGACTGGACGGGGGGGAGAGAAAACTGGGGGGCAAGCGATGAGGAGTGCTGGAAGCCCTTATAGCGGACCTTGCCTTGTTTGGATTGGGAGCTGCGAGCAGCCACCGTCACCGAGTACAGGCAGCACAGAGGAGTTCAGCAGAAGAGGGCTTGGTTATCTGCTAGCGAGGTTCAGGCATAGCAGTTTGGCGTGAGCAAGGCGGCAGTAGCAAGTAGCAGTGCACAGTATCATTGATATCATTGGGACTACGACTAGTTGTGGCAAGAAACAGCAGCTGGTGGCCCAGCCAAAATCAAACAAGCCAGATCAGGAGAAGGGCGGTGATGGGCGCCAGCGAGAGATACGGCAGTACTTTGCACAGAGACTCGCAGAAAAAGAGACGGGGTTGGTGATGGCGCTCGGTGAAGCAGGCAGGGTGATTGGTGGGGATCCCGCCTGACTTGCTGCCTCTTTTATCGCAGCGGCTCCAGCGGCGGACCGCAAATGCAGTGCTGGAGGCTATGAAAGGAGTTGAGTCTTGTTGGGAGCTCCGTAGAGTCCATGTATTACAGCCTCGTGTACCTATTCTATCCTCTGCGGGAGCAGCATGATGTACTCTGCCGTCGGCATCCCGAATGTGCAAGCATCCTATCTCGACCACTCGCTGGACGCGTGCAGTACAGGTAACAATATGCGGGCAGGCTGGTGGCTGAAGGGGGGTTTTTCGATGGGCCATTTCTGTATGTAGCAGGCTAGCAGCAGCAGCAGGAATTGGGGGGGCTGCCTCAATGCGCGACAACGGCGGACCAGGCCAGGGAGGCCGAAAAAGAGGCTGGGCGGTGGTTCGTTGACGATGGTCTAGTTTCCCGTTGCGGACGTCTTGGCTGATGATTTGGCCCAGGAGAGACGAAGGCGATTCAGGAGAGGGAGCAGGATGCAACATGCCACTCGCGGCTGGTGGTGCCTCCAGCGTATTGCAGCGCCGGTTCAGCATGTAAATGAAATCATCTTGTGTTCTCACACAAGCACAAGTTAGTATTGATACCTACAGCTATTCATGCTCTCCGTTGAAATGCTGGGCAGCACCAGATGCCATGCGAAATCCGCCTGCGGAGGTACTGGCTACCCGCCAATTCCCCATACCAGCGCCCATGGGCCACCCAAAGCCCCTAGCTCCTGGCGGGTATCAGATACAAAGGCATCTGCATGAAACAAACAGAACAAAGCGATACAACACCCTTCTGGTTTGCATCGCAAAGGGCTTTCAGATGACGTATATCACCACCGACGCAGTCATATTTACAAATCAATAGAGCATACGGCCACCAATTCAAGCCCCCTATGCAGGTACCATCACATTTCACTCTGCATTTGATGACGTGGGTTCCAAAGCACGCAGCCCTCTAGCAATCCTTCTGCTGCAGTCTAGCCGCCACTCGACGCATTGCTTTGCCGCCCCCAAGAGCCCAAGGAATCTCAAAGAAGAGGAACAAGAAACATGTCCATCCCAAAAGGCTGATCGCCAGGATCACGCATCCGGGGCGTCTTCCGCGTGGCTCTTTTGCCCCTTGCAAGCCCATCTGCCAAACCGGCTACTGCCAAGCCAAAGTTTCAGCTCATGCAAGCCGGATCACGACTAAGAACAGTAAGAAAGGAGAGAGAGAACTCAAATCGAAACAAAAAGAGAGATACATCTTTTTTTTGCCGCGCGGATCTCACGTCACCATCTCGCTGACGGAAAACATCCATCAAAGCCATTATTCATTATTACAAACGAGAAAAGTGAAGAAAGACAAAAGACAAAAAAGGGTCAAGGTGTGCTATTTTTAATGCTGCCAGTACCAGGCCTCCCTACCCAAGACCCTGCCTAGGCATGTATTCACGATGACTTCTTTTTGCCCAGACATATTCCTAGCATTTCCAAAAAGTGCACGTGAGCAGCCTCCTTAAACGGCACATGCCTGGGTACTGCTCTGCTCTCCCTTTCTAGCAAGCTCGTTTCCACTATCAGGTGAAATCGCCGTTGTGGCTTTTTCTTCTTCTTCTTCTTCTTCTTCCTCTAGTCCCTGTGTCCTCGATCTGCCCGCTTGAAACGGAGCGGGTCAATCTATCGAGCTCCGTAACTTGGCGTCGCTGTACGTAGAAGCAGGTAGCACTTGAAATTAAAATGACGGCCTCACTAGCGGTTCCTCTCCCCGATTGCTGTCCACAAGCTTGTTTCGCGAAGCTTTTGCCCCCGGTACGGCTCATCTATTCCTGCGTCGGCAATCAGATGTAATCTCCTAGAGCGCGATACGAAACGCACCATGCGGCAATCATCCGACTGTTTCCCACGCTACTGCTACTACTAAATATCACTACTACCACCAATGGTATTACTACCTACCTACCTACCAGCTAATAAGGGCATCATTTTAAAGAATACTACTCGTCACATCGTACGGAGCGGCACATTGTAAAATGAAGGGGAAGCGCAGAATTGCAAATATGCACCTGACCATGTGCGAAGCGCCCACGGGATTGCCTGTCGTGCTACGCTGCAGTTTGCGCTTGCAGCTCACCGAAACCGGTGAGCGCATCTTAAAAAACAATGGGAGGACAAGAGGATTGCATAATGGTGTAACGACGTAAGCACAGCGGCGGAAGATCAATGCATATTCCCGAGATTACACGACAACTGCCAGGATGAGCTTTGTGTCGATGCGGTGTGTTCTGTAAGCATTGCGTGGATTGTACGAAAGCGTTGCAACAGCAGAAGAATTGTTGGTGAAATCAATGGCTTTCAAAAAGTAAAATCATTCAGAAAGTAAGATCATTCTTATACCTAAACGTAGGCAGGTAGTACGTAGGTGAACATGAAATGGTACGACGTATAGAGTAGCCCGTCACTTCACCAACTATAACTTCCATGTTATTACTGGATTGGAATTGATTGGCCAAATTTCAATTGTGTTTTCATATCCATGGCAATCCACAAAGTAAAAAATGTCCTTATTTGAATAAACAGCCCCAGTCTCGACATGATGTTGACTAAATCACTTTTCCATTGGATTCAAGGGTAGGCAGGACTGTTTTAGTGTGGAGGCAGCGAAGCTTCTGTTACCCAGTTTGTTCTCATCTGGCCGAATTCGCAATTGTATATATAATTGTACTAAATCAAAAAAACATCTCTATTCTAACTTAAATCACACTGAATTTCTGTAAAAATCACCTCTACTTCTCATCACTTTACTGTAGTCCTGGATTGGAGCGCAGAAAGTCGCCAGAGTGTAGAGCTGAGAAAGAAGATGAAGCTTGAATAACGTGGCTCGGCTCAGCTCACCCCACCATAGCACAGAGCCTCGAGAGCTACGCGCTGACGTCAACCTCTCAGCTTCATGACCCATCCATCAGCCGACAAAGCCTCAAAAATGGAACAGCAGCACATTGATTCCCTGCTGGAGCGCTACCTGTCCCTCATAGACGAGTATTCGCGCCTGCGAGAGGACCTGACAAGGCTCCAGACCGGCGTCTATCAAAACATTGCCCGAGCCAACTTTACCAGCGAGCGGGGCATGAGATATGGCCAAGACCATTACGATGAGAGGATGCGCGCCCTGAGAGTGCTGGATATTGAGCTCGCAGAGGACAATGTGCCCAGTTTTACGATGAAGAACGTGGATCCCCCTGTGGATGGCGCTGTGGGCGACGATGACAAGAGCCAAGAGGAAGCTGAGAAGGGCAATGACAGCAAAGAAGATGAGACAGAAAAGGAAGAAACGGCAGACACCACACATGTCCACGAAAGTCCGGCAGTTCGCACTGAAGAGCAGCAAAATGACCAAGAAAAGGATGAAAAAAGCAAGGCAAAGAAACCGAATCACAATCCTCTTCACTGGTTTGGCCTCTTGGCCCCTCAGCCCCTTCGAACGGCTCAAACGCTATCCATCCAGGCCGTGGAAGAGGCCATCCCAAGACTCGTCTCTGTCAACGCCGAGATGGAGCACGTTGAGATTGAAATTCGCAGGGCTAAAAAGAAGAGGGCAAAGGCAATGGCTGCGTTGGCTGCAGAGAGGGAGGTTGTAAGGCAGGGGGCTGTCGAGGCGAGGTGATAGGGATGGATTTTGGAAGAGAAAAAAATTACCAGATATGACATCTTATCTGGGCAGAATATTGTATGTGTCATTAGCGGTATAGAGAAAAAACATTGAATATTCTTTGAAACTTGGTTCATTACTTTTTGCAAGTTCCATATTCCGCTATGTGGCTTCTATATACTTTGCGACAAGTTGCCCAGAACCTCCAATACATCTTCAATATCTTCTCGCAAAACGCCCTCTTTGGGAATCCCCTTTTCCAACTGCGTCGCAATGCTCACCAACGCACTAACAGAATGCGCAAACCTCTTCCTCATTCCAAGACTCGCTTTGATCAACAACGCGCAGCACAGCTGCAACGCCGCAACCTGGAGCTCCAAGACCACCAGAGGAGGCGAAGAATCTTGTGGTGAGGGAAACACATCCAACGCTGCGACCGCTGTAACGAAGTTCATCCATTCCTCATTGGTATTGTTGTTTTCCTCGGCAACTTGGAGAAGAACGCGGACTATTTCAATGCCGCGAGACGTCTCAGTTTCACTGACATTGGCAGCAGAGGAGGCATTATTCTGACGGAGGATTTCACAGAGGTCCTGGCTGAGCGTCTTCCAACCATCATGCTGAAGAAGAATATTTCGGCCCTTTTCAAATGTGACCAGCGCTTCCAGGGCGACCAAAGTTGGAGATCGAAAATCGAGCTTATCCGCCAAACTGCCACGATACAAATCCATAAACATGTCCGTCAACCCAGTAGCCTCCTTTCTCAACATGTCATTCTCGTCTTCACGCAGCCACAGGGCGAGGGCCCTCACAGCGGAAAGAATAAAAGGGTCTTCATCTGCGAGATTCTCCAAAGAGTCCCATGTGAGGGTAAGCCGTGAACCCATTGAAGTCTCTGTTTTCCCAGCTCGAGCGTCTGGATGTAGTCCCATGGCTCCAGCATAGGTAGCATCCCACCTGTCACGCAGGTATTCAATGGTTACAGACATGGTTTCCGATATTCCCTTGCGGAGTTTAAGAAGGTTGTCTGGCGACATGATGAGACTCTCTAGAGATTCGTCCTCTAGCGAGCGAACCAAATGCCCGATGAAGATACATATAATGTCAAATGCAGATGCGAGTCGACGGGACAGATCTGAATATCCCGGTTTGTTGAGCTGCTCCAGCAATAGGGGTGCTGAAGAGCGAATATCGATTAGAAGAAGGTTGACGAATAAATAGGAGAATGGCGTTTCGTCGGTTTTTTCAGCCTTGAATATCAATTCTGAAGCTGCAATGGGATAAACGCGAAGAAGAGAAGCGGCAGCGTTTGTGTAGGCTGACCGGGCTGCGGAGTTTGGTCGGCTGGTTACGAGATTTCGAATATAGCTGACGACTGCACTGAGCCACTTGGGATGTGCTGGGATGACCTGAAGCAAGGGAATTTTTAGTTAGATAGTTTATATCATGTCTTTTGTAGGTAGTTGTGCTCACCTCTGAGCTCGCTTGCCGTAGTAGCTGTCCCAGAAACTCGAGAAGCGTCACCGCGTCAGTGCCTCTGAATGAAGCTACAAGAGATTGCACATTCCGATCTATATGATCAGCTAAATAAGATGCGTCATCGACGGCAACCATGGCATTGAGCCAAGCGTGTAGTAAAATGTCCATCGCAATAGCGTGTGAGGGCGCAATCTCGGTGATGGGGCTCAAATCGTCTACTCTCACAAGTGCCATGGCACCTTCTTGACAGCTCACAAGAGTATAAAGGAGCTGTAACAGCATATTCACTGTTTCTTCTGACCTATTCCAATATCTTAGCAAACATGGAAACAAAAGATACACACAGAATGGAACATCAGAAAGCCTGGCTTACCCATTCAACGCAGCACTAACAAGCCTGGGTATCCTATCCGTAAACTTTGGCTGAGCCGTTGCCCCCTCAGGCAAGAGAGCAGCAAACGTGTGCAAAACAGACACGGCCAAGTCAAGCATCTCCTTCGAGTCCTTTTTCGACGGATTTGCTCCTGTGCGCAGAAGCCTGTCGAGAAACTTGGCGGGGAGGCTATCCCACAGCCTTTGGACAACGCCATGGTCCTTCTGGAGCTCGGGAGAGTTGTCCAGGACGGACTTTAGGAGCGCCAATCCCACAAATCGCTGGGTGTCGTCTTGCGCCTGGACGAGAGACTGGATTTTGGAAATGTTTGCTTCATCTTGCTGAGAAGTGGCGGCCGCAGCAGACGCTGATTCTGGTTTATGCTCTTGCGAGTCCATCTTTTAAGATTTTTTGGGGATGGATAAGCCTTAGGCAGTGGAATATGGATCCTGCATGATAACTTTCAAGAGGATTTCTGTATGAAATTTTACGTTAGGAAAGGGCTGAGCCCAAAGTGCGTAGACGTATAAGAAGTAATATTATTTCAGAAACGAGAATGAAGTAGTATTGAAGTCATCAAATTGATTCTAGGTACAGCATAAACCTCACAAAGTGCCTCCAAAGTGGCTGTAAACCAAAACGCCTGAGCCCCGCCAGCCAATCACCATCCGCTCCAGAAGCCCGCCCTTGCGCTGCTCCAGTTTCAGCTGTCTCGAGCGCCTCTGTACAAAAGGCGACAGCGTCTGCCCATTGGATTTTCTTGGTTTTCGGATCCCCCAGGCCGAGGCGATGGAATAGACCGCGGCGCATCATGTCTGGAGCCGGCCCGCGAGAGCAGCACCAGCCCTCGTCGTCGTCATCGCACACGCCCGTCATCGTCACTCCAGCCTCGTCCGAAGACCGCGACGAGCTCGACTTCCTCGGCGACGACGACGACGACGACCGCGACATCCTCGACCACGACCCCATCCACGGCGACCTCGGCGCGCCGCTGTCCTTCAAGCGCAAGCAGCGGCCCGCGCTGCTGTCCAACCCGCTGCGAGTCTTTTCGACGCTCGCCGGCTCGTCCTCGTCGCCGCCGCAGCGCCCAACCAACCGCAATGGCCACCAGCACTCCGCCTCGCTCGCATCGCTGCCCGGCGCAGTCTTTGGCAGCCCCAACCCCAAGGAGGACGGCCTCCCCCACGACTGGTACGCCGAAGGGCCTGGGCGGCGAGTCGCCTACGAGGACCTGACGGCCATCGACTGGATCTTCGAGTACACAAAGGAGCGCCAGCGCCTGCGCGTGCTGTCGTCGAGCTCGGGCGGCGGCATCGTCAGCTACATCCGGCACCTGCTGGACGCCAGCCAGGTCTGGGTCGTGCTGCTGCTGACGGGCCTGGCGGTGGGCGTGATCGCGGCCCTCATCGACATCACGACCGACTGGCTGGGCGACATCAAGCTGGGCTTCTGCGCGAGCGGGCCCGAGGGAGGGCACTTTTATCTGAACAAAAACTTTTGCTGCTACGGCTACGACCAGGGCTCCAAGTGCGCGGGATGGCGGTATTGGAGCGAGGCGCTTGGCATCCACTCGGCTGCGGGCAAGTGGTTCATTGAGTACTTTTTCTTCTTGGCCTTTGGGGTCCTCTTTGCGTACTGTGCGGCGCTGCTCGTGCAGGAATACGCCATCTATGCCAAGCACAGCGGTATCCCCGAGATCAAGACCGTCTTGGGGGGGTTCGTCATTCGCAAGTTCCTGGGCCCTTGGACGCTGGTGACCAAGTCTTTTGGTCTGGTAAGATTTGCATGCCATCTTTGTTCATTGAATGTCAGGCTTACTCTGGGCAGGTTCTTGCCGTGTCGTCGGGAATGTGGCTGGGAAAAGAAGGCCCCCTGGTGCATGTCGCATGCTGCTGCGCAAACGTGTTTATCAAGCTGTTTTCCAGTATCAATAACAATGAAGGTAAGTTACGAACTTGCTGAAACTTATCGCTAGATTTCAACTAATTCCGTTGCAGCTCGAAAACGAGAAGTACTCTCAGCTGCAGCGGCTTCCGGCATTTCGGTTGCCTTTGGATCTCCCATTGGAGGAGTGCTGTTCAGTCTCGAGGTAAGGACTCATTAGTCTAAAACAATTGGGGACGTCTGGGTTTCTAATTCCTGAAAATAGCAAATTTCATACTTCTTCCCTGACAAGACCATGTGGCAGAGCTTTGTCTGCGCCATGTCCGCTGCCGTCATCCTTCAGGCATTTGACCCCTTTAGATCCGGCAAGCTGGTCATGTACCAGACAAAGTATAGCCACGACTGGCAGGGCTTTGAGATCTTGCCGTATGCCATACTCGGTATTATTGGCGTAAGTCGACTTGCTTTGAGATCATTTATTTGTGTGAGTAGCTAACAATGAAACCACGTAGGGTGTCTATGGCGGCCTCTTTATCAAAGCCAACATGGCCTTCGCTCGATGGAAAAAATCCAAATCTTGGCTCCCCGGCCCCATCACTCAGGTCCTCGCAGTGGCCCTCCTCACTGCCCTCGTAAACTACCCGAACCATTACATGAAGTTTCAAGCTTCCGACCTTGTGTCCAATTTATTCACCGAATGCTCTCAAAACCTGGACGACCAGATTGGCCTGTGCAAAACCGGCGCAGCGTCAGCCGGCACCATTGTCCTCCTCATCTTCGCCGCCCTCGTCGGCTTCCTCCTTTCCACCATCACGTTTGGCCTCCAGATCCCCGCCGGCATCATCCTGCCGTCCATGGCAATCGGCGCCTTGGTCGGTCGTGCCATGGGCATCTTAATGGAGATATGGGTGGACAACGCCCGCGGCTTCTTCCTCTTCAGAACCTGTGCCCCTGATACGCCATGCGTCACTCCCGCTACCTATGCCATTGTTGGAGCGGCCGCGGCTCTCACAGGCGTCACTCGCATGACCGTCTCCATCGTCGTCATCATGTTTGAGCTCACCGGCGCCCTCACGTACGTCCTGCCCATCATGGTCGCCGTCATGATCTCGAAATGGGTCGGCGACGCCTTCTCCCGCCGCGGCATCTACGAGTCCTGGATTCACTTCAACGAATACCCCTTCCTCGATAACAGCGCCGAAGTGGCCATTCCCGACGTCCCCGTCGCCGACATCGTGACCCGCGTAGAGGACCTCATCGTCCTCACCGCCACGGGACACACAATCGCCTCCCTCAACAGCATCCTCGAGATGCACCCCCATCGCGGCTTTCCCGTCATCTCCGACCCCCGCGAAGCCATCCTCCTAGGCTACATCTCCCGCACAGAGCTAAGATACAACCTCAAATCAGCCTCCAAGTCTCCGCGCAGCCTACCCCCCGAGACCGAGGCCTACTTCTCGCACCAACCCCTCGCAGACCCTCGAACGACGCTCGATCTCCGGCCGTGGATGGACCAAACCCCGTTGACACTGCCATCCCGCACGAGCTTGCACCTCGTCGTGTCCTACTTCCAAAAACTGGGGCTGCGATACATGCTCTTCACCGACCGCGGCGTCCTGCAAGGCTTGCTCACGAAAAAGGATATTTGGTATGTCCTCAACGGCGCGGACGAGACACGGCGCTCAGCAACCGACTTTTCTGCGCCTATTAGGGCTGGAGTAAGGGTAAGAGAGCAGGAGAGCGGCATTCTGGATGAGGGAGGGGACGATGAGCAGAGAGGCCTTTTGCGACCGGGGGATGACGCGGATGATACGGATAGGGGGTCAATATTATAGAGCTGGGATATGGAGTTTGTAAGGACGGTTATTTTGCGACATCTAAGTTTTCTGTACCTTGTAAAGATGTTAGAGGATTAGCTTTTTGACATTTGAATCTTGGACAATAGTAATGATGAATAAAGCTGAATTTTTTGGCAAATTATGCATAATACAGAATAGTGCTCGACCATCAAGAACTGAATGCATCTCATAACTCATACACAAAAAAGGCCGTCCCTATAGATACAATCCATCCGTTTCCCGGTACTGATAAATAAAAAGATAAGATAGCCGTCTAATTTTCCCTCTTAATATTCAAAGTCATCATCCACTGATGGACCCTTATTCTTCGTCACGCTCTCCTGTTTCCTGTACATCTCCGCAACTTGCCTGCTGCTCGTTGCTTCATTAGGTTTTTTATCGTCCCGAATCTTGATGAATCGGGGAAATCGCAGACTGATGCCCTTTTCGCCTGCTGGATCCACGCCTTCTTTCCACCCAGCTTTGTACCGAGGGCTCAGCGTCAAATCCGCCGTCTTGACCTCCCACACGTAGCGTGGCTCGAACCACACATCAGGTTGATGCTGCCCGCCTGCAGAGTGTGAATAGAAAGGCTTGGGGCGGGCGATTGTGATTTCGGAGAGTTGGGCATGGAGGTCTTCGAGGACTTGCTCCGAGAAGCCAGTGCCGATATTGCAGACTGTCTCGTACACATCGGTAGAAGGGTTGTAGCAAGCTAGCAAGAAAGCACCGTAGACTGATGTCCTTTTACCCTTGCCATAGTAAGCTCCCAGGACAACCAGGTCAAGAGAGTCACCAACGCCAGAGAGATAGTCCTTTTTAACCTGTTATCCGGTATTAGTTGGAGTTGAGCAGAGTATTTGTAGAGGGCGATATTTACCTTGAGCCAATTTCGACTTCGCTTGCTGGGCTCGTACCCGCTCTCTTTTCCATCCAGCATCTTCACCATCAAACCCTCGCAAGACGCCTTGACACTCTCATCCAAGAATGTCTGAATCTCATCTAGCTCTTGGCCGTTCATGTGAGTTGCCAACTGAAATTCGCCTTCGGTTGGAACAAACGCTGTGCTCAAGAGTTCACGGCGCTCACGAAGCGACTTCTCCACCACTGCCTCTCCGTTCAGATATAGCAGGTCAAAGGCAAAGACGCAAACTTTGACCTTGATATCTTCGGCCTTTACATCCTTCCTCTTGCGAGTCATGAGTTGCTGGAAAGGCAATACTTTCTTCTCAGTCACATCCCAAGCCACAGTCTCGCAGTCGAGGACGAAGCTCTTTGTGTCTTGCTTGACCCATGCGCTGAGCTTCTCAAGAACGTCAGGATACTTTTTGGATAGGTCTTCCGAGTTTCGAGAGAAAATGCAGGCAACACCCGACTCAATCTTTTTGGTCGATCCTTGGGTAGACGCATCCAAATCCTGAGCGGCATCTTTGGCCACATAATGAATCTGAGCTCGTTCACCGTCATATTTGTATTCACACGTGAATTTTTGGCCCTCAAATCGGTCCAAGACCTCTGTAATAGCTTTTGTTGGTTTGGCCAACATGGGCTTCAGGGGCACGCCAGGTCGGAGTTTGCAGTGATCTCTCAAATTGGCGATGCCGTGCTCCATCATGGCTGGGATAATGACATCGTAGCTCGGCAGTTCGCTATCTTCCATTAGTTTCACATCCGTAGGAATCACAAAAGATCACGTCCATACCTGTAAACTGTCTTGAGAATGGACTCGCCATTTTCCAGATCTGCAGTAGTGGGGATTTTTCCTCTCGCCGCAGCTTCGTGTGCTACAACGGCTTGAGCCAACGAAACCAAGACAGTCTTGTCTGCCAACCCAAGTCGCAGCTTGCCTTCCAAGAATCGGATAATATACTTTGCTTCGCTTGGTCCGCCCTTGTCCTTGTTAATATCCACTTTCTCCTTCAGATGAGAATCTGAAGAGGATAGGAGCTTCTTGATGCCGTCGACCTTGCGACCCTGGGCGCCGTTACCAGTGACAGTCGCAATGCTCATCAAACCTTGATGAACGCCTCTTACTGTCAGCGCTTTCGGCTTAAACATGGTTGGCTGCGTCGATCTGCTCTTCACAGCCACAAGGCCGAGGTCACCAATCTCTTTCTGGTCAGCCTTGATAACCTGAAGGCTTCTTCCAGTAGTTTCGCCGATAGCCTTCATGATTAGAGATTCACCGATACCGAGCTCGATGCCGGCGTAATCAGGAGCTAGCTTGTTGATCATGAGCAGGACGGTAGGCAAGAGATCGTCAGGAGTGAGCCGCATGACTTGGCGCAGAAACTTTGAACAATACTCCATGATGATTAGCCGTTTTGTCGTCAGCTCAATCAGCGAAAAGGTCTTGCAAAGAGCTGCATATGGCACAGGGGTGCCAGGCTGCCAATCAGGATATGCATCTTTCTCTTGCTTCTGGAGCATTGTTTGCTGAGCTTTGCGTGCTTTGGCAGCAACAGCCGGTTTTGGTTCCGCATCGCTATCAGCTTCCGACGCTGATTCTGAAGATTGCTCCTCCTCTTCCTTTGCAGCCTTCTCAGCAACATCCTCGCTCTCCTTCTTTACCTTGGCTGCCTTTGGCGACTGCGACCTTGGCTTCGGGCTTGACTTGGGACTCCGTGACCTCTTTCTCTTCGCCGGGGGACTGCTCGGAGCTTCTTCTTTCTTTGGGGACGACTGAGGAGCTTCATCCTCGTCATCCTCAACTTTGACCCGTGTTCGCCTAGCTCTTTTTGAAACTGGAGCCTCGTCTTCCTCTTCATCTAACTTGAGCTTTGCTTCCGTGCTCTTTTTGGGTGATCGCAGGCGTTTTTTGGAATCTTTTCATCGCGAGTCAACTATCAAGCTCTGGTTGAACGCAGGAGAATGGCGAGACGTCTTACCCTTCTCTGGATCCGAGTTCTCCTTTGTGCTTGCATCGCCCTCGTCTTCAGCCTTGTCTGCTTCCATGCTCCCCGCCTTGGTAGCAAAAGCCAGTGTAGTTTGTCTTGCTGGTGCAGCTGCCTTGACCCCAAAGAACTTCCTAGATACCCAATGGCAATTAGCGATCCAATTCGACCTCAAGCATACCACGGCCTCGTGTCACATGCGACAATCAATTCCACCCACACACCCTATCGTCTGCTGCGACGGCTTCACATACCCCAGAGTTGCCTGTTTCGGAGCCATGATGTTGTAGGATGCACCGGCAGATGCAGATGGCCAGCGACGAATCAATTGAGTTGAAGCAAATCTCAGCAGAGCCAAGGCGTGAACAGAGCAATATTTATAGCGAGGTCGAGCTGGTGAATTAGTGGTTCTGGTGCCTAGGCACCGACAGCTGCTTCTGTACAGCCCAGCTGCTAGCATGACGCGTTGAGCAGGCAGAGACGCGTTAATGATCGGGCGCATCGCCTATGGGCCCCATCACGCACGCGCGTGACCCGCCCGGCTCCAGGGTAGGTGGCTTCTACCCTCTGTCAAAGACTCCAAGGAAGAATCCGGATCGTCGGAGTAACTGCGGCCCAATTGCTTATCGCTGAAACGCCGCATCTTTTTTTTTCGTGAGCCCCACGCAAATTAATCCCGCCCTATCCCGGTTGCGGCCTAGCGCAGTCCAACAATCAAACCTCCATGCTCAACATTGCCAAATTTCGCAAAGCTAAACAGCTCCAAGAGCCCTTTTGCCATCTTCATCCATCACCCTCGTCCACAGAACTCCCGCGAGGCGCATTCAGTCGTCGCCATGTTCTCCAGAGCAGCTCTCCGAGTCCCCAGGGCTGCGGCTCTGCGCCCCAGGGCCCCTGCCTCCTTTGCCCTCGCCAGCCGGGCCGTCACCACCGATGCCGCTTCCGCTTCTCTCTCCCAGTCGGTGCCCAAGGTATGTCTGAAGCGCCTTTTCTTTTCTTTGCGTTGCGGCATGGAATTTTGAGGATTGGGGTGGACGAATTGGATATTCTTGACAGCCAATGGCTGGCGAAAAACGTCGTTGAACGCAGGCTGACAGCTGTCCCGCACAGTCCGATGATGAGCCCTTCCAGGTCACTCTCAGCGACGAGAGCTTCGAGACCTACGAGCTGGACCCTCCCCCTTACACCATCGAGGTGACCAAGAAGGAGCTGAAGCAGATGTACTACGACATGGTTTCCATCAGGTACGGAGCAACGAGAGCCCCAAGAGCTGCTTTGTCACGGAAAATACTAATAATCGCTCAGACAGATGGAGATGGCTGCCGACCGTTTGTACAAGGAGAAGAAGATTCGCGGTTTCTGCCACCTGTCTACTGGTCAGGAGGCTGTTGCTGTCGGTATTGAGCACGCTGTCACCAAAGAGGACGACATCATCACCTCCTACCGATGCCACGGCTTCGCCCTGATGCGTGGCGGTACCGTGCGATCCATCATTGGCGAGCTGCTTGGTCGCCGTGAGGGTATTGCCTACGGAAAGGGTGGTTCCATGCACATGTTCGCCAAGAACTTCTACGGCGGTAACGGTATTGTCGGCGCTCAGGTTCCCGTCGGTGCCGGTCTGGCCTTTGCCCACCAGTACGAGGGCCGAAAGAACGCCAGCATCATCCTGTATGGTGATGGTGCCAGCAACCAGGGCCAGGTCTTTGAGGCTTTCAACATGGCCAAGCTGTGGAATCTCCCTGCTCTGTTCGGCTGTGAGAGTAAGTTGAAAGATTCATTCCAATCCGTTCGAACCAAACTAACACACCATAGACAACAAGTATGGTATGGGTACTTCTGCTGCCCGTTCCTCTGCCTTGACCGACTACTACAAGCGTGGACAGTACATCCCCGGCCTCAAGGTCAACGGCATGGACGTCCTCGCCGTCAAGGCTGCCGTCAAGTACGGCAAGGACTGGACCGTTGCCGACAAGGGCCCCATGGTTCTCGAATACGTCACCTACCGATATGGTGGTCACTCCATGTCTGATCCCGGTACCACCTACCGTACCCGTGAGGAGATTCAGCGCATGCGCTCCACCAACGACCCTATTGCCGGACTCAAGCAGAAGATCCTCGACTGGGAGGTCAGCACTGAGGAGGAGCTCAAGGGCCTCGACAAGGCTGCCCGAAACCACGTTGCCGAGGAGGTTGCCGCCGCTGAGGCCATGCCCGTCCCCGAGACCAAGGCCGATATTCTGTTCGAGGATATCTACGTCCGCGGCACCGAGCCCCAGTACATCCGAGGACGTACCACCGACGAGAACTACTACTTCTCCCAGTAAATGGGCGAAAATTAAATAAAACGATCTTCTACCGCTGATGCACCCCCACCACATAGCCCCTAATGATTCCTCAAAATTATCGCCTTTTTTTGTACTACATACTTTTAGATAGAGAGGGCAGGAAAGGTCCAGATGCGCATTCTTAATTGTATGTATATTTGATGACCTAAAAAATGATAGAGTGTTGTTGAGTATGAGCTTGGTGATTCTTTCTGTCCTAAAGGGGAACGTAAAATTGGTGGGGGCTGCCTCCAAAAAAAAAATTACAGGGTGAGCTCCGAGATCGCACAGCAATGAGGTGGGGGTTTGAGCTTTGTCAAGATGTCGCTCAGCCAGGAAATAGAGCAATAACACTGCAGTTTGATGGTTTATATATATGTACTTAAGGAGTTTTCTTTAATGTTGACAAAAATCGCAACATATGCCGTAAAAAAAAAGACCCAAGGTCCAGAATCAATACTCGACAATTCATTAAAAGTGACATGAGAAATTCAATATTATATCCAGTCTATTTTTGAGCAATTACAGATGCAACTTCATGATTCCTAACTTCTATAAGAAGAGTAAAGCTTTGCAAGGTTAGTATCCCCAGACAGCAGCGTTTCAGGATCGTCGTATTCCAAAAGCTTTCCATTTCCAAAAAGAGCAGCCTTGTCATAACGACGAATGTGCTCCAGACGATGCATGACAGCAAGCACCGTGCACTCTTTAAAGTCCGTGTCAATAATCTCTTGCATGATTGCTTCTGCTTCGTGATCGACACTATCATGATCCATTAGCAGATGAAGATGAAGGAAAGACACCAAAAAAATTAGCGGCAGAGCTATCTTACCTGCTCATTGCTTCATCTAATATGAGAATCTTACTTCTCTTCACCATGGCTCGAGCAAAACACAACAACTGCTTCTGTCCAGCCGACCAAGATGACAAGTCAATCTCTTTGTCTACACCCCCTTGCTCGTCGACAATGCTCCATAGCCGTACACGACGAAGTGCTTGTATGATATCCTCGTCAGAAGCATGGTTCAGGGGATCGACATTGAAGCGTATCGAGCCTGGCAATATGAAAGGATCTTGCGACACGACGTTTATGCGTGAGCGCACTTCTGCATTGGAGAGAGTCGATATGTCTACACCGTCTATCGAGATGCTGCCTTCAACAATCTCAAGCATCTTCAAAAGGGAGAGGATTAGAGAAGTCTTGCCGCTGCCTGTTCGGCCGCAAATTGCAACGTGATCTCCAGCTTTGATTGATAGTGTTATACTATTCAGTACCGGCTTAGTGTTTGTTGTGAGTCTGCAAGTACGAATTAGCCAAGCGTGTCTTTCACAAGGGGGAAAAGGTGAAGGATCGTATACCCATAAGACGCAGTCCAGCCAGCAAATTCGATAGCGCCAGCCTGCGGCCATGTCGCAGGCACGTAATCTGCCTTTTCGTTCTGCTCTTCTTTCTCCGTCTCCTCCGTGAAGCGTTTAATTCGCGATACTGCGCCAATGCTGGGTTCCAAGACTGTCCATTGTTTCACGAGCCGCCCCAACACCCCGTTGAATCCAATAACCGTCACCAGACTGACACCGATGCTACCAGTGCTGAAGCTATCTCGCCATACAACGACAGTAGCGACAAGCAAGGCAACCAACACAGTTGTCAACATCTCGAGTACGAACCCAAGCCAGTGCTTGATGCAGCCCTGTAGGTAAACCGGTTTCTGCGATGCGTCAATAAGGCGATAGTTGCGCTCTTGGTGGTACGATTGCCATCCAAAGGCACGAATCGTCATTGCCCCTGCAATCGACTCGCTGAAATGAGTAAACAAGGGCGCATGAGCTTCTATGGCAAGCAGTCGGACTTGCCGCGACGTATGAAGATAGAAGCTCTGGAGAAAATAGACAATGAGGGCGAAGAAGGGGATTGTTACTCCTAGATATCGGGTGAATATAGAAATAATGACGACTTTGGTTACACATGAAACAAGGGCTAATAAGTGTCATTAGCTGGATACATTTCATGGATAAGGGAAAAGAATGAACTCACTAGATGTATAGTTAACCATGTTGCTGGGTAGTTCCATATCTACCAGTTCCAGGTCTCTACTAAACCTTTGAACATAGAATTAGCAAAAGTAACGATAAAATATCTCACATAATTACCTGTTAAGCAGTTCGCCAAGGTTACTGGTCGATCGAGAATAGAATGGTGCCCTGGCTGATGGTTAGTCAAGGTCTTGCAAGTGGCCTGCCTCATTTCATTTCACTCACTTGAGAGTTGTTTGCAATAGATTCGAGTGTAGTCGAGCGGCCGAGTTTGAGATGATGCTAATGAAAGCTGCCCTGTGGTAAATTTTATGAGCAATGCAGCTATCATATCCAAGGGCAAGATCGTAGTTACCAGGCGCATATGGCGCCGCTCAATGTGCCAACTACGGCAAAGAGAGCGTAGATGCCCAAATACATCCATACATCCTTATTAGGCTCCGCAGTATTGGCATCCGACCACCATTTCATCCATACCGCTAAGATTTGATCAATAGTGAGAACAATGTGATTTCATAGTGCGTCACTTACTGGAAAATTCAATGCACAGAATCCAACCCGTGACGGTAATGCTGTAAAGAATGACAGAACCCCAGCCAGAGCTCGCAAGATAATAAGCGTAAACAGACAGCTCGCCTTTTTTGCGCCGAATATCAGTATGCTTAATATCTGCTTCTTCCAAATCGTCAAGAGCAATGTCTGCTGCTATCTCGAAGACTGCTTCCGTCGCCGACACAGCTGCAGGTTTAGTAGCAGATTCCTCAATGTCTTCACTGTCAGAGACCAGCTGCAGCCCCAGCTTATTGATATACCCATTATTCTGTAGCAGAGACGCAGGCGTATCTTTCGCTGTGATTTTACCGCCCTCAAGGACAATAATGACATCTGCAATCGCCATTATCTTATCTATTATTCTGTAAGCAAAACTGCAGAGCGTGATGGAAGCAGACGGTTCACATACGGTGGTGCGTGGTCAAGACGACGGTGGCTTGCTGCCTGCGAAGAATCCCCCCCTTTCCAAACAGACGGGCAGAGATAATGTCGATTGTATGAGCGTCCATGCCGCTAAATATATCGTCGAGTAGGAGGATCTGTTTTCTTGCATAGATAGCCCGAGCGAGAGCCTACAACGATCATATGTTAGTATACGCTGCGGAAACTTCAATCGACTGAGAGTACTGACTATGCGTTGCTTTTGTCCACCACTGAGATTGAGACCTCTGCTACTGATTTTCGTTTGATCTCCTCGTTCTAGCCGCCTTAAATCTGCGCCAAGGCCGCAGGCAGAGACAACTTCGTCGTACCATTTCTTTTCATAAGAAGAAGAGCTGAGTATATTCCGACGAATAGTTGTGTTTTCGAGCCACGGTTGCTGGGAACAGTACGCCATATGCTTACAGTACGGCTGCATTGCTCTCTGTCGATTCTCCGGGGACAAGTCGATCATTTCGCCCAAAATGCTACTCAAGAAGGATGACTTGCCGCTTCCCACGGGGCCAGTTATTGCAGTTATGGCTTCTCGAGTTATGTTAACTTGGATATCCTTGAGTACTACTGGTCCGTTCTCGCTCCATTTGAACCCCTGGCTATGCAATGAAATTGCATCGTCGTGAGGAGTGTCCAATGGTTCATCGGGCCCGTCTGGTGCCAAGAGGTGAATTTCGGATTCATCGTGATAGTCCGTATGGCCGGGCTCGTAGTAATTCTCATCTTTGAGGCTCAGATCTGAATAGTTGCAGTATTCCTGGATACGGTCAAAGCTGCCTACTACTCCCAGAATAGGAGGCATAATCTGGATGAATGAGATGACCGGGTCTGTCAACAAGCCAATAAGAGCAATAGCAGTAAAGGCCTGGGCTGTGAAGAATGATTCGTGAAGCCAGTAGACGGATATAACGACATATACGGCGAATGTAGCTGCCGGAGCAAGGTTCGTTGGCGCAAGAGCTAGAGAATTTTATCAGAACCAAGGTCTAGAGATACGATAACAGGTTTTGGGATGCATACAAAGCATTAAAGTGGCGATCAGAAGCTCTCTAAACGTTTTTGATGTCTTTATTTCTCTTGTTCGGAAGCTGGTCAAGAGAGTTGACACCACCTGTGGTAATGCAAGCATTTTGATGGCCTTGATATCTCCGAGTAAGGCTGTAGTAGCGCGAAGCCTATCTTGAACTTTTTCAATCCATGCAACTTGGGCCCTCTGAGTAGCCACTGATATTTGCGAGATTATGATGATGAAGACTATACCGAGTATCAGCATAAAGAGACAGACGGCGTAATGCGAGCGGCCGCGCATGAAACGCACCTAGTACAAGAGCGATGGGAGCAAGGCAGGCCAGAGAGAGTTGTCTCTCTAGCAGCCAGCATGCAATCAATATGTCGATAAAACAGGCCCATATTTCGTGAAACATTGTCATTACCTCTGCTATACGTTCAATATCGGTGCCCATGAGGGCAACGGCGGTTATATCTCCTCCCTCAGTGGCACGAATGTCCAGAGACCGTTGATATACGAGGGCAATCAAGCCTCCTCTCAGCTTAGCAACAAATCTAGAAGCTTCGTAAAAGTATAGAGACCGCGATATCTGTACCAGAGAACAGTCAGTCAGCACATCTGTTTGGCGTATTAAGATGTTCACGTACGGCTAGTCCTAGATATACAAGGACCCATGCAGCTATCAATCCCTTTCCGTGGTAGCTGTTTGGATTCTCACTTCCAACGAATTCTATCGTAGTTTTAATGAGAAATGGTTGAGAAAAAGTAAATGCCGTCATGCATAATCTTGGGATCATGGCAGAAGGGAAGCTTGAAAGATGGCTGCGAAAGCAAGCTTTCAGCAGGCTGTGTTTGGCCTTTGGATCATCTATGAGTGATGATATTAGTATTCTTAATCGATATGCATATGCTTACTCTCCTGTTGATGCTCACATTTTGACCAGGTTGTAATCAATTGGCGACGGAGTACTCTGCTTTGAAGTCTAGTATCAAGGTTAGGCAAATCACTCTGTGAAATGATCTTGGCATGACCCGCTCTCAGCAAAGGAGTCAGCCATGAGAAGCTGATTCTTGCCCAGAGCCCACTAAACTCCTCTGGTGAGCCTTGAAAGAAAGACTTCTTCTCTTCAATGGATTCCAACATGAGAGCAAAAAGAGTCAACGAAAGATTCACAGTCATCAAAATGGGGACAGGGCTCTCAGCCGCTTGCAGCCACAAAGTCCTAGTACGTGCAATGTTCAAGAGGCTTTGGAGGAACAAATAGAGATCAAGCACAGTTGACGGACGAAGTGAGCGTTCATGAGTTGCCCTGGACAGCAAGAATGCTGTGACCGTCGCTACAGAGCTCAAGATGTCTGCAGGAAGCGATAGCTTGGTTCGTAGAGCAGGATGCTGAGATCTGAATACAAGATATAGAATTTGTACGATGAGGATAGCGGCGTATGTTATCTACGTGAAAAGACTTGTAAGCTCACAGGCATGCAACAGTAAGAGCCAAGATTGAGACCAACCGATTTCCATCGCCGCAAGGCCCTGGATCTCACGGTATACGCAGCGCGTTTCGAGAACAATCCCCATATTTGAGCCGGTGTCAGAATGAGGAACAGAATTGCCGGCAGGCCAACGAAGAAGATGTCTTCGAACAGCAGCGTAAAGTCGAATGCCCTACATCGAGGATCGACCTGAGGCCCAAAGGACCGGTCGCTATTACGCGGGCAGCTCATGTCTCCAAAAGATGGCAATGCTCATTTCGTGTCCATAATGTGGGATAATACAAATAAATGTGAAAAATTCAATTCATTTATTAAAAGATGAGAACAAGGTGACGCGCAATATGCGAAGCCTACAAGGCTGCAAAAAGTGACATCAGATGGCTAACATCCATGTAGATGGGCCAGCCTCTTAAAGTTTCCAGCGGGGTTAGACAGTGTAGTAGAGGCCGCCAATCCCGATTTTAGGGCTCTTCAGCTATACAATCCCCTGCAGGACGGTGGCAGGGTGGTATCGCGAGCCGTTAGCGCCCGGATGTATCGACTGTGCCTGGTTGACTTCAATCCATTGACGTTGGTCAGACTGCATGAGTGCCTACAAGAGTGCCTACGTACGTATGCGTGGGGCACATGCCTCTTTCATCATCACAATCATCGCCAGCAGTCATTTGTCCAAATCCTTCGGGGCTGCTGCATGCAATTTGCAGCTACTCGAGAGCTTCGGTGCATCCCACTACGGGAGAAGCGGCCGCTGGGCTGCATTCAAACGACTCTTTAGGTCTAGGGTCCAAGGGACCTCCGAGAATTCTACTGTATGTATGCGTGTTGTGGTATGTGTTTGTGTTCATATGCTTATCTATAGCTGTGTCGTCGGTGCAGATTGAGCATGTAAATGAGTACTACTAGTAATATGTCAGAAGATTCGTGCATCACATAGGTATTTGTTTGCCAATATGGCGTTGAAAATGGTTCTTTCTACGGACAATGCGACGGCCTTGTAAGTTTATCTTTAACTACTTCAATATTTCCCAACAATTGATTCTATTCGTGTTTCTGTATCAGCTTGTAAAGATATATAGGTACGGGACCTTGGGTACATGTAGTTACTAACTCCAAAGTCACGCTCTCCTCTACCTCCAAGATTCTTGGCCATATGTCTCTCTCCATCTTTATTTTACTTTGCAATGTTCTCAGCCAGGTGCAAAGGCAGCATACATCTCAGGGCTAATGGCCGCTGCGTATTATTCGCTTAGAGAGGCAAAGTTTCATAAATCTCAGCTACTATGAATTCCTCATGTTATGGCATTGAGGTGGTGGCTATATTTAGCTGGCTTTCATCACGCCCTTGTTTTATCGCAAAATACAGTAAATGCTCAACGTTGCTGGCTCGTACATTCCAAGAGTTGGTCGTTGTGACTCGCACCACATACCCATTAAAGTACCAATGTCTCAACCATGCTCACCCCTTATAAAGCCAGCACGTCCCTTGCAATGCCCATTTAGACGGCTTGCTCTACTATATTCAACGATCGGGTGCAGGTGCGGCTTGTCTTTTAATACGGTTAGAATAAGCTGGGACTTGATTCTCATCTATATAAATAGGTATTTCATTGCTTAAAGCTCCCTCTGATAGCGCCTATTCTTACCTCCATCGCCCATCTTCCCAGCAATTCTTTTCTCATGATGGCCATCAAACGCACGATTCTGGCTGCAGCTCTTGTAGGAGGAGTATCTGCCCAGGTAGCGTCCAAGGCGACCGATGCAATTTGCGGAGAAATCTGCATTGACGGGGTCGATGGCTGCGGCCAACCATTTGGAAGGTATGATATTTTCTCTTTTCTTCCATAATCCCCATAAATCACGATACCTCATGCGAGAATAGGCGGTATACTGACATAAGGACACAATCAGCTGCTACGATCCCTGCATTGAGTCGGCTCCTGTACCACCTCCTTGCCTGACTCCCACGATCACGACCTATTATCCAACTCCAGTACCAACACTCGCACCAGGAGAGGTTTTGAATTGCAGCACAATCACTGTGTGTGTGGATGGCATAAATAGCTGCGGTATCCCTTTTGGAGGGTATGATTTCTTCATCTATGATTGAGCACGGCAGCAGTTATACTAACGTGATTGACTCGACATAGTTGCGTTCCCGATTGCAAGCCCTGGAGCATCTCCACGCCTCCATGTCCAGCCGAGCCTACTGATATTGTCCCGTGGATCCCAGAGTCTCCGGCGTTTCTCCCATGGTGGCCTATTTTCCCGACGAGCTCGATAGAAGCACCGGAGCCAACCGCGGCACCAGCGTCGACTGTGATGCCAGAGCCACCAGCTGCGGTACCAGAACCAACTACTGTACCAGAGCCGGCTACTGTACCAGAACTGATTGCAGCACCACAGGGGATAGAGCCGCCAGATGTACCAGAAAACGTCGTGCCGTGGAGTGTAGAAGGATCTCAATGGTGGTAGTCAAGAAACTTTATAGGTTAATGGACCTGTCCTGCCATATGCAAATTCTCAACAAATCAAAACCTAGAACCCCATAAACATTTCCAATCATGTGCGCTCTAGTAATATGAGCTTCTATGCGCTCCGCCCGCGGAACCCGAACCCTCTACCAAGGTTTCATCGTCTGAACTTGCTTCGCCACCAACGCTTTCGGTTTGGTCCGGAGGAGCCCGCATAGCCTCCAGCACCTCTCGATCTAGAACAGGGGGTTGATAGGGCTTGATTGTATGAATCTCGCGCCCCGACGGCATTTTATTTATTAGAGCACCAATCGGCGGAATAGGTCGGGTATTCATCTGTGACGCCAATCAATTAGTGAAAAATCAAAAAAACAAGACGTAGTTGCAGCGTTCTTACCGTATCATTAAGCTTATTCCACTTCGCGTCTAGCATTTCGAGGACTCTGGTCTCCTCCGACTTGCCGGCATCAGCCCCCCAAGCAGCCTCTTTAATAACCCGGCGATCTTCTCTCTTCTCATTCAGCCCTTTGATCGCACGACTAAAGCCCAACCCTTTCTTTTCGTCCTTGACCTCTACGCCAAGCTCGTGTAAACCGGCACGCGCCCAAGCAATTCCTTCCGCTGCCTCTCCCCCCAGCTCAGCGTCAATGCCAAAGAACCGACAGGCTTTTGCTCGACTAGTTCGCCGCAGGTCCTCCAGGTATCGTAAGAATCCAGGGCTGATGCTGCCGGTTGACCTTGATTTGACCGACTGGCACAATGCCGCGGCCTTGGCAGCATGCTCGGATGCGGCCAGGCAGAGACGAGCATAGAGGTGAGCTCTGACTTTTGGGATATCCGGGGCCTTGAACATCCATTCTTTGTCGTTCTTGTTTCTATCCTGAGCTACGGCTGCTGGATACGGGTCATCCTTCAATACGGCCAGCAAGGTTGCCTCTGCATGACACAGCGAGGCTAACGCGCGGAGCGTCGCAGGTGAGATGTCGACGCAGGGGGGGCTGCTGGCAACTTGGTCGCTTCTTGCGGCAATGTAGTCATATATGGAAGCTGATTCCAGCAGGTACTTGGTCGCCGTCGTCATGGCAGTTGTCCGTTCCTGTGTGCCCTGAAACTCTGTAGTTGTGGAATACAGAGGCTGGAGCGTCGCCCTCGCCATTGACACGTGGGCAAAGGCCAGCGTAGAAAGTGTAAAGTAAATCTCATGCTCGATAGAGATGATTTTTACTCGAGGGCGCTCGCGCCCCGGTACAATGTCGCCAGAAAGCGTTGGCCTCCATGAGATGGACGGCGTCGTCTCCAATATGGTGCTGACAGTCTCGCCGCCCACCGGCTGGTTGCTCAGCCCGGCATCAATGGCCAGCAGATATGGCAGATACTGCTCCAAGCTGGAGACGACGGTGCGGAGATTCGACGTCTGCGACGAGGGCGGCAGCCGTTTGTGCTTCTTGAGCGCGTCTCTGACAACACCCCGATACGTGCTTGCGCTGAGGGGCAATGAAGGATGAGAGTCGCAGCCAAAGGACGACGAGAAGGAAAAGGCAGAAGTTGTCGGTAGGACAAACGGAAATGGCATTCTTGGAAAATCGGTGATTGTTCTACAGCTTGAAGAATTTTGGCTGTAAAGCGCAAATGGCGGAGCGAAAACTTCTAGTTGCAGCAGGAGCCTTGGCATTTACATGCTCGACACATGATATCGCGATACAGTGCTGTCAGTTGCTTTACTCGTACTGTATTTCAACCCTATCAAAGTGCTAACAGCAAGGAGCTGTTTTTTATAGCAGCCGCCCAGCTAGTAAACATAGCCCCGCAGCCCACCGTGTCCTCAGCAGCTATCGAGCGCTGTAGCAGAAAATATCGAAACAAAAAAAAAGGTTCGAGTCGTTTATAAGCAGTCTTCCAAGCGTTGTTAGGCAACTTGATTCTTATTGTAAGATATTTAAAAAAAAAAAATCATGTTAAACGTGTAATTTCCATTGCTTCTACTGCTTCTTTCAACCATTGTAGGTGTACGTGGTAGTCAAATAGTCATGTATTTGGACCAGCCGTCCTATGAAACACACATTGTACACTTCAAACACGGTCATACTTCACACGTTATTGTGTAATTAATTTACTACTAGCTACCTATACAAGCTACCTATAGATACAAGCTAAAAGAATGCGCCACCAGTTATAACCCAACACCTTTTTTATTCTCTTATGCCCCGATGGACATCGACTTCTTGATCTCGGCAATGGCCTTGCCGGGGTTCAGGCCCTTGGGGCAAGCACGCGTGCAGTTGAGGATGGTGTGGCAACGATACAGACTCATCGAGTTCTCGAGCTTGGCCTTGCGCGCAGCCGTCTTCTCGTCTCGGGAGTCGATCAACCATCGGTAGGACTGCAGCAGGATGGCGGGGCCGAGGTACTCTTCGGAATTCCACCAGTAAGAGGGGCAGGAAGTTGAGCAGCAGGCGCAGAGAATGCACTCGTAGAGACCATCAAGCTTCTTTCGGTCAGCCTTGCTCTGGCGGTACTCCTTTCCCTATTTGAAGCTGTCAGCTCAAGTCTCATTCACATGTCAGGATCTGGGAAGTGGGGGACGTCGGCATACATCTTCGGCGGGGGTATCGCGCTGCAGGTAAGGCTGGATGGACTTGTACTGCTTGTAGAAGTGAGTCAAGTCCGGGACCAGGTCCTTGACAACGTAGGTGTGAGGCAGAGGGTAGATCTTGACATCCGAGGCCGATTCGGTGGGGATTCGGCACAAGCATGCCAGGGTGTTCTGGCCGTTGATGTTCATGGCACAGCTTCCACAAATGCCCTCTCGGCAACTCCTTCGGAAGGTCAGGGAAGGATCCTGCTCGTTCTTGATCTTGATCAGAGCATCCAGGATCATGGGGCCAGTCTTGTTGAGGTCGATGGTGTAGGTCTGCAGCTTGGGCTTCTCGGTCGGGGTATCAGGGTTCCATCGGTAGATCTGGAATGACTTGGTCCTGGGCTGCTCGGTCTCGCTCACCGACGCCATGGAGCGCGAGAAGACAGCGCTGGGTCGGAAAGCTGCCCTGGAGGAGCTGAGAATTCGCGAAGAGGAGCGGAGAGCGGCCATGGTTGCGGTGGCGACGATGTGTGTCGGAGAATTATAGATTTGCGTGCTGGAGCTCGAGAATTCGGCTTCGCCCTGGCAATGCTTGTTGGATCGATTGGATGCAGCCAAGCCACACGGCTGAGATAGCCTCGAAAGTTGAGAAAGGAAAGTCGACTTCCTTGCGGCGGCCGATCAATTGGGAGATGCAACTTTGGGCTGCTTGAAGTCTCGTCGTCATGAAAGTGCTAAGAGCTGGAAGTGGCTCTTCCTCGGCTATAGGGTCTTGATGGAAGTTGCTGCACGGCCAATCAAAACGGCGCCATTGACAATTCGGCTAAGCAGGAGAAAGCCGGAACACATGCAGGAGATTTTTGCCCGGGGCGCCACACTGTGGCGTAACGGTAGGTGGCGTTCTTCACCTCAGCCTTGCAGTGCTCTACAGCTGCTCTACAGCGATATAGAGAGATTCCTCGCCATGTTTTACTCCGTACAAAGCAATAGAAAACCATTGAATTCTCGTAGCATTATAGGTTTTTTTTGGGGGACTGCAGCTATTATAGATCAGCATATAGACAAAGATTGATGCACAGACGGAAAGCCGAGGCCCAGATGGCGTGACTAAGAAAAGTATAGACCAGTGCTTTTCAATGTTTGCTTCAAAGTGACTTTTAGCTGCCGCCTACAATCTATCTATCTCTGTACTTTAAGTTTACTTTTTAATTCCCTCCTTTTCCTTTAAGGCGTTTGTGTTGAAAACTTATATTCTTAGCCAGTCATTGGGATTGACGAATCTCAACATACATATTTCACACATTTCACAAGCTCCCGCGGCCGAAGGACGACTTCGGCTAATAATCGCATATTCACGCAACGTCTGGTTCTCTTTTACAAACCTCACCTTGCCTGACAAAAGCAACTGGCATTGCTACAATTTGCTGATAACGGTCAATCTCAGCAGTCACCTCGCCAAGAAGCATGCTCATCATCGGATTAACTGGGTCCATTGCGACCGGCAAATCCACAGTGTCATCGCTGCTCTCATCAGCGCCTCACTCACTGCCCATTGTCGATGCAGATGTGCTAGCCCGAGAAGTTGTCGAACCCGGCACCAGGGGCTATCGTGCAATTGTCAAGCACTTTGGCCCCATGGCACCCGACCTGCTTCTCCCAGCATCAGACACCATGCCGGAAAATGGACCTGACGGCAAGGGCCGGCCACTGAACCGCGCTGTCCTAGGACGACTTGTTTTTGGCGACGAGCCCCAAATGCAGAAGAACAGGGCGGTGCTCTCGAGCATCGTGCACCCGGCCGTGCGATTGAGCATGGTCAAGATGGTTACGGCCTGCTACTTGAAGGGACACTGGGCGGTGGTGCTCGATGTCCCGCTACTGTATGAAAGCAAGCTGGATAAGTTCTGCGGAGTGACAATGGTAGTTGCCGTTACAGATCCAGAGATCCAGCTCAAGAGACTCATGGACAGAAACCCAGAATTGAGCAGAGAGGATGCCGAGAATAGGGTCAAGAGCCAGATGGACGTTCGGTTAAAGGCAAAGAGGTGTCTATCTGCAGGACCAGGCAAAGGAGTAGCAGTCTGGAACGACGGATCAAAGGAAGATTTAAAAACACAGCTAGATGATGAGTTACGCAAGCTCAAGGCAGCAAATCCCGAGTGGTGGTCGTGGCTGATGCTGGGATGCCCGCCGTTGGCAGTGGCGCTGGCATCATGGAGGTTTTGGCAGAACATACAAGCTGAGAAGAGATGGAGCCAGGCGCAGGAAAAGGAGCGAAGTCGTTTATAAAGATATATACGATAGAGCCTAATTCAGTCACATAATTCGAGCGATTTCTTCTTCTTACCATTTCATCATGTTCACACAAAGTCATAATTCAATCTCAACAGAAGAATTGGCCTCGACTCGCCTTGCGCATTTGAGCATCTCCGGCGAAATGAATTTCCATCCCAGAAATAGTCTAGCGCACCCGCCCCACTTCCGGCTCATGAATAAAATCGCGAGAAGCTGCGAAAACTTTTTGATTTTCTTCTTTCTTCCTTCTACATCATCAGTTGGGTTATTCCTACACCGTCAAGTGTTTTAATAATTCAAATGGCGGCTCCGCTATGCGGCTTGCTGAGGGTTAACCTGATTCTCTGTGGGTTTCCTTCCGTTCCCGGCCTCCTAAATAAAATACCATGTGATACACTTTTCCTATCAGCCGCGAGTCGACGCCTCTAGAGGGCTGTGACTGTGGGTGTCTCTCAACATATTTTTACTATATCCTCGATATTTTTGATGTAGCTGGTGATTTGGATTTGAAAGTTGTGGAAAGAATTATACGTAAAATTCGGATAACTGTGTGCTTGTTCTCAGCGGTAAAATGTTGGAAAATGCTACACAGCCGAACCTGAAGTCTGAAAAAAATTGCCAAATTAATTTTGGCAGTGAGAAGCAGGCGACAGAAGGGCTAAACTCTGCTCGTAGCTTCTGCATCATTGAGGCATACTGCCCCAGACTTGTTTAGTCCAGAGCTGAACGCATTTGCCATTCGTTGCTTGCCGCTTTATCTGTTAAAGAGCGCGACATCTTCCAGGCGCATTCTCTCAATTCCAACCAGAACTTTATTTTCTCCAAGCTTCTGTGCATCCCAAAAGTGCAGCGTTACATAAGCCGGTTATCCCAGTGTAAAGTGTAAAAGAGCCGCGCACGGACCACCCTGCGCTTGTCCCCGAAATTTTTTTAGCCAGAGTCGGAGACGCCTTAGCAGGATCCTCCGGCTTTGCGACAGGTTTGCGAGACTTCATCTTGTCATCGACGCTCGCAGCACTCGTTTCCGAAGCACTTTTCGGCCCAGCACCAGTCGCCCAGCATGTCTTCTCTATGGAATGCATTCACCGGAGGCAACAAGCCTGCCCAGCAGCAGCAGCCGCAGCAACACCAGCCCTTCACTCCCGATGCTGCCCCTCCCTCTACCAACCTCTATGACCCAACCCAAGGCGCGGGCGTTGAGTCCTTCTTGCAGAGCTCGGCCTTTGCGGATCCTTCACAATTACATCCCCTCGCCGGATTGAACAGAGACACCTTGGAATACCTCTCCCTCGAAGACTCAACGCTGTCCGACCTGCCAGGTGGCCAATCTGTTCTGCCCTCTCGAGGATTCACCGACGATCTTTGCTACGGCACCGGTATCACCTACCTGACGGCACTGTCCATAGGAGGTGCATGGGGATTCCAAGAAGGCCTGCGGAGGTCTGCCGGCCAGCCCCCCAAGCTGCGACTCAATGCCGTCCTCAATGCCATGACACGACGGGGTCCCTTCCTGGGCAACAACGCCGGTGTTGTCGCCATCACATACAACTGCATCAACTCGCTGATTGGATTCCTACGCGGTGAGCACGATGCTTTCAACACAATCGCTGCTGGTGGACTCAGCGGTATGGTTTTCAAGAGCACCAGGGGTGTTCGACCAATGATGATTTCCGGCGGTCTGGTGGCCTCCCTGGCCGGCGTCTGGGCGGTAAGTCGACATGCATGATGGCTGCATAAGCCGTAAGACGAGACCTTTGACCAATAGCTGATGTGATACCTTTTTGCACAGATTGCACGCCAGTCATTCTTCCCCGTCCCTGAGCGACATGCCGAGCACGCCGCATTGTAATAATATCACCGAAACAAACATTGTAACGAATAGCACACAAGAGAAGAGTTACTCTTCAAACGACATACGAACCACTATTTAATCTACCACATAAAAGATGGCGGCTCAAAGGAAGGAAAAAACAAAAGACTTCTAATAGCTGGGAATGGCAATTGGTAGGAGGGGGCATGGAGACCTGAAATAACCAGGGCAGAGGGAAAAAAATTCTAGGAGATGCCTCCTCCAACCTGGGTGCCAGACGTGTCGAGAGGAGTTTGGACTGAAAAAAAGGAAAACACCTGTATGGTGATGATAGATGATCTCTCCTCCCCAAAGTGAACTGTACATTATATCGGGTAACCGGTCAGCGAAGCATTTAGACCATATAGGGCTGGGGGCGTCTGGTCATCAATTTCAAAGTTTGGTTTCAAGAAAAAAATGGAAAAAATGGATTTAATACTGATCGGATGGGAGTGAATGTCGATGCAACTTGGACGAGGATTTGATTTGGGACGGAAAGTTGTGAATGTTATTGGTGAAGCTTCAATGTGAATTGAGCAGATGGAATACGGGATTTTGGAGAATTAATTGATACTGCAGGCATGGTCGAGAAGGTGCAAAAGGAAAAGCCACTCGGGTACCTACTAATAGAGAGCCTGGCCTCTACAGAGTGGCCGCTGGGTAATTTAGCTGAGCAAACAGCGGGAGTGTTTCGAGCCTGTTGACTACCAGGCATTCTTGTCAGAGGTGCGAGTCAATTGGCAGGCAGTCAACATGCAGGTCAATAGGTAGGTAGGTAGATAAAAACAATGGGATCCCAAAAGATAACAATAATGAAAACTCTCATTCATAAACCACACTGCTTAATCCTTTCTCTTAAACGACGAGCTCACCCGATTAATTACACCAGCAACACTCCTCTTTCGTTCTTCATTCTGGGCCGTGCGACTTGAATTTGACTTCGTACTGCTTTTCTGAGGCCATCAAAATGTGTCTCCCCTGCTTTCCATGGACATGGACCGAGTACGAAGACCCGTTGGATTCCATGCCGGAGCAACATGTGTGGGTGCATGATGGGCAGGCGTGGTCTCTACAGAGATGTGTGAGTGCATACTTTTTATATTGGCATCAAGCTTCACCTTGTCATTTATTTCATCACTTGTTGTGGATCTCGTCACTCTTCGTCTTCTGTTTGTCCTCTTTGATCTCTACTGCTTATTGTTATGATGAACGTGCTCCCCCCCTTTTCCTCCTCAACGGGGAGCTACAGCTCTCCCCTAACAGCCGAAAGAGTTTCAATCCAGAGTACCGCAGCTGTTGTCATAATTTGCCCTGTCATAGCGGCTGCAGCAACGGCACAGATGTACTGGCAGCTGTCTTCAGATGCTCAAAGTGAATGGACCAGTTATCAATCAGCTCGCTCCCCCAGCCTCTTCACTCTCAGCCCAGCCTGACAGCAAACGCCTTTTCCCTCTTGCTTCCTCACCCTCTCCATCTCTCTTTTCTTTCATCCCTTGCAATATCCCCCGTTGGAATTGCTTCATCTCGCCTCTCGCCCTCAGAAAATGCCCGAAGCCGCTGCAAAGTCCCCCAAGACTCCTCGACGGCTCAAGACTGGAGGCGAGCCCCTTCGTCAGGTGCACTGGCAAAGCCCCGGGAGCAGCACCGACACCAAACCCGCGATTCCTTCTTCTTCCTCCTCCGCTCCTTTTTCTTCCTCCACCACCACCGCCAACGGCGAGAGCATCAGCGCCAACACCGCCACTCCTACGCCCGACAACCAGCCCTCGAGCTTCCCGCAACTCGGCGCTGCGCCAAACAGCTCGCTCGCCTCTGACCAGTGGCACACGTCCGTTGACCCGACCCAGAGCGTCAAGTTGCCCGGCCAGCCGTTTGCAGGAGGCTTTGCAGCGCCCGGCTTTGCACCTGGCTTCACCTGCGCGCCACCGCACCCTCACCTGGTCAGCCCCTTTTCTGCTCTGCCACAGGCTGCTGCTGCTCCCTTCACCACCTACGTCGGGTTCCCTCCTCAGCATCAGCATCATCTGCCTCCTCAGCATCACTTCACCTCCGCCGTAAGCATGGCCGACTACCAAAACGCAGCGCCGATGCCCTCTGGCGTCAATTTCCAGCCTCCAGTGCCCGACACCACGTTTGGGCCCATTCCCCACGTCTACGTGCCTCGTTTTGACGGCGGCTTCATGCCTGCTGCTGTTCAAGTCGGTCTCCCTTCGGTACAGTTTGTTTCCGCCCCTGCTGCCTGCTCCACCACCGTCATGATGCCAAAGACTTTTTATTATTATAACAACGGCTTCACTTACTATGCAAGTCGACCCACAGTGCATATTCCTCCTTTCGATGTGGCTCCTTTTTGTTATCTCTGCTATAATTCAATCTCGAAAGAAGATGCCGGCCTGGATGCTGTGGCTTGTTTGCTTCTCATCTCGAGTCTCTTTGCAGGCTGGACTTGCTCTTTCATCTCACTTCCCAAACTGTGGTTGATTCATTCACTATAGCAACTTATCACAATGTCAAGTCCACTGCTAACATATATTTCCTCTCCAGCAGCCAACCGTTGCCGGCATCCCAGTCGCGCACTCCAGCTACGTTGTTGCTCAGCAGCCTGCCGTCGTCCCCCAGCCCTTCGTCGGCCAACAGCCAGTCATGATCGGCGGACAGCCAGCTCATGCTGCCGCCATCCCCGTTCACCAAATGCCTGCAGCTGTTCCCGCCATGGGTCTATCTGGCGTCGGCGGCATGCCCGTCATTACAGGTAACGGTGGCCAAATCCCCGATGTGTCTGGTCTGGGCCGCACTCCTGGCGAAGAGACGGTGCGGCAGCTCCAGTTTGCACACGCAAACAAGCTGTTTGAGCCGCAGGAGTTTAAGCCGTCGGACGATGACCCATCCCGTTTCTACTATGTTCGCGAAGTTGACGGTAACTGGACTCAGCGCAACCGATTTACTATTGACCACCTGGGTGACTGTCGATGGTATGTCACCGACGAGGGCTGGTTCTACGCCGTGCGGATGCCGAATTAAAGCATATTCGGTGCTTGGAGGGCTTTTAGGAAAAATATAAAAGAAGAGACGTACGTTTGTTACCATCATCAATCACTAATAGTACAAAGCTGCTCACTGACGCTGAAGGCAGCACATTGTACATCCGTTCGCTTACCACTCCTGCGTCTATATGCCGCATTTCGATACAGGTGAGCTGAATTGTGCAATGTCAACTAACTCAATACATGCAATAACATTTTATAAGAATACCAGCCAGGTTGTTTCTTTAGATACAAGTTTATATACTTGGTCGTCAGGTACAAATAAACCACTTTGGTGCTCATCTGACAGAAGGGAGTGGCTAATAATGCTACAGTTGCTTTTGAGTTTGCTCCGAGGTTCGCGGCAAAAGAGAGCCCTATGCGAAAATGATGCTGGAAAGCCTAAGCAGTTTTGGACCATAATAAGTTTCTGGTGTGCAGGCCATTTGAAAAGAAGAATTTGATACTTCTGTGCTTGCTTGCACCACCTCATACTTCTGCCTCTCAGCCTGAGCTACCTACCCATAGGTCGTAACATTGTTCTTATTATATCCCCAATCGCCGGGCTAGACCATGCGTTCATGAAATTTTACTGTGGGCTATCTGCCAATGCTCCAAAGCTGCATTAGCTACGTTTTAGATTCTGATCAAGGCATGAACCGATCCGATCAAGCGTCTCATCACCTGGCAGATCTGCTTCCAAGACATGGATTAAGAGATTGAATGTTCCGATCGAATGTCCTCTCGGCCGGGTAACCTTACCCACGGCTGCTGTTTTCTGCAGCCCGACACCTCGCCAGCCCACACTTGCTCGCTTCGACTCTCCAAGTTTGGGTTCCGAAACTGCGGCATCATTGCGGCATACTTGCCCACTTAACGATGGACCCTTGGGCCGCCGCCCCGATTGTGACTAGGGGCCTTTGTCCACGATCCTAGCTTGCAGTGGCGTTGCAGATGTCAGCCCACACACCTAAGACGCTCCAAGCTGTCCATTGTAGCCGCCTAATTCCTCCCGTTACCCCAACTTTTTCTTCCCTTGCCGGTGTTCCAGAAAGAGTTAGAAACCCCGAATCCCGAAATTTGGTCACAGAGTGAGTGAGGGGAGAACAATGAATGGCGAGCAAGATTCCGGCAGCTCTGGAACCCCTCATCAAGATTCGGAGGGGGGTCAATTTTGCCTAGGGTCGACGATTCGATATACTTATATGTATATTAATCAGCCCCGATTGAAGGGCTTGGATTTGTCCATTGAGCCAGATTCACAGCTCTTGTCTGCGCTAGGGGAGGTCAGATTAGAGTACACGATTGCTTGGAGTCCGTAAAAGAATAAGCTAGAAAGACGTCATTATAAATCCACTGTCGAAACGAGACAAAACGAGGTCAACGCATTCATCGAACGCCCTTTCACAACACACCCCAATCTTTTTTTTTTATATCGGAGATCATTTTGTTTTCTTTTCTGTTCATTCAATAGAGTAAGAAGAAATCCATTTTTTGGAAACTTTCCGTCTTTCTTCTATCTTCCGCCTGTCCTACCAGGAAAACAAACCTCCGTTTCCACCTTTCTCCAAAATAATAATCATGTCAAAAGTCTTCACCCCAGGCGCCCCGTCCCTGGAAAACGACGACTCCATGATCTCGCGCAAGTTTGGCCGCGAGGTCATCAACTACTACGGCGGCGGCCTGCTCAACCGCTTCTCTTTCCTGCGCAACGACATTGGCTTCATCCGCCGCGCGGCCACGGCGCCCACGACGCAGTTCATCGCGCTGCGCGACCTCAGCCCGCTGATTGCCGACCCGACGCAGCTGGCATTCTTCAGGCACGACGACGTGAAGCCGCTGATTGGGGCCGACCCCTTTGGGCGGACCGACCAGGAGAAGCAGGACAGCTTTGACTCGACGAAGCCGAGCCCGCTGCTGCTGTTCTTGGGCTTGCTGCCGAATACGTCCAAGGGGGTGGATCTGGAGACGACCAAGCATGGCGTAGTGAATGGGCAGCCGTACTTTGCGCTGGATGTGACGCCCAAGGGCCAGTATGCGGCGGAGGCGGAGACGTTCTTGAAGCAGGCAACGGAGAAGGGGTATCAGGTGCAGGAGAATGTGCGGACGATGACGCTTCACCCGGAAGCAGGTACGTTGCTTTCGCTCGTTTCTTCTTCTCATGCTCTGGCTGCATCTCACGGGTCTCATGAGAAACTCGGTTCTTCTCAATGAGGGACACTCACTCTATCATCCCCTTCTCTCATCACATCATATAGGCACCTATACATATAAAACTCACGGCTAACACTTCACAACCACAGCCGCCATCCTCGCCCAAGCCCGCTCCCTCATCGACTGGAACGCCCGCAACCTCCACTGCGCCGGCTGCGGCAACCTAAACCTCTCCGTCGAGTCCGGCTACAAGCGCGTCTGCCCAACGCACGACCTGGCCGGCGGCTCCACGCCCGTCCAGCGCCCGGACTGCCCAACCCGCCACGGCATCTCCAACGTCTGCTTCCCGCGCACCGACCCGACCATGATCGCCGCCGTCGTCTCCGCCGACGCCAAGCGCGTGCTGCTCGGCCGCTCCGCCCGCTGGCCGCCCAAGTGGCACAGCACCCTGGCCGGCTTCATCGAGCCCGGCGAGTCCATCGAGGATTCCGTGCGCCGCGAGGTCTGGGAGGAGGCCGGCGTGCGGGTCGGCCGCGTGACGATCCATTCGAGCCAGCCGTGGCCGTACCCGTCCAGCCTGATGATTGGCGCCATTGCCCAGGCGCTGCCGGATGGCGAGGACATTACGCTGCTGGACAAGGAGCTGGAGGCGGCCAAGTGGTTTACCTTTGAGGAGGTGCGTGAGGCGCTCAAGAATGGCACCAGCGCACTGGGCGATCCTGTACCGGAGGGGTATACGGGGGAGCTGTGCGTGCCGCCGAAGCAGGCGATTGCGCATCAGCTGATGCAGGCCGTGGTGGATGGCTATTTTGACCCTCTGCCCAAGATTTAGGATGTATATAGCGTTTGTTTGTAACACTTGTATGTAGCGAGCATAGAAGGCAATAAAGCAAAAGAGAGAGAGAAACAACATTAAAGCTCTCGACGTGTATATCAAGTCATGTGTTTTCCATCAAGCGGCAGATATATGTAGGTGAAAGCCTGCAAAAGTAAACGTCATTCGATCACAAGTTGGACTATTTTGTTCCTGTCTCTCTCTAAGCTCTCATTTCTGGAAACACAATCCCTTCCAACGCCGGCGCCGGCATCGCCTCCACAAGCCCGCGCTCATACCTCACAGCCCAAACCGCATCCGCATTGATAACCTCAAGAGCCTCCTTCACCTCCTGATTCCTTTCCATGACATCGGCAAGTAGGTCCAGAATCTCGTCAAACATCTCATCCTCGACTCTCACATACGATATGATGGCTGTGAGGAGCTTCACCACCGCTTCCCATATCCTCACCGGGGAAGCATGCTGTCCGAGCCCTCCGCTTAGCTCTGTCGACTTTACAGAAATTGGCTGGACTTCAAGACCATCGCTTGATCTTATGGGGATCACAATTTCTTTTCCTGGCGTAGATTGTGAGAGGCCCTTTGAAGAAGACATGTTTGAGCGGCCTTTATCTCTCGAGGCCTGCTGCTTGATTTTGCGGCACCAGTCGCGCAGTCCGTCTCCCCATTCCGTCTTCCACCGAGTACTCAGGAAGTCCCCCGCCGCTTTGCACAGCCCAGACAAGGTTTCACATGCCTCAATGACGATGAACGTCTCGGGATCATGAAGCCTAGCGATAACCACAGGCCAGATGGCATTGACGAGGGGAAGAAATGAGTCTTCATCAGCCGCAAGGACAGATGCGGCTGTAGTGAGGAGCTCCAGCAGCGATCTTCGGAGCGTCGGTGTCGGGGAAGTCAAGTAGTGCTGCGTGAGCGATGCCACTCGCTGTAGAAGCTGGTATGTGGGAGAATTTGGCGGCTTCTCTTCGTCCCTGGGAGGTTCAGCCTGCTCTTGGTCATCTTCGTTACTTCCTTGTGCCAAATCGCTTGTCCACGGAACTCCAGGATGTCCGCCTCTAGCCTCCATGTTTTCCATCTCTATTTTATCTCGCTCCTCTCTCTCTTTGCGTTTATCGAGAATTTTTAAGAGAGTTTCCAAGTCTTCCATCTTCTGTGTTTCCTTCTTGTGATTGACAGATGATTGCTCCACGTTGGTTAAAAGGCGTCCGTCAGCCTGGGCTGCCTGGTCAACAATCTCTTTCAAGACCGAGAATAGGCTTTCCACAAAAGACGCATATCCGTGATAATTCTCCAGAGCAGCAAACATTGACTCAACAACGTCATCCAAGAACGGCACTAGACGGGGCCCCGCCAACCGTACCATCATTTTCATTACCTGCGTTGATGCTGGGGAGATGTCCAACGTGTTCAGGCGCAGTGAGACGGAGTTGACCATGTAATCAACGTTATCAATAATCAGCTCAGAGACACTGGAATACTGGCATGATAGTGCTATGCTATTCAGTGTGGCAATGGCATGCTGTTGTAGATTGCCTTCGTCCGATCCCAGAAGCGTGGCGATGGGGAAGAGCACGTCGATGAGCTCTGGTCTAAACTTTTCTCCAGACCTGTGTGCAGCGTATGCCATTATTTCAAGAGCAATGGCTTCCAAGCGCCAATCAGTCTCGCCCGTCTCAGTATGTGAGTCCAATACCTGAACAGAAAAGTCATATAACTCGTCATATACTTCGTTTATCTCTTCTGGTTGGTCGGTAAAGGCTGATAGATCAAGCAGCGCATCTGTGTGCTCAGAATGAGCATGTGCTGCCTTGATCAGTTCAAAGCATAGCCAATATGCAGTCATTTGGTTGAGAGCTGTTGATTCTCGAACACAGTCCAACATATCAGCAGCAATCTTTGCATGTTGCGACATGGAGCCAACGGTTCGTAAAAGACCCATAACTTCGCTTTTTAGTCTTTTTTGGCCTTCATAGCCTAATAGAATTGGTTGAAACTGCGACTGGCTCGATGTAGTCGAATCTGAAGATCCATCTTCCAACAAGAGCACCTGATTGCTGACGCTGGGCTGGTGACTTTTAGATGTAGTGACGATGGACATTATGCTTTCTCTGAGAGTAATGGCGATTGAATCATCGAGCGTAGAGGATTCAATCCTCAGGCTTCGAAGTAGCTCGATCCCTTTTGACAGGTTATAGACTGCTTGCTCCTTTACCTTTTCGTCGCTTGCCTGCATAAGGCGGGGGAGGCTCGACATCCAGCCGTAGACGGCCGATTTGATGGTTTCTCCCAGCTCTGGGTATATATTAACCAGGTATCTCAAATTCGTCTCCGTCATCAAGTCTTGATCAGACCCTTGATCAAGAATCACCGATGTCTCGACGAGAATAGAGGTGCAGTTCGATAACGTAGTGTGGCATTCATCCAGCAAAGTAATGCACAGTTTCCCCAGGGCCTCACGGACCTCGGATGCCTCATGGGTTCGTAGCTTCATCACCACAGACAAGGCCACTTGAACTTGCGCTACAGTAGCCTTCAGCCAGGCAGGGCTAAGCACCTTGGATTTATCAGTGTCGCTCTGGCTTTCCTTCTCCGTGGCGAGAATGGATCGTGTTCGCATATCAGACAGCACTTTTGTTAACACAACTTGCGTAGTTCCAAGGCATTTTGTTATAACCAGCTTTTTATATCGAGTCGGCTTTGATAGGACCTTGGCAAGCGACGAGATTGTTCCTGGTAGAAAGCTAGCGAGCGCAGCGTGCTCCTTGATGGCTCCATAGAGGGCCTCCAGCGTTCGCAGTGCCTCGCGCTGTATTTCTGGAGTTGCACCTTCTGATACTCCATCCAAGATGACTGTAATTCCATGGCCCAACACTGGTATCGACTCGGGTTCAGAGAGTCCTGCTGCGGCCACAAGAGACGACCCTGCGGTAGTCAGCAGTGCGGTTTCGGCACGGAACGCCTCGAGCGCCGTTTCTTCGGGCACATCTCTCTTGGAAGATCCGGGAACGCCATCGATGATGAAGATGAGGAAACTGAACAGCTGCTGCACGAGTTTGGCAGATATCTTGGACTTCCAGCCGTGAACGATGAGAATAGTCAAGCATCTGACACAGTCTTCCACCAGGCTCATGGGGTAGCGTTCCAAATGACGAAAAATGTGGGACAGCGGAAAGGAGACATATTCTGCTAGTTTCTCGTCAAGGGCCAGCGGATTTGTCCTGATCTGCTCATTCAAGATGTCGAGAATCTGCGTTACGAGTTCCTGCAGCTCTCGATGGCTCTTCGGGTCTTCAGGCTCCCGGATTGCCAGCTGGCTCGCTTTTACACAGCATGGCTTCAGCTGTGTGTTCATTAGGATTGGATGTTCCTCGAAATCATGCAGAGCAACTCACTTTTTGAAACAGCTCGTTCCGTTCTTTTGCGGCTGGAGATGTCTCCATGGTCCACTAAAACAGCAAAGCTTTTCGAGCAGCTACCTGCACATGGTCTTTGTTGCCCTCTGCTTGTGCAGCTGCAGATGCCGGGAATGAAAGGAGATGTTTTAACCCTATATTCAGCGACTTCAAATGTTCACTAGAGCTGCTTGCTGGTTTTGCTAGAGTGGATGGCCAGGAGCAGACTAAGAACCGATCATATGAAGCGAAGCTTGCTTAGAATACAGTGTATGAATTATCTCTATACTGTATTTGCCACTCTAAGCTGCCTAAGCCCTATGCAAGGCGGACGCTAATAAGCTGTGATAGTACACCCTCCACTTGCTACAGCTACTAATTGCTCATTTCAATACTGTGCCCAGGCGTCTATCGTCCTTGAGCTCTTGCAAACGCCATCGCAGATCTGACACCTGAAATCCCCGCCAAAAGCTCCCCCGCCATGGCAGCATGGAACCTCTACGTAATTGTTGCCCCTCATCACCTGGAAAGCTAATGGCAGAGCTGCCTTGCATATATAGACACTGGAATAGACCCTTAATTTGCCCGTTGTCCAATTCTAGTCTCCTATCTGCCACATTAGGACATCCAAACAAACAAAATGGCGTCTGAAGGCCCTTTTCCCCTTCTAGCCCATCCCTTCCGGTCCCCGGCTCGAGGCGCCGTCGCCTACGAGATGGGAAATACATCAGCCAAGAATGCGCTCGTCTTTATTGGAGGCCTGAAAGACGGCCCTCATTCGACGCCGTATATTCGGACTGTTGCCAGACGCCTGGAAAAGACTCCGGAGCTTGGCTACTCTGTGTTTGAAGCACGAATCAGAAGCTCGTTTGATGGTTTCGGGACCTCAACCCTGGCACACGACGTTCAAGATATATCTGCGCTTGTCAAGTATCTTCGCTCGATTGGTCGGGAAAAAATCATTCTATTCGGCCATTCAACCGGATGCCAGGTATTGCTTTCCATCATTTACATCAGTCCAGACATGTAGACTGACAATCACTAGGACTGTATGGAGTATACAAAATATGCAAAATACGCCAACGAGCCCGTAGATGGCTTCATCCTTCAAGCACCAGTCTCAGACAGAGAGTCTCTGGATACCTTTCTTCCAAACTGGCACTCCAAGCTCGACTACGCTGACAAGATGATTGCCGAGGGCAAAGGCGGCGACATCCTGCCTGCTGAGCAGTCGATTGCCATGCTCAACGCACCGATATCCGCCAACAGGTTCCACGACCTGTTTGCCAAAGGGTATGTTGGCGGCCTGTCAGACCAGTAGTAATCAAGGCTAATCAACCTTAACAGCGGCGCCGATGATTACTTTTCTTCCGATCTCGATGACGAAACAGTAATAGGCTTTTGGGGCCGGTTCAACAAACCCGTGCTTGTACTACACTCGGAAAAGGACGAGTTTGTGCCGCCAGCGGTTGATCAAGCTGCGTTGAACAAGAAATATCAGGCAGCGAACTCGTTTGTGAGCCCATTGTCTGGCCTCATTCCCGGAACGGGTCACACTGTCTTGCAAGAAGAAGCTCGAGAGTGGTTAGCGGGAAGAGTCGTCGAGTTTCTTCGCACCATTACTTAAGCGTGGCTTACTTGATTCATCACAAGGATGACTTACATAGGGAGGAAAATAGTGGAGGTTTACCATTGAAATTTACCATAGGTGAGACTTGGTGGCACCTTTGTCTCGCCCACACTAGCTGTATCATTAGTACAGAGCATCTTAAAATCTTCAATATCTGCCAGCAGCTCCGACGTTGGGTCAACTGCACAGTAGAATCAATCATGCAGCGGGTACAGAATAATCATAACCATGACAAGCTTCACCAACCTGTCTAGATAAGAAGGAAAAAACAATCAAGCCGTCGGAATATAGAGCCCCTCCAGGGTAAGCGGCCACCCACGGAAATCGGCCAACAGACATCCGATACCGCCGATTGGGCTGATGGGCATATCGGACTTAGAGCTACCATCGTATCCCCAGCACCTCTGTGCTGCTCGTTTGAGCAAGTGGCCTGGCCTGTGAGCACTGCTGCAATGCACGCCGTACGGGGTAATAGAGGCCCTCTAATTCGTCATCGGCTCTGTGCCTGGTAGCAGCTGGGGCTCTGTGGGACAGTTAGCGGGCCCCTTTAGCGGCCTTGTGGCGGTACCTGCTGAAAAGACCTGCACTGGCTGACAAAGCACCGCCAGAAGCCTCTGTAGTTCGGCGCGCACAGGTCTCCACAGCCCAATCCAGTGGGTATCATTTGTTTCCGTTCAATTTCGGTCGCTCGGGCAGCCTCTTTTTTTCTTCTTCTCTGAGCTCAAGGCTTTTGCTCTTCGTCCACTGCTGTCTCATTGGATCTATCGCCAGGTCTTGCATCGGCTGAGCCTCCATCAACCAGCAAAATTCCCTGCGCCGCGCCGACGCATTGGTTCTTTTTCTGCCGTGTCGCAACCCCTTGCGTCACTGACCGACTAACAGCAGCTTCTTCGACATCATCGTTGCGCCTTAGCCTCACCACCGATAGGCCGACGTCGAGCATGCGGTAACAACTTCGCACACACGTTCGAACAAGACTAGAGCTGGATCGCAATCATGGATCCGTACAGCGAGCAAAAGGTGCTGCTGCACACCGGCTCGTTCTCCGGTTATCGACCACATCAGGAGCTGGGCAGCAACTATCTCGCCGCCAACGCCTCTTGCAATAACTTCTGCGGCAATGTAGAGGGATGGGGTCCCCTGAGTCCGTTTCGATACGACTTCACGCCGTGCTTTGTCGACGTCTGGATCGCTGCTGTCTCCGTATATGGAATTCTCTTCGGCGCCATCGCCATCTGGTGGCTGAAGAAGAAGAAGCAAGAGTTGCCAACGTCTAAGAATGCGCATTTCTGGATTAAACAGGTATGTTGTGGCCAATGGAAGCGCTACTTTGTTTGGGAGAGAGTGTGTGGCTAACGTATCCAACTTCGAATTAGACCTTACTCGGAGCCATCATTGCCGACGTCATCGTTCAATTTGCTTTCCAGGTCGTTAGCTATGGAAACATCTGGTTTCGCGACTTCCGAGCTTGGACCACTGTTGCCCTCGCCTTGTCCTTATTCGTCATTTTTACAATCCAATGGCTGGAGCACTCACGTTTGAGAAACGCAAACGGAGTTGTGCTGTTCTACTGGCTGCTGCTCATCATCTCATTCGCGGTGAAGCAGCGCTCGTTGGTTTCGCAGCAGCTCTATACCAAGAGCCTCCCGTATTTCGTCACTTACACTGTTGGAGTCGGCCTCACCGTGGTGGAGTTCTTGGTCGAGTGGCTGTGGCCTCGATCGCTGGATAATGGATATGAAGCTATTCTCGATGAAGAGGAGTGCCCTCAAGACTACGCCACCGTCTTCTCCAGGCTCACCTTCGCTTGGATGACACCACTGATGAGACGCGGCTACAAGATCTTCTTGACCGAAAACGATCTCTGGGGGCTCGCCCGAGCTGACCAGACCAGGAACACGGGCGTGGCTCTTGAAGAAGCGTGGAAACACGAACTCAAACACCGACCCAACTCACCATCACTTTGGCTGGCCCTGTTCCGAGCCTACGGAGGCCCCTACGTCACAGCCGCTTTTTTCAAGGCTGGAAATGATGTTGCACAGTACATCCAGCCGCAGCTCCTTCGTCTTCTCATTGCTTTCGTCGCGTCTTATAACCTTGGAGAATCTCCCCAGCCCATTATTCAGGGCGCTTCTATTGCGCTTGCCATGTTTGCTTGTGCCGTCGTCCAAACTATCATGGTTCATCAATATTTCCAACTTGCGTTCGAAACTGGTATGCGTATCAAGGGTGGTCTGGCCTCGACAATTTACCGAAAGTCGCTGCGGCTATCCAACGAGGGACGATCGTCCAAGTCTACTGGTGATATTGTAAACTACATGGCAGTCGATGCCCAACGTCTCCAAGATCTCACTCAATTTGCCCAGCAAGCCTGGTCGGCGCCATTCCAAATCGCCATCTGCATGGTTTCCTTGTATAACCTCGTTGGATGGTCTATGATGGCAGGTGTCGTCGTCATGATTGTCATGATGCCCGTGCAAGGCTTTGTCGCTAGAATGATGAGAAACCTGCAAAAGGAGCAGATGAAGAACAAGGATGCCAGAAGTCGATTGATCAACGAAATCATCAACAACATGAAGAGCATCAAGCTCTATGCCTGGGGCTCTGCCTTTATGGCCAAGTTGAACTTTGTTCGTAACGAGCAAGAGCTGAAGAACCTTCGCAGGATTGGCGCGACCCAAGCCGTGGCCAACTTCACCTGGAACACTGCGCCCTTCTTCGTCTCCTGCTCCACCTTTACCGTTTTCGTTCTCACCCAGGATCGCCCTCTGACTACGGATATTGTCTTCCCCGCTCTCGCCCTATTCAACCTTCTGACCTTCCCTCTGGCTGTGCTCCCCATGGTCATCACCTCCATTGTGGAATCCTCCGTTGCTGTTGGCCGTCTGACCGCCTTCCTCACCGCTGAGGAGCTACAGACAGATGCCGTTACTGTTGGGGAATCCCCTCAGGAAATGGGTGAGGAGACCGTTATCATCCGGGATGGTACCTTTTCTTGGAACCGCCACGAAGATAAGAACGCGCTGACAGATATCAACTTCACTGCCTACAAGGGAGAACTATCATGCGTTGTCGGCCGAGTTGGAGCCGGCAAGACCTCGTTCTTGCAAAGTGTTCTTGGTGGTTTATACAAGGTAAAGGGCTCCGCAGAAGTCAGGGGAACTATTGCATATGGTTCTCAACAATGCTGGATTCTCAATGCCACGGTCAAGGAAAACATTGTCTTTGGATACAAATGGGATCCTGAGTTTTACGAAAAGACAATCAAGGCTTGTGCTTTGGTTGATGATTTCGCACAACTCCCTGACGGCGATGAAACTGTCGTGGGAGAGCGAGGTATCTCTCTCAGCGGTGGCCAAAGAGCTCGTGTTTCGTTGGCTCGCGCTGTATATGCCAGAGCGGACATTTACCTTCTCGATGATGTTCTATCTGCTGTGGATTCCCATGTCGGCCGACACATCATTGAAAATGTCCTTGGGCCCCGTGGCTTGCTTTCTTCCAAGACTCGTATTCTGGCCACCAACGCCATTTCTGTCCTGAAACAAGCCAGCTACATCACCCTTCTCAAGGATGGAGAAACTGTCGAGAGAGGAACCTACGAGCAGCTCATTGCTCGAAAGGGACTCGTTGCTGATCTCCTGAGAACTGCGGGCCATGAGTCTACCAATCCCTCCAGCGGTAGCTCCAGCGGGGAATCTAGCGAAACGTCCACTGTCATCGAACCTCTCAGCACTCAAGACAAGGAAGAACTGGAAGAAGCCCAAGAGCAAGTTCCTGAAATGGCACCCATTAAGACCGGGACCACTACGGTGGACAAAAAACCAAGATCCAGCAGTATGGCGACTTTGCGACGTGCCAGCACAGCCAGCTTCAAGGGACCACGCGGCAAGCTTACAGACGAAGAAGTGGCGGGAGTCTCCAAGACAAAGCAAGCCAAAGAACACGTTGAGCAGGGCAAGGTCAAGTGGTCGGTCTACGGCGAGTATGCCAAGGAAAACAATCTTTACGCCGTCGCCATCTACATAATTTCTCTCCTCGCCGCGCAGACGGCCAACATTGGTGGCTCCGTTTGGCTGAAGACATGGGCCGAGAAGAACCAGTATATTGGTTCCAACGACCACATCGGAAAGTACATTGGTATCTACTTTGCCTTTGGTATCGGCTCTTCCCTCTTGACAGTTCTCCAAACGCTCATTCTGTGGATCTTCTGCTCCATTGAAGCCTCTCGGAAGCTCCACGAGCGCATGGCCAACGCTATTTTCAGGTCTCCCATGTCTTTCTTTGACACTACCCCGGCTGGTCGAATCTTGAACCGATTCTCCAGTGATATCTACCGTGTTGACGAAGTCTTGGCCCGGACATTCAATATGCTATTTGTCAACGCCGCCAAGTCTGGTTTCACTCTCGTCATCATTTCCGTATCCACACCTGCCTTTATCGCTCTCATTGTGCCCATTGCGCTGGCATACTACTGGATCCAACGCTACTACCTCCGAACTTCGCGTGAGCTCAAGCGTCTGGATAGTGTCAGCCGTAGTCCCATCTACGCTCACTTCCAAGAGTCGCTTGGAGGCGTCGCCACAATTCGCGCCTACCGTCAAATCGAGAGATTCCAGCTTGAAAACGAGTGGAGAGTTGATGCTAACCTTCGCGCCTATTTCCCATCCATCAGTGCCAACCGTTGGCTTGCTGTTAGACTTGAGTTCATTGGAGCCGTGGTCATCCTTGCTGCCGCCGGTTTTGCCATTGTCTCTGTTGCAAGCCACAGCGGTCTTAGTGCTGGTCTTGTTGGTCTGGCCATGTCTTATGCTCTGCAGATTACGACGTCTCTCAACTGGATCGTTCGTCAGACAGTCGAGGTCGAGACTAACATTGTATCTGTCGAACGAGTGCTTGAATACGCCCGGCTGCCCAGTGAAGCCCCCGAGATTATTCCCAGCAAGCGCCCCTCTGTTTCTTGGCCTGCCAAGGGTGAGGTCGACTTCAAGAACTACAGCACTCGTTACCGTGAGGGCTTGGACTTGGTTCTGAAGAACATCAATCTCGACATCAAGACCCACGAGAAGATTGGAGTTGTTGGCCGAACCGGTGCTGGCAAGTCTTCTCTGACACTGGCTCTGTTCCGACTCATCGAGCCAGTCACTGGTCAAATCGACATTGATAACCTCAACACCTCGTCTATTGGTTTGTTGGATCTCCGACGCCGTCTTGCTATTATCCCTCAGGACGCAGCTCTCTTTGAGGGCACTGTTCGTGACAACCTCGATCCGGGCCACGTACACGATGACAGCGAATTATGGAGCGTGTTAGGTAAGTTTCTATCTCACATTACTTTTACTCTACCAAGTAGATCTGTGTACTGTCTCTTTGACCGGACTTTTTACTGATTTTACTCTTTAGACCACGCTCGCCTGAAAGACCATGTGGCCGGCATGGAAGGCGGCCTTGAAGCTAAGATTAACGAGGGCGGTAAGTAATTTACAATTTTTTCCCCCCCCTTCAGGCTTCATGATCGCGTTGATTTGATTGCCCACGATTGTTCGTCATCGGCTATGTGCTCATATTATTTGGGCGATGTCCATGTCTCGACACCCTTTATTGATGCGTGAGCAAAATGCTGAAAGGCTTTGCTATGAACCACTGCCACTACATCGTTCTCGTGTCCGACTAGATTAGCCTGTCTCAGCACCTTACCCACAGCTGCCAAATGTTTTGTCATATTGCTCCCTTTACTAAGACCAAACGCCCGCTGTATACTCATTTTAGGGCGAACGGAAGCTGACTAGGTGACTGCTGCTTTTTAGGCTCTAATCTCTCTCAGGGGCAAAGACAGCTCGTGTCATTAGCCCGTGCCATGCTCACTCCGTCCAACATTCTGGTTCTGGATGAAGCAACCGCCGCCGTCGACGTAGAGACAGATGCCATGCTCCAGGCCACGCTGCGATCTCCACTGTTTGCGAACCGGACCATCATTACCGTTGCGCACAGACTCAACACCATTCTGGACAGCGATCGCGTCGTCGTGCTCGACAAGGGTGAAGTGGCAGAGTTTGATACACCGAGCGAGCTGTATAAAAAGCAGGGCATCTTTTACAACCTCATGAAACAGGCGGGTCTTGAGATTGATTCTTGAAATATTGCGAATCTAAGGCTGGTCTAATTTGAACATTTACTCGCTTTTTTTGCTTCCTATGTAGGCAAACTGTTTATTTTATTTATTTTTTATGGAAGAAAGAAACATTACGTGGTTTAATTTAGGGTATTATGATGCTCGATATGGATGTATGTAAAGGGGAGAGAGGAAGACTGGCGTTGAAGACGACTCGAAACGTTTTCAGGATGCCCATCTTTTCTCATTATCTAACTAGCTAGCCTGATGGCGTTATCTACAATGGATTTTCCTTTAGCTATTTGGATAAAAACACGGAGAAAAAAACAAAGAAAGGGAATAAAAGGGGTTTCTTGTACATGCGGAATATTCCGGTGTGTGAGTGAGTGAGTGTGTGTGCATTTGTGTGAGTGTATGAGTGTGCTGAGTAGCAATTAGAGAGCAACATCACAACATATCGCTCATCCACGAACCCATTCGAGTAATTTTCCTATATATTGGTACACCATCTCTTTTTCCTTTTCGATCAAGCTTAAGATAGGTACCCAGGAGGTTACCTGAGTCTTTCCTTTCTGTGACTTCCTCTCCCTTCTTTTCATTTAGCCCGCCGTTGCGTTTATGTATTCAGCCGAATGGGAATAAAACCCGGGTTTAAAAAACCACAGGCAGTTCTTTTCGGTACTTGCCCTTGCTATCCCCTATTTCTTGATAGATGCTACTGCCAGCGTGTATGCACCACTACAGTACAACGTGCTGCTGCTTATCAATGACTAGGTAGTAGCATTTTATGTCTCATCATAGTTGGCATTTCATCATAAATGGTAGTTGCAGATCACTTCATGCTTTTCTGCCCACACCCCCTGGGCGAATTTTACGCCTAGAGCTAGAGTGACATTTTATGCGACTCCATTTCCAAACGAAAAAAAATGGCGTATATCTGTGGGGTGGTGGTTCACTTCGTATATGAGTGCGGCATCCAGCGGGCCGCTAATAGTAACGAGAAGAGAAAAAGAAGCAAGAAACGAGGGTGACTAAACATACACGAATGATTAGTAGTGAATCAAATGCGCATAGTTCTGTGGCAACAAATTCCCTGATATGTACGGATATGTATATGTGAAAAAAAAGAAAGTGCTCTCAGTATTGCCATGTACGCACGTATTCATCTCAATCTGCAGTCAGTCCCTGCTCTTTTTCTGCGGGCCCTTTCAGGTATGTTGCGTATTATGCGACGGCCCTAGCAATCAAAATCAGGCGATTTTCATGGGCTCCAAGTCAAGTTTGGGTCTGTGTTAGTCCATTCCTGGGGACCCCCTCCCCGGCACTCTCTCCTTGCAAACTGGATAGACGAGCGGGGGAGACAAGTTTACAAAGCAGCAATCACAGTTCGGGAATTTTGGGGCGCCGTTTTGTGTCGGGGCTGTATGGGAAATTTCTCGGCCTTTGGGGAATGATGATGAGCCATTAACATGACTCGTTGCTATGGATGAACGCGGCCTGCTGCCAGAGGGACTGTCAATAGCTATTGGGAGAGAGGGCGAGGAAAAGATACCTGGTTACCGAAATTATGCTCTTCTTGAAAAGGCCGCCTTGGTGCAGCACTTCGTACCTGCAGATGCTTTATGACTTTGACATGATCCGCTTTTACAACCGATCCGAGCGATGTATTTAGGCCATCGTTTATGAAGACTGATAACGTCTAAGCCATGCCCTGTGGGGGCAGCCAAATATTACACCAAAACGTCAGGGGGGAAAGCTGGTCCGGAGCACTAAAATGGCTAGGCCGGATAACCTCGAAGCCATCGTTTGTTCAGCTCGGCTACTCGCTCTTTCTCTGGGAGAGGTGCAAGGGGGGAAAGCAAGGAAAACGACGCCCGGAGACAAGGATTGTCAGTACAGACAGCAGTATGTTTCTACACACTTTAAGAAGAAGAAGAACAAGGCGAAGGCCGATTGTTGGTCGTACAATAGCATCATCCATCTATGCAACGCCTCGCCTGGCAGGTTTGTGACGAAGATAGACTGCTTACTTGGGATCTACAAGTGCGTAGCGCGTGTGCGTATATGAAATCTGTCTACGCTGCGAAATGGAGGGGTGGAGGGCGACAGGATGGATCCCAACGTAGCTTGGTGCATGCAGGCTGATGCATGGTACATCTCAGTATCGGCTTGTACTCCGTAGAATGACTGCCCTATCTGTGTGAGAAGTGACACATGACGTGGATGGTAGCACTTTGATTTCGAGACCGTTTTTCTTTTCCTGGGGAGGAGAAGGCTTGGAAGGGTCCCGTTTAGCCGTTGCCGCGCTCCTTTTCGCTTCCCTGGGCCTGCCACTAAGGCTGGCAAGACCATCGTTTTTTTGCAGCCCAGGATTCGCCAGACAGGATACGCCAGACAAGGGCACAGATGAGTAAACGTGCGAAGCGATTACTCCGTACTCGTGCTTCTGCGTTAGTTCCAAACCACTTGGCTCCCAGGGTGCTACAACTATCGCCATGTACTTGTGCTGGCAAGACCGCTGTTGAATAACCTGTACGCGGATGGGCCACGTTCCGTGCTGGCCTGATTTGACATCGGCAGTTGTGCACTTCAACAGTACCCCTTGGCTAGTCGCCATGGGAAACAGCGATAGTGTCACCCCTGAGATTTCTCCCGCCCAATAACAGCTCTGAGGCTCATCCGTATCTATGCAGAGTACGCAACGTGCTATCAAGGCTGGACCTGTACGGTTGTAAGTAAGCTTTGGAGGATTCTGAAGCACACAATACGGCCTAAACGGGACAGGAGGGGGAAAAAGAAAAAAAAAAAAAGAAAACATACTGCCAGCAATAGTGGCAAGCCACGCGGTTCCCTATAGACGGAATAATAATGGAATATGAACGGCATCCTCTCCGGCTCTACGCTAGCCTCGGCGAAATCCTGGATGCGATGCGCTATGCGAAGAGCTGACTCGGTCTCGCTGGCCTTTTGTGTGGTGTTCAATCCACGTCGGCAAATGGACCGACAAGGCGTCTTAAAGGCAGCCAGCTGTGTGTCCATTCTGGGCCGAGATTTAAAAGGAAAATAAAGCCTGCAGCTTAGATCATTTCCAGTCAATCAACTCATGCAAAGTGGCACCGGGCATTTCCTTGCCAAGCTTTTTCATGTACTCACCGGTTGCCAAGCAAGGCAATCTTTTGTTATCAGGAATACCTGGAATGAGTTTAGTACCGGATTTACCCACACACCCCGTAGCAGCAGCAGCAGAGATGTATGTGAGAAGCCCGAAATGGCGAGTTGAAGGATGTTGATGGATACTAGAAATAGCGATCTGTATGCAGCATTACGCTCCGCACCGCTTCGTAAGGGTTTCTGGCGGTGTGGTTTCAAAAGAACGCACATCTCCACCAATCTTTAGCATACGGATTTCATCTCGACTGTTTGCCATCACAGCATGCGTCTTTCCAGCCTGTATACTGTAGTGAAGGCGTGCTGACGGCACTTAAAACCAAGCGTTCCAGCATTCCTAGACTAGCGGATGATGGACAGGACTAGCCATGGGTAGGGCTAATAGCTTCTCTAGTTCCAATATTCGTTAGGTAGGGAGAAGAGTCGAGAGGGGAGCTAATGTTCTAGCTGCGCATTCTGAGGCCGAAGCGGATGGCTTCTGCGGGCGTCGAGCTCCCGTGGCAGGATCTCATGGGGAGACGGGGATTTGCGCCTCATCTTCTAAGCCAATATGATGCTGGTACGTGTAAAGCAATGCGGGTTAGAGCTCCAACAAGATTAAAGGCGGCTTCTCGGTAGCCCATGGCATGTGTAAAGCGGGTCTTGTCCATGTAATGCAATGCTGGCAGCTGCAGCTCTGACGAAGTACATACTTTCATCTCTCGTTGGTCGCCTGGTCCAACAACTTGGAGGAGGATCAGCAGTTGCTCCCGTCACTATTGGCCACGCTCTCTGCGGGCTGTATCGTAGTGTGCGGTTAAAGTGCCCCTAGCGTTCCGCATTGAGCTTTGAATGCATACATGTAGTCTTGGCCATCCTGCGGAGAAAGTGACTGGGGCGACTAATACTGTAGCTGCTGTTCTACCCTTTCATCAGCAGATCGCTATTTTGCCCAGATAGATCTCAGCTGTCGCTCGAAAGGCTCGGCGTGGCCCGAAGGAGTGATTTATTAGCACTCTCTTGTGCTCCATATCTACAGTAGCTGAAACTGTGCTGTTGGTCCACAGAGATAAAGCACGGCGGAAGATGTATCTCGTAACATACATCCATGCCGGCCCTCACATATTGTATGTTGTTTGTATCGCATATCAGAGTCCCATGATGAGCAGAGCTGCGACGTCCTATTTATCAGTGTTATCCCATTTGGAAAGATTCTACCAAGGGCAGCGCCGACTAACCTGGATCCAAGCTACACAAAATTCTTATACCGATTGACGGTCAAGTTGCGAAGATTATCGGTTTGAAGAGAACGTTTCAACTTATACCTATGAATGTAATAAAAGAGGTCATAACGCTAATTCGAATCTGTCCACGTAGAGAACCTGGTGGTCTAGATAATGGCTCCATATTCGCGCGTGGCAATGACCAGAAACTGGTGGGAAATGGCAGCTCACCATAGGGATAGTGCTGTTAGATAGGCTGCTAGTTTAAATGGCGGAAAATATTGCTTTGCGGCTGTGACAGGATCAGCCATTGATTGCCAACTAAAGCAATGCATATCAATAGCCGCCTCTGATGTGTCAGTGCAATGTTGAGAACGCTACTAGATTGGTCCAGCAGGGAAAATCGAATACCTTAATAAGCTTGGCAGAACGCCCCCGACCCCAGACACCAAACTTCGGTACAGGTAGTCCGGCGTCATTGCCTCGGGTGATGGTAATATTGCTGTTGGCCCTTACAGTTGTTTCGTTTTTCTGTTCTTTTTATTTTATTTTAATTTTTATTTTTTGCCTTGAAACTGAAACGCTGGTGACGTTTTAGGGGTTCGGAATCTATCCCGGAACCAACACAGTTAATAGCAAGATGCAAGAAGAGCCGTATCTGCGTCTAGTGAGGCATTGGGCTTTTCGTCGACGAAGAGAGGCCATCGACGCCCTTTTTGGAAGCACACTCCCCTTCAGTATCTAGTATGGGACATGCTCGGATCTTGAAGATTCTTGCTTTCCCCAACTGAGTCGGAAATACGGGATCAGCCCTCTGAAGGTGGGCTTTACTTCATCGGAGTTGCCTCGTAATAATGCGACATAAGTAATGAGTTGGCGAGCAAGCCAGCAATGCAACTCCTTAGATGATCCAGTAGTACCGATAATACATATATGCCAGCAGAGCACTCTATGATTCAAACTGTCCCTACAACGGGGCTCCGCTACCGCTGCTGACCCCCAACTTCTTCTTGTCGGGTGGTGGTTGTTCCCATCGGATGAGGTTGGTCCATGTACAAGACGACACAGGGTACTTAATAAATAGCAGTAGCGAGTAGCGCTGTTGAATCAATAGGCTGCTAGGACAGCGGCCTCTGCCCGATGATTGCACGATGCTCAGTATCGCCAGAGGATTTTGTTTTATTCTTTAGCAGCTGTACTCGAGCGGTCGTCGTGTTCCTGGTTAGTATTGTCTCATACCCCCCCACATAAGAGCGCAAAGGCTGGGAATAGCGATCTTGGGGTCATCGCGCCAGTCTCCAAGCTTCTCCACAGTGGCTTGAAACGCAACAAGGGTTTATGCTGCCGGTTGTCCGGGATGGCGCAGCCAGGTGTTGCAAGCCTGGATGTCACTGGCAGAGAGGGTTCCCGCATCCACTGGCTCAACCGCCATGTCGGATTGACAGGTCTCACCCCTCGAGACATTGTAAGTCGTGTATTAGGTAGTCGCAGTACCATGGTATGTAGCTTGTTGCGCCTCCACAGCCACCGCCACGGCTATCTACTCAGCTGTGGTCTCGATCGATAGTTCTTGACGGAGCAGACTCAATTCGGATGCATTCGATTTCCCGCCGGGAAAGTGGTGCTACTATTCTACGGCCAGGATCAGCCTCGTTTGCCCGGCTACAGAGCGCCTCGGTTACCGGAAAGCGTTTCATGGCTTTTTTGCTATGTGGAGGACGTCCGCCAGCCAAACTAAGAGCTCGAGCCGTACCGCGTCCCACTAGAAACTGTTGATCCGTTGTTAGTGACGACTTTGGAGAAACTAATGAGCAACGAGCAGTTCTAGCGGCATTTCGCAGCCAAATCCAAGCTCCTGTGAGAAGCCATCACGACGCACTCGCCGGGTCTGTCTCTCGTCTGTCGCATCTGCTGTCTGCTCAGGGTTACGGCGGATAGCAAACGCAAGCGTCTCCAGAGAGACATGCCGTGGAGTAATTGTTGTCCCAAGTCTGAATCCTTTTCGCCCAAAAGCATTCAATAGCGGCAATAAGCGCCCCGTTGGCCCAACCGCATCAGCCACGTATTCGGCCAACCTCGTCCCGCGGCTTCGGATAAAGAATAGAAGCCATTTCTGCAATAAAGGCGGCGCCGCTGCCCTGGGCAGGAATCCGCCGTGAGTTGCTGAAACCAGTAGAGGATGCGGCTCTTATCCAGATCCAGCCCGCTGCACTTGTAAGAAGCCGACCAGTTGCGAAACTTTGCTCCATGGCGGCCACTAGTTCGGCGCACGAGCCTGCTTTAGGAAACGAATCTTGTGAAAGAAGCCGTTGGTGTTTAGTAAGATGAGATGGCACTGGACTGAGGAGTTGAGGTGTCCAAGTGCTGTGACCAGCGTGCCTGGCAAAAGGTTGCATCACCCCGGCAAAAGCATCCAATAATTCGGGTATTTACTCAGGGAGGGCACAGGCACTAGAGCACCTAATATAGCATTGGGTGGCGCCAGCTGGAGGTTCCAAGCACCTTCCTTCGCTCCCTGTCATTGCTCAGCCCTGAGGCATGGCTGTCACTGTCTCCTTCCCGTTGGCCCCAAGCTGCTGGAATGGTGAATCCCGGCAGGTGGGCAGGCCCTCGTGTAATTTGCAGTACAGCCCGAGACCAAGCAGACGCAGCAGGAAGAGGGGAGTATGAAGGTCTACGAAGTACATGTAGGCACAAGGGCTTGGACTTGCCTTGGGGTGGACTCTGGCGTCTTCTGTTATGAATTGCAGCCCACCCTTCACTCAGCTTTTGTGATGGGACAGTGAGAAGGGATGCAGGGTGAGGAGGTGAGAACTTTGGCCAACAAGCTCACAAACAAGAAGCATCGGCAGTGCCAACGCTACCTGCAAAAAGACGGCTTCATGCAATGGCTCTCTGATCACGGCAAGTTCCTTCTCTGAGCCAAGGATGGAGCCAGCCGAGTCTCGTGACGGGGCACGCCTGCTGATCAGCGCATACAATAGCATTTAGCCATTTAGCGGCAGCGAGCCAAAGCCACCATCCCTGCCTCTGGTTCCTGGCGACGATCTACTCGTGCGTGCCATGAACAGTCTTTTATTACCTCACGGCTCCATAGTGGTTGTGTAGCCTTGTCGAAAGTGCTTCCACAGGGACTGAAACTATCTTTACGATGGCCCAAAGTCAATGGCTGCCAAAGCCGGCAGTGGTTCATGGCACACTCCGTACGAGCGGTACTGCCGATAACAACGTGGTCTAAGAGAGCGGATTAATTGGACCAGTCCGCAACGGGCGCTGGCAGAACGTTCTTTTGTTTCTAATCTGTAGGGCGTTTATTCCATAGGCCGTGCCTACCGAAGAGGGGGAGAGAAAAAGGGGGGAGCTGAGAGGGCAGCTATTCACGAAGCATCACGGTACGCTTTTGCGTGAGAATGTCACAAGCCGATGGATTTTATCGTCGCTGCTTACAGTATATGCGGACGGCCCAAAAGGTAGGTCATCTACATCATCGAGGCTTCGTACTTTGCACATGCGCAGCATCTGCCTGTGTTTCGAACTATGACCTAAGCAGCATCAGATTGGAGAGATCCAGTGTGATACGGTAGCACGCAGCCTGCTCGCCACTGGTCTGGCTCGCAGGCCTTCATTCCCTAGGAAAACCCCACCTTCTTTGTTCTCCATATGGCGTGGAGCCAGAGTTGCGGTATGTCTCACCTTTCTTGCTGGCAGCGGAATGAGTTTGACGGCATAATTCTTGCAAATCAAACACTCGACCCATGCCTTGTCTCAGAGAAGAGTTAAAAACATGGAGCACTCTGCTGTCATCCATACACGAGCTTCGGGTAAAATACCACTAGCAGACGGACGGCTGTACAGTAGCTAAGGTAGGTATGGAATGATGGCACTACTTCGTACCTACTTTGCAAAGTCCGTTTTTCGTACCAATTATGTCTGATCCACGGCCCATTTCCTCCCTGAATAGATAGTCCTCCGTTCGGGGCACTAACTTGGAAGGATGCTAATGTTATTTAGTTATGCAAAACCAAGGTTTGGAGACGCATTTAATTGGCATCTGCTTTGTTCTTGGCCTGATTTTTGGATTTTTTACCCTTTCCCGTCTCACCGTTAGCCCCGTGTGCTAAGCAACCCTCGCTGGCGCGAGCAGGGCTATCCTGGAGCTGCCACTTGTCACACCCTGGACTGCCAGCCCTGGTACCCAAGTTTGAATGCCGCCATTAACTTCCCGAGCTTCCACGCGGCACAGGCACGCTCGGGATATGCTAAGCCGATGAAAACGCTCTGCTATCTAAGTATATTGCAATCCATCCAAGGGGGGGAGAGAAGAGAAGGCGCGTTGGCTCGATATCGGGTGGATACGCTGGGGATTTCTGAACTGCCTGTGCTCCGGAACAAGAAGCGGCCACTGAGGCCGAGTGAATTGCTGGTGGCACCTGTGCGAGGGCCACCCTTTGCTATGCCTCATACGGAGATGAAGAAGGGTGATACTGGACTCGTGCGAGTAGGAACAACAAGTTCTGGTGAACTGGGCTAAAGGCAACGCTACACGACGCAAGGATCGTAACCAAATCGAAGGAGATGCGTCAGCGCCGTCCCAACGCGCGCTGTCTGTCCTCGAGAGAAAGTGCTGGCCTTGTGCGTTTAGCTCTTCCTGGAACATGGTGTTGTGGTCGGGCCAATGCTTGGCTCGAGCCTGGGCTGGGCAAAATAAAGGCTACAGCACACCCCTGTTGAGGGGAACCTCCTTCGGTACGCACAACTGAACTCTATCCCACTAGTACGCTCGACCTACAGCCGAGCGCCTTATACCAGTGCAGACACGCGACTTTGCCGTCATGTCCCTGGTCTTTCTGGAGGAGGTGGTGCTGCCACTTGTGTCGTACCGGCACCAGGCGGTGCTCCTGTGATACTCGTGCTGGTCGGTGAGCCGCACAGCTTTGCTTCGGGTGCCGGATGGGATGGGATCGAGGGCTCGACTGTCTGTGATGCTCCCCAGGCGGTGCGGTGCCTCTAGTGTCCTGCACGCAGCTCAAGTGTCCAATGTCCGCTTCCAGCCACTCGCAGAGCGAGTTGTGAAGCTCCCCAGATGCGCCGGGATGGCGACTAACGGTACACGCCTGCGTGCCTGCCTGCCTGTCTGATGACTACGAGCATGACTGTGACGATGCTGGGGCTTTCACCTTTGTTGCGCCCGATACCCATACACCACACGGACGATCGACCCCCTTTGTTGGCCGATGGACCACTGGCCAAGGGAGAGGGGACGATGTACGGATCCAAGGCAATGCTAGCTGCGCAGCTTATACCGGCGCCGAAGTCCGTATATGCTCGTACCTGACCTGCACGCTGATGGAGCAGCGCAGTTGGCTGAGGTACTGTACAGTAAGTGAAGGCCGCTTCTCGCCTTTCTCTCTTACCGATCCAGCAATGGCTCGGTGTCTAGTGGCTCAACGGAGTACAACACGGAGTGCGTTCCTGGGGGACGGAGTTTACTGGGCCATCCGTGCTCGCAGCGCGTTCTCCCCACAGCTCCACGGGCCTACAGTAAGAGGTCAAATCTTGGGACGCAATATCTGCAGCCGGTGCTTGTAGTACTGTGCACCTCAGCCAGCGGCAAACACGCCGGTACCTCCAAACTCGTCCTCTGCTACGCACCTCACGTTGCGCAGAGGACCCTCGCCAACCAAGGGCAGCTTGCCTGCGCTGTCCTGCTGGTACGCCGCAGTGATGCTATAGCACCTACTGCCCATCCCAGAGGTCGACCACGCTCATGTCTGCTTGGAGACTCCACGAGCTCGTACCCTGCCGGCCCGTGGCACCTCGAACTGCTAAAAGGCACCGGCGCGGGTGACATGCCGACCTGGACGGCCGACGGATGGCGTGGATGTTGCTGAGCGTGGCCTAGGCCCTAGCCAGGTGGGTGTGCTGTGGCTTTGGCGCACTACCGGCGGCGGACGCTAAGCTGCTGGCGCTGGTGCTGGGGAGTGCGTGCTGCCATGCCTCGAGTGGAGGGCAGCGTGAACCTTGGTGCTGTGCCTTGGCTGCGAGCGACGCCAGCGACCGCTAGCGCCAGCCCAGCAGTGCTACGAGGGCTCGTACGGGGGACTAGCAGAAGCCCCAGCTGCAGCCAGAGCTGTTCCAGGTATCGCGCCAGGCGAGAACCCCAGCTTCGTGGCTCTAGGCTCGTGGCTCTGTGCTAGGCTCTGGGGCCTCAGCGGCGAGCACGTTGGCGGGCCGGACGATCTCTCGCCCTCTGCCCAAAGCTTCTGAGGCACTGACCTTGTTGTGATGAAACGAAGGGGAGAAAAAAAGGAAAAACGTAGTAGAACAAGAAAGACGAGTGATCCATCGTGGCATGCCTGGTGGCAGAACTGGCCAAAAGCAAAGAAACGCATGCCTGCTTGTATAAATGAAAAGAGACACAGATATAAAAATAAAACATACACACCAGACGTCCCGCTGCGTGCATCTGCCGCGCGCACAGAAGGCCGGCGATTGGCCCAGCGCCGCCGCTGCGCTGCTCCCTGCCTGCATCACCTCCAGGCCAAGCCCGCCTTTTCGCTCTTACAGGCCTCATGCCCCATGCCTCGACCTGCCTTGCATTGCCTCGCCTTGCTTTGCCTCAACTGAGCGGCCTGGACTGCCTTCACCTGCGTTTTCCTACATGTACCTGCCCCTCGACTGTCGACCCTCGCCCGCACCCTCGTCGGCCTCAATGCTCCCATTCGCTCTGCTGCTGCTGCTGCTGCTGCCTCTTCTTCTTGTTGTCTTTTTGCCCGGCAAACCAGGCACTCAGCTCAATCTCCTACCGGCCTCCTGCTTCTGCTTGGATCCATCTCTGTCTTCTCTCTGTGCATCTCTCTCTGTGCATCTCTGGCCTCTCTCTCCCTTCTCTCCCTGCTCGCCTCCTCCCATTGGCCCCGTCTTTGCCTCTTGACGTGCGACGCTGCTGACACGCCAGCCCGTTGGACCCAAGAGCAGACTACCGTCGAAAGTGGACTGGGCCAACAACCACAACGGCCGCGAGTAAGAAAGCGACAAGAGAGACAGGCCCCGCAGCTGCCATCGTCCTTCCTGGTGGTGTCTGGGCTTGGATCTCATATCAACCGACACGTCCTTGATTCTGCGCCCTCTGCACTTCATCCTGGGAACGCACTTCTCCCGGTGACTGCCGGCCACATTGACTCTCGTTTCGCTTCGGCCTCGGATCCGACTTCTTCTTCTTCTTGTCCTCCCTTCCTTGGTGGTTTTGATTAGAGTTCCAAAGATTCAGCGTAGTGTTTCCCCTTCTTAAAGAAGAAAAAAAAAGTGGGAAAATATCATCTCTGCGTTTGCGATATTCTGCTGAGTCTGCTCTGTCGCCGTGTTACCGCGCCGCGCTCGTTTGTACTTGGCAACACCACTGATGGCTAGGGATTGCAACACATGACGCCCACTGCTTGATCTCTCTGTGCTCTCGACAAAGACCGACCCAAAACGACTCTTGCTTATCTGCCCGGCTACTTGGGATCTCTGTCCCGTGTTTGGAAACCAACGAGACACCCTGCCTCTCCCTAGTCTTGGTCTGATTCGCCCAACACAATTGTTCCATACTATAAAGCGATCGGCTGCGCCTTGCACAGATTCGTCTTCGAACACGGCTCACTGCCGGCCAGTACCGTTTGCCTCTGCTGCTCTTGACGTCTTGCTGCAGGACAAGGTAGTTAGTTGAAAGCTCCTGTTGCTTGCTACACCTGCCTTCGACGCTTGTCATTAGAAGCCATCGTCGACATTGCCTCGCACATTCAACGTGACCCAAGTCGGCATCACACGGACCTCTTCTTCTCAGTCGACGCTACATCGACTACGGTTGTTACACAGCATCGCCGATTTATACAAAATCGGGTACAACAACAGCATCCTCGCACACACTCCCCAACTGCCAGCAGCGCCATTCCAAGCGATCCTGGCCTTGCACCGCATTCAACAATCCCCACGTATGGTCTGATCGCCTGGCTATTCGTTTCGAAAAAAACCCATACGCCACTCTGCTCGTGCTGTGCTGTCCTTTTCTGTTTCTACAGTCTTCTGCGCGACGATTAAAGCACAGACTGGACATTTAGCGGTCTTGTCCATTTGCAGCAAATTCTCAGTAACACTGCATTACCGGAGGGTTTCTGTTTGATTCCACAGAGAGGTTGACGATAGTACAACGTGGTTGATCCTTGCCGTCAACTTCCGTCTCCTTGGTATCCCCTTCTTTGGCCTATGCAAACCGGAGTCGTACCAAGCAGAGCAGAACTTGGTGTTGAACTGCGCTGCTCTTTTGGGAGCTTTTGATTGTTCACTTACATCCTTTGCCAGCGTACGCCTTCTTCATACTTGCTACGACCTAGACAACACTCCGTTACTGCTTATTACTGCCTATCATGGTTCAGGACTGGACGCGGGATTCGCTTCCCCGTCACCAGACGTTTCAACCTCAATATTACTCTGCTGATGCTACGCGGCATCAATCATTCTCGTCGGAGCGATATACCTCTGACGTCGTTCAGCGACACCATCCCTTTCCACAGGAGCGTGTCGGCGTAGAATCTGACAATGCTCGTTTTCAAGATGGCAACGACTCGCGTCGTCATTTGATGGTAAGTTCCATTGCAAAAGTATTCCCGCCTCTTTGGTAGCGACGCCTCTTCTAACAATGCGTGAAAAACAGTCAATCGACGATGCGCTCAGAACGCATTGCGGCATCGTCGCCAAGCATTATTTTGTTACTGCCATTACCGAAGATGGCGCCACCATGACCTTTTTCAACCCTACCACTGGGCGCGGCATGAGTGACAACACGATTCGCCAATTCTTTGATGCCACCAAATACCGGCAGGTCATGGCCCGCATTGATTCAGGTTTGTGCTCCATAATCTATCAGACTAAGATTTTCTTCCCGGTTGATTGCTGACCAGTGTGTCGAAAAAGGTGCTGATCCTATGCTGGACGACTATAATCTTGAAGACGGCTTCTACGGTCGTTCCGCCGGGCTCGGTCGCAGTCGAATGGACCGTCGCCGCAACTCTGCATTCGGAGAATGGAGCGGCAGTCCTGTTCGCCAAGGTCGCAAGCGCGTCAGAGGAGCACGAGCTATCAATGATGAAGACGACCTTCCCATGACTGTTTCATCTCGCAGGTGCATCAAGATTGGCGACTCGGCTGCTGTGTGGAGCTTTTACGAACAGCGCTTCAAGAACTGCCAGCAGACGGCATGCAAACTTATTGCCAAGGCTTGGGTCAAGGCCGTGGAGCCCAAGAAGCAATCAACGCATCCTTACACTGGCAGTGATGAAAAGGCACCAGGATGGTGGCCGAAAGCTTGGGGTCCCACAAAGGACGACAAGGTCCGCCACAAAGAGCCCGATCATTTATACAAGCGAGGTTAGTCCAACTCTTCTTGGGACACATACATACGAGCGATTTCACATGTGCTAATCGAGCGAAACAGAGCGTGTCCATCTTCTCGCCCACATCCTCAGGCTGGTTGTAGAACCCAACCACAAGCAGCATAGTGAGATTCAGAAGCTTGGCCTGAATGTGAAGAAGCTTGATGAAACTACGAATGAGGCGCTGTCGTCCTTCTTTATGGACAACGAGGCAAATGCTAAGAAGAAGCCATTCCTTACTGAAATCTTCAAGGTAGCTCGGCTGGAGGAACGGTACAAGAACGGCGAGATCGGTAAGCTAGCAGCCACTCTTCTAGATCTGAGCTTTGAGAACAGGTTCCCAATACTGACATCAACGATGTATAGATGGCACAACTGAAGTCTATGTCATGGCAGAAGATAAGATGCCAGAGAGCTACGCTTCGGATCCTGAGGATGCTGGCTTTATCAAGGACGAAGAGGATCATGATGTATCCAGATCCAAACCTCCAGTTTCTCAGGGCTTGCCGCACCCAGCATCGGAGCCCGGCTCTGCCACAAGCATTCGTGGACCAGCCTTCATTAACGATTTAACAGCACGGGCTAATACATTCCCCCAGTCAATGATTTCGGAGATTCCCTCACAGCAGCATACCTTTGTTGAGAATAGCGCACTCTCTGTCCACAGCGGCCAAGCCGTACCCACGGCTACCACAGCGGCTGCAGCTGCCACCGGCAACCTTACCCTTGATCTGGTTGCCACTTCCCACGATGCCAGCCGGCGACCATCGGTGTTCAGCGACTACGCCAGCCCAGGAGGAAACTTGTACTCCCAACAGTGGCCACAGGCCTCGGCCGCTACCAGTGGATCGTCCATGTACCAGTATAGTCAGCAGCAAACGGCTGCGCAACCAGCAACATTTGTGAGCTCCGGGGTGCCCATCACACCCGGTCAGCCCTTCATGCCGAGCTCTTTTGATGCGACGCATCGCAGTGAATACGACCCAAACGGCAACACAATGTTCAGATCGGGAGACCTGTCACAAACACCTCCCGTTAGCCAACAGCAAGGCTACAATTACGCAATGCCAAATGATGCGCGTGGAATGAGAGTCATGGCCCAAGTTGTGGATCCCGCTGGACATCGCCCTTCCTTACAGTAAAGAATGAAGGAGAGCGCGCACGCAATGGGTCAATGGTATCGGCAGGCTGCAGGAAAGCGAGCCTGTAAAGCCTAGCTTATGCGTATAATGCTACGTACAGGGGCCTGGTCTCGGCAATACAGAGCGCGGTACGCACTGGAACGCATATTGACCAATAATTGTGATTGGATCGTTTATTCAATTCTTTTTCTTCCCTGTCCCAATTTGCTTGTTATTGGATTGGTCCATCTTGGCGTTCAATGAATTTTTCAGCTGCCTGTAGGGGAGAATCCCTCTTTCATGAATTTTGATGTCGTGGGCGATACAGGTGGACTTTGCTTATGCTTTATTCATGGTGGCTTCTTTCTCCTTTCTTTCCGCCCATCTGATGCCAGGACAGCGATGTTCGGCTGAAGTAGTGTGACGAGGGCGGTATACAGAGCATGGATGGGCGATATGCCCTTGGCAAGACTGCCAATTCTCTTTTTGGTCTTTGATATTTCTTTGGTCTATTTGTCTGCGGTTGGTATCTGCTCTCATTGAGTGGATATGAATATTTTTGCCTCCAGTGGCAATACTTTCGATGAGATTTGTTTCTTTCTTTTTTGCAATTCTCTTTAGTGTCCCGACGATTCATAGGGCATCCGACATTTATGGCTTGGTTATTGGAATCTTTTGAATACATGCCTACGCCTGACGGATGGCGCTACTTGAAGGAGTCTTTTTCTTCAGACTTTTCTTGGGGGCCAAATTCTTTCTCTGAACGGAGTTCTTTTCTCATATGTTTGTCATCTAATCATGCCTGTGCAGGTGCGAGATGGTTTTCTGGGGGGTTATCTGCAGTGGTTTATAGGGAATTACGTAGACTGAACAAGGCATAGCGAACTCAGCAAGCGATGCTATCTTTTCTTATCTTTTTTTTTCCTTTCTCTCTCGTTTCTCTTTCTCTCGTTTCTCTTTTCTTTCTATTTTTCTCATGGCTGTCGGTTAGTTTGTTAGGGTCTCTTTTGCAAGAAAATTGTCATTATAGCTTGATGGGAGGGCAGAAAGGGGGAGGGCTAGCAAAGCGAGAACTTTCTTTTGATATATGGGATAATTAATGTTTTCTTCAGCGACTACACGTATAAGAGCGTAGTAAAATATATGAGCAATCTCCATCACACTGTTTGTTTTGTCTATATATTGATCTCTGCTTTGTTGCTTTTCTTTGCATTTCTACCTGTTTGAATATACAGTGCTACGATCATTTCTTTCTCGGCTAACAAGAAATGGACTGGGTTAATCTCTCTCGCCCCTGCTTGGACGCTGTAGCGGGCGAAATTTATACAAAGATAGGACTGTCAGGCCGCAACTGGAGCTACGAAGGAGGTATGTAAAGGGGGGAGGGGGGTGTGAATGTATGATAAGCTAAGGAGGTAAATGGAGGTGAAAGAGTCATGCAGTGCACAATGGAGTCGGAGGTGTGCTGGGAAAGTCAACATGTACTTGCATGTGAGGTACAGCCCATCACGGAAAAGTGCCGAGTTGATGGCCACGAGCAGTTACTACTAGAAAGAGTACAAGTCGGTACTTTTACCAAAAAGAGGCCTATGTATATATTTGACATGGGGAGGAAAAGAAGAACTCTCAATAGTGTTAGTTTCCGGCTCCGTCCGGGGATCAGATCGGCGGGAAGGTATATAAAGAGAAGGGCACGGGAACGGAAGCGATGGGTGATGTGATGTGATGTGGTACGATTATGATATGATACAAGTGACTGAAAGGTTTGAAACCTTTTTTTTTTTGGTTACTTTTTGGGGTGGGCAGTTGGGTGGAGGAAACAAGCTTGTCATAAAAGTGGCGAGGAAGATCTTCGTGGGACGGGGACAGGATACCTTACTTGCCAGGTTTGGAGCTAATACTCCGGTATAGTTGGTAGTAGAAACTGCGGGTATGTGCAAGTAGGTGCTTTGTATGTTATGGGGATGGATCAGGCAGCTGGATTTGAGAGAGAGAGAGAGAGAGAGAGAAATGTGATGCGTCATGTTTTCAGGATGCGAGGGGGATGAAAGTGTAATCTGGGCTAACTTTTGGGGGGATTTTCTTTGTTGTACGTAGATGTACATGGCAAAATGGCAAAGGAAAAGCAAAGCGAGATAGATGAGCAAGTTTGACTTGTAAATAACTAGAGCAGTTTTCTAGGTAGTATAGAGTAAGATGCCATCTTCTGCGTCATGTAGCCGTTGTATGTCCAACTACTATAACAAATCATGTAGATTTAGTATACCCAATAACTATAGTAAACCTTGTAGATTTAGTACATCTAGCTGGGCTTTACACCCTTAGTGTAAATCAACAGCTTCTCAGCACTCATACTGCTCCGTGTACAAGTAAGTATACATACTACACCCAGATAGCAGTACACACTGACTCTCTTCCGGCGCAAAACAACGTCCAGCCTCTTCTTTTCCTTCAGCTTTCTCAGCTTCTCTCCCCTTTCTCCTCCTTTTTTTCTATGTTTAGCCACCACGTAGGCATCTCAGCCATCAAGCCCCCCTAGCCAGCTGAACACACCTGTTCGTCCTCCAATCCCAATCTGCCATGGACCGTGAGTCCACGCACACTTTGCCCGCATCAACTCAGACATACAGCATTAGTGCCTACTTATATACCACTGTTGATACACACACATACATACAAGCCTTGGCATGCCTGCTTGTGCTCTTATCCACGCCAAAGGGGTAGGGGTCAAACGGAAGACCGGGAAAACGAACGATTGTCACAGCAGCCGGGTCCCTTACCCGCTGAGTCTAAGATGTCATTGCATGTAGCCAACTACTACACCTTAGCCAAACTGCCAATAAGTGTGTTTTCTTTGCATTAGGATAGTGGCATTTCAACAAGTGCTAAAAGGGTAATCGGTGCCGGTATCCATCGGTAAGGCAAGCTGCTTAGTTGGTACTTTCAAGGCCCCCCAACCTTGTCGTGTCCATCAGTCAAGTTCTAACGGGCTATTTTTACGGAACGCGGCCGCTAGACAGGTATTGTATCATATGCTGTCATCTCGGCATCTTCGATCTCTTGAGTTCACGCCCTCCCCACCCCCTTCTTTCCCTGGACGCAATGCTACAGTAACTTGCAGTAGTTGCTTGAACTGTTTTTTCTGAGTGGAGCAGTCCATCGGTATTAAAAGTCGTATTAGCAAATATTTGCGCCAAGAAGAAGGTCTTGGCCATGCAGCTCGCTTAAGTGAACCGAAGACGAAGACGGCAGTGCGTGCTACTGCACAGTATCAAGTGCGTACTGTAGCAGTTTGTCGTATATCACTTCGTTCTTACGATGGTTTTGCCAGTAAGACTAATCAAAAACAAGTCTAGATCTAACAAACGTACAAATGCCAGCATCCTGAAGCAGTATAAACCGAGCGGTCTGGCCCGTCTCGCCTTACTCTTGAGCTGCATGTTTAAGTAGATAGCTTGAAACTAAAATTGGAACGCCAGACGTATATACAACCAAAGATAGGTGAAGGGGGGAAGGAATTTGTCCGTCTGCAATGTTTTCCATCTTTGGGTGCCTTGATAAAAAGACGAGTTTTCACTACTGTTGACATCAGGGGGAGTTGGGAAGTTGCTCCGCATGTTCCGCGGATGTCGGAAATCGGAGAGATACAGGGAAGCGACGTTCGCTCGTAAATACGCGCAAGTAAGTTCGAGATACCTGGGCAGAAAGCAGCCCCGGCATCCCGATGACGGATTTTAACCCGACAATTGGAACCTTGTCGTGGTCTGGGCTGTTGGTTGCATGATTGCGGTGTGCAAGTACAGCCCATGGGAGCCCGGTTGAAGATGGATTCACAAGTAGATGTCATATTGATAGTTCTTGTATATGCGGTGTTCTAGTGAAATTACTCTCATATTTACCGTCCCTATAAGAGTCAAATACTGCTGTACAAGTAAATGAAGTAGGTACTGGACTTGATACGCTATGCATTGCGGGTAGGCCGTGGCCGTAAGCAGCTGAAAAGCAACCATCTCCTATTCGTGTCCAATAGGATCTGCAACCAACCCGTGTTTACCGAAACAAAAACACACGACGAATCACACACACACATACACACTGCTAGAGAGTCATGTTCCTATTCTTTGCACCGAACCCCCAGTAAAGCTATGCATACGCTAATAAAAACGGCACAAAAAAAGCAAAGACAAAAGTCAACCCCAAATTATAACCGCCGTAAATATCGTGTCATCCATTCATACGCGTTAATACGTAGTAACAGGCTAATCTTTTTGGAGTGAAGGTTGTTGCTCTTCCCTCACTGCCATGTAGCGCCAAAGTCCCCTGTACCCTGCCTCTCTCCTCTCTCTTAGAACCCCCCCTGTTCCTTGTCAGAAAATAAAACAAACCAGGGCAGGGCGGGCGAAAACAAGAGAGAAAACCAGCGAGGGGCCCTGAAAAACGAAGAGGTTGGCCAATAATCCAGCAACGGAGCTGACTCCGCGCTCTCCCTGTTGGTGTGGGTGCCCCCCTCTTTCTCCCTTGGCAACAGGTGGAGGGTAGCATTGCATTGCTTCTTGTCTCTTTTCTTGTCCCTTTTCTTGTCCCTTGCTTGCATGCGGCGCGGCTTGCGAGCTGCGTGCGTGGGCGGTTGTTCACCACCTACCAGCTGCCGGTTCGCAATGGTGCGGTGTTTTTGCCCTGCTTGTCTTCGCTGTCATGTCTCGTCTGAAGCACCAAATGTGGTATTCTATTCGTGTATTCGTATTTAACCCATGAAACACTCAGCAAGTATGAACGAAGAAGATGAAGGCGCAAACTTCTCCTTGCATCACCATTCCCTCCCTTGCACAAGCCCAGGCGGCAGATTCCTCCTCATCCTCGCCTTGCAAGGAATTTAGGAGAGTAAAGCTGTTGGCAACATAATCCTAACAGTTTCCCCTCTTTCAGCCGCTCAACCCCAGGTCCCTGGGCTAGCCACGTCGCCATGCTTCTTTCTTTTCTTCCTCTTGATAGGGCTTCATGAAACATGGCTACTGTAGGAATATCCAAAAGCAGCCTACTCTAGATGCACCTCGTCTGCGTTAAACGAGCTATGCTGGCTGCCGCATAATGTTATATTGTGCGGTGGTGACGCGGCATCCTTGGTTGCCGGTGCAAACGAGCTGAAAAAGAGAGCCAGGTTGCCGTCCTATTGCCGAATAGGGAGAGGAAAAGAAACGAGACAAGAGAGAACGGGCTATGGTTCATGGACCTACAGCTGGGGAATAAGCCACCGCTCTCTCCTGAAAACTTGAGACCTGTAAACGCGGTCAGCCTGGGGAAAAAAAAACAATGTCTTACAGTCAACAACTATCCAGTGACCTCGTCTCTCTCTCAAAGCAACCACTCCCCCATGTCCAATCTTCTCGTCACAACACATCGCCTCGGGCAGACAATCACACCTTGTCGTTTCCACTAGCTTCGCTGGGCTACCATTCACGGTATACTCTTCGTCGGCCCCCAAAAAAGCACTCGGCCAACACTTGCTAAGGCGAGACATGGACAGGGTCCAACATCCAATCGCTTAATCTCGATGCTGTCGTGGTGGCGGTGCTTAACGGATGCCAGCTGCCTGAGATGCGATGCGCTGCGCGTCCATCCTCGGTGACTCGCGGAAATGCAAGCTTTGCTTCCGCGACGAGCCCCCCCCCCCAACAAATACTTACTTGCTTGTAGATTGCCTTGTGGTAGCAAGAGAGACCTCAGTGGCACACCCCCGGTCAACATCGCTTTGGCCCATTCATGCGCCTTAAAGTCAGAAGTCCATGGAGAAGAAAATCACATAGATGAAGAGAAGCTTGCAGAAACCAAAAGAGAAATGAGAAAAGGGGGAAACAAAATTGAAAAGGGAGCAATAACGGGTTGGACATCATCAAGGATCGTACACATTATCTTTGGTCCGTAAAATCGGACAGCGCTAACAACAGAAAAGCTTTGCTAATTACGTAGAATCTTTCCCATGTAGCCCAAAGCCCAGCCAAGCCTCGTGCGTTTTTGACGCGCTCCAAGAAATGGTCATGTAGCTTAACCCCTCTCTAGTTCTCCAAAATGAATCCTACCAAACGCCAAGCTACTAGAAGAGTAAGTCTTCCAGTTGAGAAATGGTATCTCGCCCTAAAGCTAGGCCCAGTAAGAGTGAAAAAGAAACCGGAGTGAAAGGGTTGGAGAAAGGGTTGGATAGATGTGGAGGAGTTGGTAAATGAGAAAGAAAACGATATAAAACGTAGTCATCATCATTGCCGAAGCGGAGAGGCGGATAAAAAAAAAAGGAGTCGGCAAAAGGCATGGATATTGATTATGGCCTTGCAAAAAGAAAAGAGAAGAGGAAGAGGAAAGCAGGAAGGTTCACGAGCCGACGTCTGTTTCGTGCTGCGTCTTGGCCTGCTGTGAAACGTAGAGAGCTTCGGAAAGGCTTGAAAGAGAGCCTGTTAGAGATGCTGGAGGGTGGAAAATCACCAATGCATGCCCAGGCTCCTAACTCGACTGCATAGCGGGATTAGGCTCTTCCTTTGGTGCAGCCGGTGGCTCAAGTCCAGCTTGCTGTGCAACTCGCTTCCATGTTTCCAATTCACGATAGAGTCGCTCGCACTCTTGCTTGAGCTTATCGTTGGATGCACTGAGCTCCGTTATAGCTTGCTCTGTAAGGAGCTTCTCCAGCGTCCATTTCTCAATGTTCTGCTGCTCGTTCTCCTTAAGTTGAGTGATGAAGCTCACGGCCCGCTGTAAAATTGAGCCCTTGTTCTTTTCGCAACCCGGCACAATCTTGGCGAGCTCGTTGATGCCCTCATTAATAGTCTCGCGACGTCGACGCTCCACTGCATTTTCTGTCAGTCCTCAAGGCCAGTCTACCAAATGTCAATCAATAGCTGTATTCTTACCTTCTTTGTGATTATCCTTGCGCATCTTATGCCATTCCTCTGATCCGACGCTCGGCTTAGGGTTAGACGGAGGAGGCTGGATGACATATCTCGCGTGTGGAGGGGGAGGAGGAGGGTGAGTCTGAACACCGTTCGGGGGAGGTGGTGGGTTTTGGTTGACCGCTGAGTCCATCAAGGGGTCGGTCTGCTGTGTGACATCTGTGCTGAAGGGGGTATCGTGTTTGAATGCGTCTCCATGACCGTGGTCAGGGTCAACAGCCACCTGAGCAGAGAACTGCTCCTCGGTTGATGGTGGTACATGGAGCGTCGGATACATGCCCAGGGCAGCCTGTGCTGTGCTCGTAGCATTGGAAGGGTCCGAGGCATCGGTGTGATCTGCAGCGGCGGCCTGCTGAAGGGCGTTGAAATCTGCAACATTGACGCCACTGGCCGCGGCGGCCTGCGAGGCCTCGATGGCGTTCTCGATGAAGGCGGCCGTGTCTGCCGGTGACGCTGACATGGCTGCAGGAGGAGCAGCACGCTTTGCGCGTCCAAGGTTGGGGCTTTCTAACTCGCGCTTTCGTTTCTGCCCAGGAGAGCCTGGAAAGCCAGATAGGTCAGGGTGTTCAGATACAAGTGTGTCGGCCATCATCTAGCTTCTTCGAGTGGATGAGAGAGGATTGTACACGAGCTACCGAGGGGAGTGCGTAGCCCTGACTGCTGTTTTGGCCGAACAAGACGATTTTATGGTCGAGAGTCCTGATAGTTGCAAGGTCTACGGTCAGAGCTGAAGCACTTGCAGCCTTGAGCCTATTACTCTGGTTAGACAAAGACACTAGAGATACGAATGCTTGCAAGCATATATAAGGAAGCGCCAAAAAGCAAAGTTTCAGTTTGGCATGTAGGGCCCTTGTCCATGCCCAGCACGGAAAGTCATTTCACTGGACGACAATGGTGGCAGATGTAATGCAAGGCTGAGATCGATATGTGCAGGGGTGCAAAGCCTGGTCAAGGCCAAAGTCGAGCAGCAGCAAGCAGCAGCAAGCTTGCATTTGCTCAAGCACTGGACCGAGACCAACGTGTACGATGCTAATGCAGCTCCTGCCGTGTGCGCTGAGACACCGGAAGCGATCCAAAAGACAGCGAGCCGTTTGCTGGCGGCCGCGCATCTCATTCATCGCGGCTCACTCGAGCTCAGGGCGTATCATCGCCGTCGCGACCACGACGCTTTTTGCTCTTCATAACTTGCGCAGGAGCAATGCGAAGTGTAGCCAGACGCGAAGATTGACGGCGACGATGGCGACGATGGTGATTCAGCGCCGTCAAAACAACAGGGCAGAATCAAGGGCGCAACAGGCGTGATAGAGCCGATGCAGATGGGTGTAGTGCACAGCGATGAGCTTCAAATGCGTCCCAACTGACGCGCGGGAAACGGGAGGTGATGCTAGAGCTGATGAGGATGCAGGCAAAGAGCAAAATGAAGAAGCAGAGAGCTCTTCGCGCATCTCTCGCGCAGCTGGTGCATCGTGCGCCCAAGATCTCGCTCTTGAAGCTAGATAGATGGATAGGAAGGCATGCAAGCTTACCTTGACGATCGGTCATGTGCGTGCTAGAGCCAGACGCTGCTGGAGCCAGATCACGGGTTTCTCACGTGTTTTGCGTTGTGATATCGTTTAAGTCGAGCGACGAAACAGCATCAAAGGCCTCAAAAAAGCTGAGAAAAAAATGGCATGAAGGAAGAGAGCGTCGCGACGCCTGCAGCTGAGAGTCTCGAGTGACCAAAACTGTTATTCTTACAAGGCGTAATTTTTTTGCTCTCCTCAGGACGACAAGATGTCTTGTTGCGAGAGAGGGAAGGAACGAGTCACGGGGAGGCGGGTCACGGGCGATAAAAGAGAAGAAGCAGGAGCGATAGAAATCACTACCTGGTAGGCTAAGCCTCATTTAGGCTGCGGATTGCGGCCTGAGGCTGAAACTCAAGAGGCAAGAGAGCGCCTGAAAGAGAGGGGAATGCAGGTACCTGGTACAAGCCCGCCCAGGAGCTTGGCTAAGATGCTGCAGGCACTCAAGCTCTTAGCACCCGTTCCCTAGCGGTACTAAGGACTATTAGCGGTGGTGGCCAATCATCACGCGCGGCCTGGCACGCTGGCGCAGCGAACGGGGAGAAGCGCCGGCGCTTTTCTGGCCTGCTTGCGCAGCGCATGGGTGCCGGGGAAGGCTGGAGATTGGATGGACGGGCGAAACAGGCTGGCAAGGCATTCGGCACATGATGCAGCAGCTCACCTTGTTGGAGCGCTGACCGTCACCTGTATTTGTTTTGAATACCTCTGTACAGATTCCTTGGCCCGGCTGATAGGCGCCAGGCTCTTGCACATGCCGAGCACGAGATGTGAGTACTCTGTACTTGAAGTGCTTCAACGGTGACGAGTGGGATGGACTCTGATAAGCTCGACAAGCAGGCTTTATACCCAGCACTCAAGTTGTTACTAAAACAAAATAGCAGCCAACAACCGCTAAATCAAGCTGCCCTGCCGCCTCTGGTCGCGTCAACCTTTCCGGGCGGGGCATGGGTATCACCTGCTAGGGGGCTGATAAGCCTCGCATCGTGCCTAAAGTACTCTGTACCTCACCGAGCAGGTTTTATACGCTGCCCACGAAGCGAGGGTCGCAAAGATGCAAGGAATACCGGCTGGTACGGAAGACCAGGCACAGCAGGCTTGCTTGCACGTACTCTCGGAGGTACTCGGATGTACTCGCTCATGCATCCCAAGCGCCGTGCCAGACGCCGTGAACCGGCAGAGCGAATCACTTGACGGGGAGGTCGGGTGAGACTCTTGTTCATCGGCCCCCAAGCTGACGGCGGTTGATGAGTTGAGAGCGAGCACTTTGATGATGGCGACTTCAACGGCGGTGATGAAGATGAGAGAAAAAGGAGAAGATGAGACAAATCCTAGATGTTCGCTACTCGATGCTTGTATGTCGACTGAGATGCTTTCCTTGAAGCATGCTGCCAAAGCCATGATTCCCGCTCAAGATGATGCTCTCATCATCTATCACATTCCCAAGTCTTTCTCCCGCTTCTTCTAGTGAATGCATTACTATATCGGCACATGACTTGAGTAGCCACAGGGATCAAGACGCCACATTCACTAGATGATGCAGTCTGACAGTAACAAGGATTGCAACTCGGCAGATGCAACAGACCTTTTGTCACGCATTCCGTCTGTACATGATAGGCTGCTGTGTTAACTGTATAGTTTTTATTAATGATCATATGTTTAGTTCTCACTTTTATAGTGATAGACAATTTCGTTGCTAGAATACTAACTTACTAAGTGAAATGTTTACACGAGTGCAAGTATCCTACCATGAAGCAGATGTACGCCACATCCGCGCACAAATCCATGATAGCCAACGCAGGACAATTTCTGGCTTAAACAATGTCAAACTAAAAAGAAATACTCCTGGAAAGTAGTAAAACACTCCTATTGCCTTTCCCTTTTGTAGAATACGTATTATCGCCCATGCTGGAGGAGCGAATCTTGCCTATGAAACCTCATTCCGTTGCCTTTGCCATTTTGATTCTGGACTCGACAGAAGACGGCTGGTATGGCATGCCCAGTCTAAGGTGTTCGCGTTTGGAACTCTATGCTCAGGCATTGCCACGTTGAGAACGCACCACAGATTGACCTCGTCTGCGTGTCATGACCCACGGTTTGTATTTTATTCATTATACTTGTATTGCGTAATTCAATATTGACACCGATTTGCAATGCTCGTAGTACTAACTCTGTCCGATGCCTCTACTTACTCGGACTGCGCTGCGATAACATCTTGCTAGTTTTAACATCTACACCTAGGCCACCTTTAAGCCATAAATAAATGCATATGAAGAAACATTCTTGCGTTTTTGTTTCCTGTTGTGCACGCCTTTTCGCTTTGCAGTCCTTGTCCTTGGCCTCTCCTCTCTCTTGATAGAGCTGCCTATACAACTTCCGTGTAAGTCGACTGCTGCTGCAGTTCCCACTTTTGAGATCAGTAGCGTATAGCCTGGGCTAAAGCTGCAGATAATTAGCATCTGCATCAACTAGATTTACCTTTGCCTTGTTAAGCGTTCTCACGGCAATATGAACTGACCATCCAATTGCCAAGTTCAGCTCGTTTCCATTGCTAAATTCTTGCAGGGTGTTCTTTGTCGGGCCAGGCATACAGTCACATCAAGTCCACATATATCTGCACAGAGTAGTGGTGCCTTTCAGTGGCTTGCTTGTGGAGAACTCAAGGTTCGAGCTACCGTACCTTTGGTGGGCACGTGCCGGTAGCTGCTTTGGGAAATTTCCTTCTAGCTGCAATTGAGACAAAACCAAGTTTTTGCCTGCGGCAACGCCATGACGGAGACAGAAAACGCTGCGTGATTCAAGGATGGTCACCTCCTCTCCGCATCCCTTGCCTCAGAGAAGAAATAGTCGGCGCGTCTAATAGTCCTCCGAATTGCAAGCTCTGAACGCCGCAAAACACCACGCCGATCTGGGTTCTCCGCCCACACCACGGACATCGCGCGGCATCGTCGTCATTGACTCTGGCTTCGGAAGCTGCAGCAACGTCCGCCTCAAGCTTCAGCAGCCATGGCTCCTCCAACGCAGACTTTCAACCTGGACGTGGAAGCCATCTCTGGCATTTGCGGGTAAGCGCCAATGCTGCACAATACGAATTCAATCGCTGACTTTTCTCCCATCCAGGTCCATCTCCATTGCCTGCTGGGGTTAGTGACATCGCCGTCGTGCAATGGCCTCTTCAACGCAACATTCACTGACTCTTCTCCAGTTGTCGTGTTCTCTCCGCAAATCATACAAAACTTCCAGCGAAGCAGCGCCGATGCTCTTTCGATTCAATTCATCATTATCTGGCTTCTGGGAGATGTCTTTAACATTCTCGGGGCGGTTCTGCAGGGAGTTCTCCCTACCATGGTACGCTACCACTTGCTCGCGTGACCCCTACTGGAGGCTGATGTGTCCAATTTTAGATCATCCTGGCGATATATTACACAATTGCCGACATTGTGCTTCTGGGCCAACTCTTTTACTACCGCGGATTTACCTGGCGCGACGAGCCGACCCCTCCATCCCCGCCCAAGACGAATGGTAACGGCAACGCTTCTTCTGCACCAGCAACCACCTCCGCCAATGTGGACGAATATACAGCTCTGATTGCCAGAGTAGAGAATCATGGCCACCATAGCCACCATGACCGACGTGGTCGGCGCGGATCAGATTGGTCTGGCTTTTCGCCAGCAGTACCGCACATTCCCGAGCCACCGACGACCCCGCAACCGCCACCGACTGCCCTGCAAACTACTGTTTGGAATTCTATTGTGATCCTCATGGTGTGCGCGGCTGGCGTTGCGGGATGGTTCCTGGGCGAAAAGGCCTCTGGCGGCGAAAAGTCTCCTTCCAATAGTAGCGATAATTTGGAGTTCAACACCTTGGGTCAGGTCTTTGGATACTTTTGCGCCGCTTTGTACATTGCTTCTCGGCTGCCGCAGCTTATTCTCAACTGGAGACGCAAGACGACCGAAGGCCTTAGCATGCTCTTCTTCTTGTTTGCCTGTCTTGGAAACGCAACCTATGTCTTGTCTATTGTTGTATATGCACCACACTGCGGCGAAGATGCCTGCACTCCCGACGAAGCAAGGCGGCTCTATGGTCGTTACATTCTCGTGAATCTGAGCTGGCTGGCTGGCAGCGCTATGACGCTCCTGTTGGACTTTGGTGTTTTCATCCAGTACTTTCTGTACAGGGCAGAAGATGACATTTCAGACGATGAGAACCGTGGCGATGACAACGGTGCTGTTGATGAGCATTACGATCAAAGACCGCTTCTTGATCGGGGCGACTAAGAGACTAATATCGAATGTCCGTTTGATATGATCAAAATTTGGCTTGGTATTAAAGGCGCTTCTTTAGAGAAAGGGAGAAAGAGGCCAATGCCATCCGTCATTGCTGTAATAGCCTCTGGTATAGTTTCTTTTTACGCTTCGGTATCTTTTTTTATTGCCTCTTTTTACCTTTTGTTTGGTCTATTTGATTTATTTATTAGAACTTTGCCGAGAACAGAAAGATTGATGAGTTTGGAAACATTCTTGGGCAACATACGGGCGATGGCAACTTCGCGATCAAGGAGGACAACAGGACAACATAATGGGTATGGGCATGGTTTTGTACAAATACGAGGAATTTATATTGCTGGTGAGACGTTAGTAGTTGAAAAGAAAAGAATACATGAATCTCAATGCAGGCAAAATAATTGGTTAGGTATGGTAGATGGATAAGCAAGATGAGGATGCGTAGAGTCACGTATAGGATGACAACCCCTTTTTTTCTTAAAGTAGGGTTTGAAGAAAAAAAAAGGAGAGAAGGGAAAGACAAAAGTCAAAAGCAGTTTGGAGAAGAAAGCAGAGGGTCGCAGCCAGTGTCGACATCTGGGCGGTCAGACGAACGCAGCTGACATGAGATTTTGGATCTGCCACCCCAAAGTTTGGCACTCATACCTTTCCACACCATTGCCTTCTTCTCTCCCTCACACTCTCCTAAATTTCTTCTCCATTGAAGCATCTTCGTCGAACTTTTTGATTGGAATCTATTCTACTTCTGTTGATGGGTCGTTTCTACTTCTCCAGGGGTTTTTGCAGTTTACTTGTTCTTTGACAATTTCGCCGTTCGTGCTCATATCCGACTTCTTTGCTTTATTCGCGTGCTAACTAGAATCAGCATCTTCTCGACGGTTATTCTGAACCAATAATCTATTGCTACTGTCATCACCAATATGCCTAGGAAGGCGGGCCCTTCGCTCCTCTGCGAGTGGATGGTCGGCACGAGCATTCAGTCCGCTCTCGGACCTCCTCCCAAACCGCCAAAGCCCAAACTCAAGCTGAAGAAGCGCGATCTCATCAAGCTTCATGTGACAACAGATGACGAATCTGGTGAAGATACTCTCACAATCACATACCCTCGATCTGAACGACTTGACCAAAGCAAGGAAACACCAGCTGCAGCGCCAGAGCCCGCAACGCCAGAGCCAGAGCCCAAGTCCGAGGTAGTTGAAGTAGTGAAAAAGGTTCGATTTGAGAAAGAACCCGCTTCAGCTACAGCTGCAATGCCGAAGAAATCCGCCATGAAGAAGAAGACTTTGGTGACTTTCTGTGAAGAAGAAGAGACGTCAGACTCTAGTGGAGACGGTACTTCTACCTCTGCTTCCTCGGGGGAAGCAACTCCAGAGGCTAGTTCTTCGAATGAGAGCTCTGCTGCCGATACGTCTTCGGGTGGAGAAACCTCGTCTGATGAATCTTCCAAGTCATCCAAAGCGTCGAGGTCAAGAAAATCCCCCAAAATTAGAAGATTAGAAAAGTTGGTCCAAAGTTCAGATAGCGAGGCAGACTCTGATCCTCACCCTACATGCAAATGCAGAGAGTGTATCACAGAGAGGAAGAAACGAGAGCAAGAATACGTCTGTGAGAAGAAAAAGTGCAAGAAAAAAGCAAAACCTGAGGCCGAGTCAGAATCCGAGACATCAGCAACTGAAGCAGAATCTTCTGCCGACGAGAAACCTCAACCATCGAAAAAGGCAAAGGAAAACAAGAAAGGAAAGCAAAAGGCAGAAGTTTCTGATACTGAAGGCGAGACCTCGGAATCAGCAAAAGAGGCTTCAGAACCTGAGGATGCGCCTAAAAAGTCCCAAGAAAAGAAAAAGAATAAGAATGAAAAGGGCGAGAAGAAGGCTGATTCTTCCAAAAATGAGGGAGAAGCTCTAACTGAAGAAGCTAGGAAAGACTCGAAGAAGGAAAAGGAAGCGGAGGCTAAATCTGACGCAGGCAAGGGCAAGGAGAAGGAGACCGATGAATCAAAGAAGCCTGCAGCTGAAGCCGCTTCGCTACCTTACGAAATAAAGAACTCAGCCGGCCATCCTTATTCACACGCCCGCCCGCCCAATCTTATTGCTCCTATTCGTACCGAAATAATGCATACGGAGCGCGTCGTCGAAACGAAGGATGATCCCTTACCAAACGCATACTACGATGCTCTCCACAACGTAGTTCGAGTATACCATGGCTCAGTATATGGACAAAATGGGCACCACATGTTTGCAAACCGAGAGGGTACATCCGGATACCCGTATCACCATGACATGACGCATCAAACGCAGAACCCGTATTACTCCAGCTACAACAACGTGATGCCTTTTGGGCCGCCGCCGCTACTACCACCTCATCAACCATTTCCTCAGCCTGGGTATGAGCACGTGCCGATTACTCAAGGTATGCCGATGCCAAGCTGGAATACCATGGTACCGCCTCCCGGATACCCGCCGTACAACTACTACGGGGGACCAATGCCGCCTCCTTGGTATGAACAGCAGTTCAACAAGCAAACTGGAGGTGCGCTTGACGTGAATGGTTCTTCAGATGGCAAGGGAGGCAAAGGTAAATCACAAGAACCAGATAACAATGTCATGCCAGAGGCAACTAAAGTAAGTGAAGATCTGCTCTGTCATGCTTGTCGAAAATACTGACCTTATAAAGCCCAACCCATACTACACGAAAAGAGTGTCGCCATTTAGCAACATGGGTAACAACAAACCAGCTTCTAATGGTAAGCCACCATCGAATTCTGGAAATTCGAACAATGGCGGTAAGGGTGATACTCCCAATTGGGACACCTCTTCTCGGAGAAGCGTTGGAGCATGGGCAAACAGCAGTAATCATGGCGGTGGAGCATGGGGCAATGATGCTCCCGCTGATACGAATAACAATAATAACGGTAACACGGGAGGTGATCAATGGGGCACCGGGGGTGGCAGCGGAGGAGATGCATGGAATACAACTAGCAACAATGACCGGTGGAATAACAACACAGGAGATCAATGGGGAGTAGGTAGTAATAAGGGGGCATGGAACGGGTCTGGAAATGACCAAAATACGAGTGCTTGGAATACTGGCGATAACAATACGAATACTGGCGGTGGTGCTACCTGGGGTGATAGCACCGCAAACGACCAACAGCAAACGAACGACAACAGCGGCAACTGGAGTAACCAAAATCAAGGACAGTCAAATCCTCCAGCAGGAAATGACACAACCTCTGCCATGATCGATAACAATGTTGCCCCCGTCGTGGTGACGACAGCTCCATCGGAAGAACAGCCCAAGATGCCGGGCAGCTGGTGCTCGGAGCATGACGGGCAAGCGGCGTTTGCGAGCCCCCCTCGACAGGAGTACCAGCCTCCGTCGGCGGTGCCCGAGTGGGGAGATCCAAGCTTGGCGGCGAGTACTGGCGGACAGGTGAATTGGTGAGGCGGTGAAAGGGAGTTGTCATGGCGCATCTGGAGGCTGGACTTTTGGCTTGGAAGCTATGCGATGAAGAATTTGAAAATAGGTCAGCCATTAAAATTGGGCATTTCGGGAAGTGAGAGGCGTCAGTTATACCGTCAATCTGCGACAGGATTCTATTTACTCATCTTCTGCGAGATTTTCTTCTGTGTATTGTATTAGCTAGAGCCATAGACATATATATTATGCCTTGTACAGGCCAGAGAGGCGAATTGAATGCCCATTGTGGAGCAATTTTTGTTCTCTCCAAGTTCTACATTTTGCGTTTAAGTATATAATTTACCTAGGTAGGTATCTATAATCTTTCATGTCTATTAGTGAGCCCTTGATATCAGCGACTTTGACTTTGTATCCTAAGTAGAGGCTGATAAAGAAGGCCGCAGCAGCAGTGAGCTGTGCTCCGGGAAATCTGATTTTGCCGTTCCTTCTACTCACGTGTGCCATGGACTCCTCGTCTGGTATCTACCATAGAGCCCATTCCTCATCACACCATCGCCAGTCACAAGTTGCTATTCAATCTCAGGTACATTTGCTATTCAAGATTCTCGTCATGGCCAACCCAGTGCCTTATATATCTAACGTTAACCTATCCATTCAAGGACATTATTCCCATCCAACGCCTGTGCGCCCAGCTTTAAGCAGTTTACCAACGAGGTCAGTGCCGTGAACCATCCCAAAATCAGCAAATCAAAACGTTAACAAGCAAGTAAGAAAGTGGCCAACGATGCTCTCAGCACTTCCACTCCTCCAACCGCTTATACATCCACCCACTCGTGTGCTTCAACGACGTCTTCCTCTGCGACATTCCGGGTGCGTATCCTTGGCCATAATACACCTTGTCGTCCATCTTGCACAGATCCTCCACGAAATTCCACTGCATGCACTTGGTCCAGCCCTGGCAGGCTGCCTCACACGCCTCTACCGACTCCCACGCCTTGCTCCAGAGCGCCTCGTCGAATTTGCCGTTGTCGGGCCCTGGCTTTGCAGCCCACTCTCGGTTGCCTGAAGCGACCTCGAAGACGCCGGAATAGTTGTCCCACCACTCAGCGTGCTCCTTGATGTTGGGCAGGATCATCTCGTTGAAGAAATCACGATGCAGAAGCGGTCCCTTGCTCCAGTCCCAGCGCTGCTCCACCTCGTAGTAGCGGGCGATATCGCGGTTGTGCACCTTGTGCCACGACAGCAGCGGGCTGCACCAGTTGGCGCTGGCAAAGGCAAAGGCCCAATGGACCACGGGGTTGAAGCCAAAGGTGAACTTGCCGTCACCGCCGTTCTCGCCAAACTTGACGCCGTGTTTCCGCAGCGCGTGGGCGAGCACCTGGTCACCGCAGCAGTGGTCGGCAGTGTACTGATAGTACTCCTCCGTCAGTCCGCCGTTCTCGTTGCCCTGCTTGCCAAAGGACTGCTCCCATGCGCCCCTGGACAGCGCAAAGCCGGCTCCGCCGTGGGCAAAGATGACGTCTGACTTGGCCGCATAGCTGCCCAGATAATGAGGCTCCTTCCAGTCGAATTTGGCAAGATAGCCCAGAACGCCGGGCAAAAAGAGGTACGCGTCATCTTCCATATATATGTACCACTTGGCTTTGGGCCAGTTGTCGCCGGCATGCTGGATGAGCGGAATAAACTTGTACTTGTCGATAATCCAGCCTCCCACAGGGCCCCATTCATCGCCATTGACTCCTGCGGCTTCGACATAGTAGTTGTTGGCCATGTACTCGGGCTGCTGGCGGTAGACGTCGAAATCAGGCTGAGCCTTGGCCGTGGATGACATGTTTGCCAACACGTCAATGATGTTGTAGGCACCAATTCGCTCGGGCAAGTCAGAGTAGATGACGGTGCTGTCCATGGGAATGCGGTCTTCGTGGAGAGTAGTGGTGAGATGCACCAGCATGCGCTTCCACACGGTTGTGCCGCCGGTTTTGACAATCAGCAGGACGTCATCCGTTGAGAGACCATTGTATGAAATGGCCTTGGCAGCCGGTTTGTCCTTGGCAGGGCTCTTGTTGCTGCTGTTTGGGGCAATATATTCCACCTTTTCTGCGGGTGCCTCTGTCACCAACTTTTCCACCTTTTGCACCTTTTCCGCCTTTGTGCCCAGGTCGACCACCCTCCGTCCACCATCCGCAAGTTCCACTTCTTCAACTACGATGCCCTTCTGTTTCGCAGCGTACGGAGTGTGTCCATAATTCTCCAGCGAGGGGTCGATGAGGCAGTAAAACAGAAAAAAACACGCCGCAATGATGACTGCCGGTATCAACCGGTTATTCTTGTATGTTACCAACATTGCGTCCTGGTGAAACAACACTTTGGCTCATTCACTCATGCGCCGCCGCCAGCCGCTCACAACTTGATTTCAAAAAAATTAGCTGGGGCTCGAGCGGTGGAAACAAGCTTGAAAATAAAGAAGAGAGTGTGAAGGACAAAGGACCAGTGAGGGGGAAAGGAGAGCTCAAGGCGTTTGTCGATCCCTTCTCGGAGTGACAGGCCCGGGCCGGATCGTCAACCACTCTGCTGTTAGTCCACGCATACAGTATACTACTCTGTATAAGTACTCGGGAATCTCGCATGTGCGAGAAAGGGCTCGGGCTGAGCAAGTCCGTCACAGTCGCACAGGCTAACAACGAATGCTAATTTGGGCCGTCCCCACGCCGTCATTGTCTGCTACGATACGAGGCAAAAGCGAAGGCAAGCCCCTTTGGTGTGCATGACTCCTATCGCGCCAAGCAGATTCGGTCTCTTGATACTCGAGCGGAACAGAGCCAATGCCTGTCAGCCTCATGGATAGCCCCTAGGATGGCTCCTAAGCAGATTGCCAATTCGGGTAACTGCCGACTCCGGGCAGGCTCAGCCCCCTGACTAGAGTTGAAATAACACCAAAGTGGCGCCGGCGTCACAAGTTTGCCGCTGTCGACTTTACTTGCGTTCTACGGCGGACGAAGATGCCGCCTATTCTCTTTCTTCTTGCAGAAATATATCGAGTTCTGTTTAGTCATGTGATTATATATCTCGCTGTCGAGTTGCCTATAAAGGGAGAATGAGAAGAGTTGGCTGATTTAAGCTGCTTACCAGGTTAACGTTACGACAATAAAGGCAATACGAAAAGTGTGTGTGTTCCACAACATAGCTTCTAGCACGCTTCTGAGAAGTGGTCCATTCGGGAGATGGGCAGGGGTCTCACGGGATTCCCTAGCGACAACCAGACGCTTGGCTTCTCGTGTTGATTTTTTTTCTCCGAGAACTTTTTTTTTCCCTGGAGGATCTCTCACAACGTGGGCTCTGCCCGTGTGCTGCCTGCCTGACTCAAATGGGCTCGGCTCGCATAAGGTTGAAAATTTGCATGGCGGAGCTTGACAGTTGACACTGTTTAGGGGCAAACTAGACCAACTGCAGCACTGTCCGATTGATCGAGAGACGAAGGCCGGTATCACCAGCACCAACGCGGAGTATTTGAAACAACCTTGTATCTGCTGTCAGATCACACCCGCTGGGCAACTATGTAGTCCGCGAGACGCGCAAAATCCTGTTCGAACTCAGCCCAGCTGCCTCATTTGATACTATTCTGAACAAAAAAGATGGACAAAAAAAGATAGTTCGTATTAGTATCGCGTTGCCCGCAAACCGCTACTAATCGTACAAGTATGTCGTGCTGTTCTTCAGGTAAGACGGCGCTGAGGCCAAGCGCACAGGGATCAGAATCCCACGTCGTCTAAAGAAGCAATGGCCGGGAAGCCCAACTTACACCAATTACCGGCAGACGTTTTTTTTTTTTCGCTGTCGACCCTTTAAAATCCCTCGGAAATAATCCTGGAAGCGCCCCATTGCCTTAAGCCAAAGACAGCCCTAGTTTACTTGTCCGCCAAGACAAGGTCAAGACGCTACTCGTGAAATTATACGGAGGTGCGGAAGCAGCGCCCCCCAGGCTAAGAAGAATCTGGCCATGTGAATGGAAAATACAAACGAAAAATGTCATGATAGAGAAGAAGAAGAGAAGGAAACCCAGCTAGGCTGACGGGACGTGGAGTTGTAGCCTCAGCTGGGTGTATGCCAGATTGAGAAGCTAGCGCAACCTCGGCCTTATTACCAGCGAGGTAAGCAGGTTTTCTTCTTCTTCTGAGGAATACATAGGTAGTTGTTACTCCTTGGAGTAGGTCAGTTTTTGGTTTCGACTAATCATCATCACTATCGTTAGCACGCGAGAACTCGGGTGGTATGTTACGTCGATAGGCTGTCCAGCGCCCAACTCGTCGTCTAATTTGACCTTGGTTGCCTGGGACTTGCCATCGTCACAGCATAAGAAAGCAGCGTCTATTGTTGACAGGCCTGCTTTCTCCTCCCCTCCCCTTTAACCTTCTTTTCTTTTCTTTTTCTACCTTGTCGTTTCAGACCAGAAAAGTTGCATTTTGAAGTTTCTTCAGCCGCTCGTTTATCCTACGCTTGTCTTTCGCTTAGACGCTCTTTTCCACTCGGCTTAGGCTATCCCAGCCTTTAGCTCTCTCAAAAGTCGCCCATCATGATGGATTCTTTCCAGGAAGGGACTGGTCCCCAAGTCGTGACCAAGGGACGCCATACAACGCCGCTTCGCATGTTGATAAATGTTATCGGCTGCTTGATTAGCATCCCTGCCTATTGGGCCATCACCGTGCACTGTCACTATCCCGTCACTCTGGATCTCGTCTTCACAATCCTCCTCACGGAGCTGAACCGGCTTGTGAACGAAGGTCGCAGGATTCAGTTCTACGAAGAAGAGTCTCCCGAGCCCCTTCTTCCTCCACGAGACGAAAAGTACCTTCTTACTCCACAAGATGAGGGTTACGGCTCTTACACTTCTACTCCTTACAATGAGAAGAACTTGAGCTTCATGGAGTCGCAGATTGTGCCGCAGTCAAGGTTGGACAGCATGGCTGCTGTTGTGGGATGGCGTGAAGATCCTGCTCTGTTCACCAGAGCGCTGGAGAGTTACAAGAATGCCAAGCACTGCACTTTTATGCTGATTGGCATTGACGGAGATGACGTGGCGGATCGTGACATGGTTGACGTCTTTAATATTGTAAGTGTTTCAGCGTATAAGCATATACGTACGCAATAGCTTTGCTTGATATAAAAAGAGATCCAAGTCAGCTAACAAGATGAACTAGGTATTTCCCACTCAGTCCCATGTGATCCACGTCCCCCAGCCTTTGGGTGAGGTAGCAGAACAGTTCCTCGCCAAGCACATTGCCGTCTGCAAGCAAAATGGCCAGCCCATCAACATGGAGGAGTGCCATGACATTGCAATGAGACACTGCTTCCAGCTTGCCCGGACCATTATCGAACAAGAGGGCATCAACCTCAGCAACGTGCGCCACATCTGCCTCCGTCAACGGCACATGCACAAGAAGGGCATCATGTTCACCACTTTTGTCTTTGCGTTGGTCATTGCAGATGTCTTGGGCATTGAGTTTCTTTGGTCGTCGGACTCGGATACTCTGGTGCTGCCCAACTCGATCCACAAGACGGTGGATGCTATTGCCCAAGATCCAGCCATTGGAGGTGCCAGCTCTGGCCTGATTGTCCACAACGGACACGAGACTGCCGTAACTAACCTGGCCGCCACGGTCTACTGGGGCGAGCTGTATCTGACGCGCTCCTCACCTGCCTTCACCGCGACAAGTGACTGTCAAAGCGGCCCCAGCACCGTGTTTCGTCTGGCTGCGCTGCCGGCCATCTTGATTCCCTGGTACCTCCAAACCCTCCTCGGCAAGCGCATGATTATTAACGAAGACCGCCATCTCACCACCAATCTCCTGAAACGCGGCTGGGGCGTTGTATTCGCTTCAGACGTCCTCGCAGCCACGGACACCCCGACGACACTCGCCCGCTGGCTCAAACAACAGGTCCGCTGGGCTCGTGCCACGCACATCGAATCGCTCCTCCAACCCAAAGTCTATCTCATCACGCACCCTCTGCTCTTCTACAGCATGAGCAAGCGCGAGCTCGGCCCACTCATCGCACTCTTCGCCACTATGTGGTACTTCTTCACGGGCGAGCAGCTCATCATCGTCTTCATCGCCGACCTGTTCCTGCGCGTGGTGGCCAGCGCCCTGTACAACCTCCTCCGCAACCCTCATCGCCTCGAGCGCGCGTCTCTCAAGTGGATTATCCCGGGCATGTTCTTCTACCACATCCCGCTGCCGGGCGTGCACGTCTGGAGCCTGTTTACGCTGACGGCGGACGGCTGGGGCACCAGCATGCGCAACAACAGCGAGATGGCCAAGAAGGACAGCGTGAGACAGGCCTGGTGGGAGACGGGCTTCTTTGTGGGCTGGATGGCCGTCGTTGCTGGGTGTGTGGCGAGATGGCTGGCGACGCATTATGAGTTGTCGAATGGGGGGCTGTTGCTGGCCATGCTGGTGAGCTCGGGGGCGGCGGCGGCAGTGGCGTGGAGATTTACCATTTACCAAATGTCATGATGGGGATGAGCGATGCTTTTTGATTTACAGCCTGAATTTGCATATAATTACATGTATAGAAGAACGACTTGGATATAGACATGGATAGACGAGGGTATCAAAATGGCAATCTGTATGATTGCAGGGCTAATGAATGAGATTTATGGAAATTAGATGTCTTCTTTTAATATTATACAATATTTATCGTCTTGAAGGAGCTGTATTTTCCTTTTCAAGTGGGTAGTTTTGGCGTTTTGTTGGTGGCGTGTTTAAGTGGCGCTGGTTTTAATTGAAAACGCGAAACTACGTCACTAGACGCGTTAAGTTGTCAACCCGCAAATAGAAATATGGAAGTGCTCCATAGAAGACATTGAATAGAGGGAGAGTACCAGACCCTTATTTCTCATAGAAGAGAAGCAGTAATTGTTCTTTCTGCAACTGTTGCCCTTGAACTGAAATTCACTCCCTCTCATATTTGGACGAAAAAAAAACCCACCTCCCCACCTGCCATCTCTCATCTCCATTCACTAAGAAAACACCAACCCACAAACATCATCACCAGACATATAACAAAGAACAATCCCCCAAAAAATGCCTCCCGTCCCGTCCCCCGAAGTCCGGCCACCATCGCCGAGAAGCTCAGCGCCCTCAGCCTCGCCGTCGAGACGAGCCCCGGCTTCGACCGCGCGTCCCCCCAGGCCAGCGGCGGGCTGTTTTTCATCTGGGACTTTGTCAAGCGCACCGAGTACATGCTTTCCGAGGTGGAAGGGATTCGGACGCCGGGGTATGAGTTTAAGCATGCGGGGCAGATTAAAATCAGTAAACTCTCTCTCTATATATATATACATGCATATGTGTTGTTGAGTGTGAGAGTGAGGAATGCTAACACGACGCAGCAAAACGCGGCGAAGCAGCCGCGCAGGAACTCTTCAACGACGTCTTCACGCGCTCTGTGACGCTTGACCAGCTTATTAGCGGCCCACCTATGATGCGCAGCATGATGGGCATGGGAGGGGATATTCCGCCCGAGGCTGCGGCTGCGAGCAAGGCTGTTTTGGAGGCGTTTCCTAAGAATTGAGGGTTTGAAGATGAAGATTTGTGTTTGACATGAAAGGGAAAATGATGATAAACAGGGATGGAACTATGACATGACATGGTAAAAAATGAAAAGATACTATAGGTAATCCTAAAGGAAATAGGTAGAGGTACAGGCACGGATACGATGGAATGGAAACATTCGTCTAACACTACAGTTTCACATCTCAACGCAACGACAAGATCATAGAAAGTGTTGAATTCTTCAAAAACTAGAGGCGTGATTTACCCTCAGTCCTATGCTAAAGGAGGTACTATCTAATATAAGAACGTACGTCATGCCCAACCAATTTCCTCCATTGACAAAGCGCCGATATGCTAAAATATTCCAAAAAATGAAGGAAAGAATGATAAAAAATAAGATTTGAGATGACCAAAAATTTGTCCATGACCAGAGATGAAAACGCCCATGGTATCGTTATAATGCATATATGCCAATCTCGCCGCTCCGAAAAGAGCCAAAGCAAAAGAATAATAATAAAAAAAAAACCCTGTGTTGAGAGTTCCGCTACAAGTCCGTTACGAAATCAGTTCCAGTTCCAGTTCCAGTTCAAGTTCCGTTAGAAGTTTCCAGTATGACATAAACACCGTTGAGTAATGAAAAGAGGGACAGACGAGAGGAAAGAAAGACAAAGCATCGCAAATGGCACATCTAAAAGAAAAAATGGCCTTGACGAGGCTTGCTTTTCTTTGCTTGTCGCCATTATAGTCCGCCCCAGCGACCTTTTGACTTGCTCTTGGCCAGCCGTCGTCCAATGTTGCCAAAGCAGAGACAGGTGCAGAACAAGACGCTAACCATCCAGATGCTCGCTTCAATCGTCTCCTGGCTGGCAACGCTGTTCAGCGCCGTCGCCAGATCCGCGTAAGATGCCATGGACGGGATGCCGTTGCTGCTCATGTTTTGCGCAGCGGGCGCGGGAATCATGTCCGGATTGACGCCCCAGACGAGAACGGACCCGGCGAGACCTACGCCCGCAGACAGAATCAAGGCAGAGATGGATCGGTCGATGAGCCACCAGAGCACGAAGCTGGCCAGAGCCACGGCCACTGAGAGCTGCATGCTGGAGCTCCAGGCAAGGCGACGCTGCACCACAATCACATGTTAGTACGTCATACGACTCCACAACGAATGGCATGGTTGGGAACTCACCACTGCAAATGCGACGCCAACAAAGACGCCGACTGCTCGCATCACCAGCGCCCAGTCCGTCTCTGACGCAGTCGCTTTGGGGGTATCTGACAGGGGCTCTGCGGGCTCGATCACGACTTGTTCGTCCTCGGCCCCGAAAAGGCCGTCCCACAAGCCGTCAAACCACGGCTGCAGCGCACCCAGCGCAACACCCGCCAGCCCAAAGCCCCACAGCGCAAGATATGATCCGTTGTATCGCGGGATGATGCTGTTACCGCTGGCCTCGGTCAGCTGGAGCAACTGTGACTCCTGGTGCAGGTGCGTGACCAGCACTCCGTATCCGGCACCGAGCACAAACAGCACCATGGCACGCGACGCCAGTGAAACGGCAGCACCGGCATGTGTCACAGGCTGCTTGACTGGAGTCGCCTCGGCGGGCTTGTACGACATACGTCGGCGCGGGAGGTTGGATCGATCGCGCATCAGTTCGTAGGTGGCCTGGCTGATGCTTTCTCGTCGCTTGACCGGCGTCTCTGCTCCCGTCCCCCACGGCGTGTGCAGCTCCTCGCCGTCTTGGACGCCATTGAAGACGTCGTCTTGGTCTTCGCAATCGTATATGCCCGCCAATGTCGAGGAATTGAGATTTGCGGTGGACAGTGACTGGGTGAGGGCGGGCGGAGAGTCGGGCGGCGAGGGACGCGAGCCGAGGAGGCCAGACTTGATCAGGTCGCGGCGGAAGCGGGCGAGCTGGATCGCCTCTTCTCGTCGCTGCTCTTCGCTGTCGCTCTCGTCGTCTTGAGGCGGTGTGAGGCTCTGGGGCGGCGTGGAGCACTTGAGGTCGAAGACAAAGGGCCGGCGAGGGATGGGTCGAAGCAAGGGAGGGCCGTCGCGAGAAGCGTCTGCAGTATCCATGGCGGTAGTGCTGGTGGTGTTGGTTGTTATAGCGAGAAAATGCTAGAAGTCAAGAGATGAAAGGAAGAGCTTGTTGTATGGAGTCGATTGTATGTGTAGAGTGTCTATAGCAATCGAAAGGAGAGTAGAGCAGAGCAGAGATGATCAAAGCGCCGCGCAATCCCTCGTCAAGGGTGCCTGTGACTCTCTGCGCTGCCTCTCTGTGCTTACTTGATGCAGCTCCAGATTCAGCTTCAGCTCCACCGCCAAGGCTAGGGCTGTTGAGCGTTCCGGATGCGTGCAGCGCAATGCAATGCAATGGACTGATTAAGGCCCGGGCCGGTGGATCCGAGGAGGCGAAAAAGGGGATCGGACGATGCAGGTGTTGTGATGATGATGCTTTGGTGTTTTTTTTTCCCGACGCTGCGAATAGTACAAGACCCTGAAAATTGGTTAGGCTAAATATATCACATGAAAGAGCCAAAACGGAAGCTAGACGATTCAACAATAGCTGGATAAAGAGAAAGAGAGAAGGAAAAAAGTGGCTCTGGTATGATGGGGAATATTGGGCTCGGCAGTGGGCAGTTTTTCTTCACGATTCCCACTTCTGGATCCATCTCAGCCAGATGGCCGAAAACGAATGCGAGACGGGCATTTGTTGAATTCCTTTTGCTTCTGCAAACGCTCATTCTTGTTGGGCCTTTTTTTTTTTTTTTTCTTTTTTCAAGCTTCCATTGCTGTTTGTGACTTACCAGTTGCTCGGTGTTGGCGCTGTGCACCGTAAAGCTGCTGCACGCACAGGGGGGCTACAGATCCGTGGGGAACGCAGCTGAAATGCGATGCGGACGGATCGAGGTTTTTTGACAGGCGGAGTCGATTTTATTTTTAGGCGGCAGTGCGACGCACGTGGAGAGTAGCAAGTCGATACTGAATGAGTCAGGCAGACGCCGCGAGCAGTAATAAACGAGAAGCAAAGACAAGACAGAATGAAGGGAGAGAGAGAAAGTAATCAACAAAAGAAAGAGAGACACGAGGAGGGGGGGGCAGCAGTGCACGCCTTTAACGGAATCCGATGCAATGCCAGGCCGCGTGTTTCAATGGCTCGCAAATGAAACTCTCCTCTTGTCTCTTGTCTCTTCTCTCGCCCTTTGGCACGCTCTGAATTCATGCATTCCCGCTTGCGTTCTTTTTTTCTTTGGCGCCCACCGCAAGCCATCCATGCCAATCCCCATCCATGTCTCTTGCTCAACAAAAATACCCGAACCGTGACAACTCACTTGAGGCGTAAGGCACAGCACATGTGACTAGGCCGAGGAGGGCAATATTGGAGACCCTCCTTCACGAGCCCAGGGCGGGTGATCCTTGGCCGACAGTGCGAATTGGTGCTTTGCTTTGATGATGGGATAGCAATTCAAACGAAGGTGCTAAAGAGCTGAGATAATAGCAATCATGATTCCTTCATGTACGTGATGTTTCTAGCCACGTAGCTGTCGAATATTAGCAGTTGTAGCAGTAATAGCAACAAGAATTGCAGCAATACTGCCCGAGACAGCTACCATGCCTGGCATAGATCCCCTGCTCTTAGCGGCAGGTGGTCTCTACACAGTATACATCCTATAGCACTACCTATTAGGCGCCCATCCTTGCAACCACTTGAACTCTACAGCACAAGGCCAGCTCATCCGGATCTACAGCTACTGCTCACATCATTGCACCTTGCTTCATTAGAGCCAATCCCCCGCCAGTAAAGGTAGATAGATGCCTCCAGCTATACATAGCGTTGACTCGGTTTCTTTAATTCTCCCTGAAACAATGTTTACAGCACCCATGACTCATCCACAGCAACGGCTGAAACTGCATTTACCCCAGAATTCAGTAACGCAAACAGTGCCTCGAAACAAACAGGCAAAAAATCGCCCCTCGAATAACACAAGCACACACACACACACATGTCAGCTGCGTTGCATCTTCTCCGCACCTAGTCTACGAGCCGCCATATCCAACCCCTCAGTTACACAAAAGTCAAAATCACGGGCTCGAGTCCTTTTTTTTTTTAAAGTTGCCGCCGCCAAAGGCAAATAAACCCAAACTTAATCCCAATGCAGTCCAAACACAAAAAGCAATAAACCAATATACAACAGACAGCAGCAAACCTCTCGATAGTGCACAGCTAGGCTTCAATACTTTGACAGTAGCATCACAGCTGCACCTCAAACTCCTTGGCACAAACTGATAGGCACAGCACATCCACCAAGAAGCTAACCAATGCACCACTCCCTTTAGTTTCAGCGAGTCAGAAGCGCTGCATTTTCAATCTTCTTGCTCGTGTGACATGTGAACACCCCGCATTTTCGCATCTCCAGCCCACCAGAGCTTAAGTTGGGTTCTTCGGAAGACCCCATCGGAACAGGTCTTGGTTGGCTGCTTGTTTGCACGCACTGTATATCAGTAAACGAGCACCATCTTTTCTCCCCAGCGCTTCATATTTGACCATCTCGCATGTGAAAGCAGCCTTACAGCTCACTCAGAGGATCAATAAAAGAATCAAGGCCTTCGACTTACACGCCACTACACAGCCCCAACACCCAAGAAGCAAGCTTGTCCTCCCACTCTATTTATCCCAAGCGAGCTCTCCTCGTCCCCCAAAAACGCCACCCGGTGCTAAGAATCTGCAAGTCATACACCACCCAAACTCCCCCAGCCCAACACCATCCACCATCCACCATCCCTAGCCAAAGAACCCTGTTGTCGTGTGCCTGAGTGCGGGCGTGGCGCTTCGTTAAAGATTATTAAAAACTCAATTTTCTATAAACTGCGCTTTCGACTTGAAAGGGGAAAAAGACTTCACATATGCTGTGGTTCGATTTGTTTACATATTTAGATGAAGGGGGGTAGATGGATTTATACGTATTGTTTTGCAACCTCGCCAAAGTAAAGTGTGGCTCAGTCGAATGCTAACCGTACCTGTATTGTCTGCCATTGCCACAAAAGTTATGTGATCGAGCCTGATGAATGAAAACCCAGCGGTAAAGAGGCTTCGTCTTTGCCCAAACAAGCAAAGCAACCTCTCAACAGCCATCAGAGCCAGCTCATGGTTCTGAATCTCCTCCACCATGTGTCTGAGCATACGCTCATTGCGCATTCAATGAGAAAAAAAATTCCTACCCCCATCAGCTTCAGATCGCTGCGTTTACACTCCTTCGTCCATTCCTTCAGTACCAAGACTTTCATCATCATCTGTATCAGGCCCCTTATCCGTTTCATTGGTACCAGGTCCTTCGTCCATTTCTTCAGTATCGAGTCCTTCATCACTATCATCGGTACTGAGTCCTTCGTCCATTTCTTCACTACCAAGACTTTCATCCTTTTCTTCAAGGCCAGGTCTTTCACCATCTTCTTTATCAGATCCTTCGCCCATTTTTTCAGTATCTGGTCCTCCATCCGTTCCATCGCTACGAGGTCCGTCATCCATTTCTTCAGTATCATATCCTTCGTCCTTTTCTTCAGAACCAGGACCTTCATCCTTTTCATCGGTACCAGAACCTTCGCCCTTTTCGTCAGTACCAGGACTTTCATCAGTCTCATTGGCACCAGATCCTTCGCCCTTTTCATCAGTGCCAGGTCCTTCGTCCTTTTCATCAGTATGAGGCTCTTCATCCGCTTCTTCAGTACTTGGAATGGGAAGCGAGGTACGACTAAGCAATCGGGATACGTAGTCTAAAATTACTTCACCCTTATTAATCATCGTTGCCAGTCAAATGCTCAAATAAAAGGACAAGGCAAATATACTTACTAGGAAGAGACCGTCCAAAAGGACGATGAGCGCTGTCGTAGCTTACACAAGTCACGCCGGCAATATTCAGCTGCATTCGCGCCACGTCAAATTCATCTTGCTCCATATCCAGCACCACCTTTTTGAGCTGTGGAAGGCGCCCACTCCTCACCGCATCTGCCAACTTCTCTACTCCATTCCAATTCTTCGGTACAGCGCGTAATCCCAGAGTGGTGATTGATGCGGGCAGCAGGAAAGTGAAATCGGAAAAAGGGCCTAGGCTAGGCACTCGCACAAGCAGCTTTTCAAGTGCTTCGAATTCGCCAAAACTGCCGAAATAACTCCTGATAGAAAAGTAGCTGCTTTGAGCATGAGGACGAGGAACACCATGCCAAGTGTCTCCAAGACGAGGAAAATAATCGTGAAATGCAGCATCCACATGCTTCAGCGTGCTCTTCCGCCGCGCCAGTATCTTCATCACCTCTTCCCATGTGAATTCCATGGATTGCTCATTGGTCTTGAGAGGGCGGTCGAACCTGGGGTTGCACTACTCAAAACGCTCCAGTTTCGGACAGGACGTGACCAGCCTCCTCAAGCTCAATGGGGACATGTTGCTCTGAGAGAAATGGAGAGAACGCAGCTCGTAAAGAGGCAGAAACTGCGTAACGTCCCCGCAGAAATTCACGTCCAGCCTCTCCAGATGCGGCATCATGCCCAAGAAGTTGCCGAAGCAGCCCAGGTCGAGTTTGCAGCCCCTGTAATCAAAGTGACTCAAAAACAAGCGTTTCACCGAGCTCATCGTAATGGCTTTCATGAATAGCTTTCCAAAGACAAATCTTTTTTCGCCTCTGCGCGCTGGCACAGTAATAAATAAGGCTGTTACCTTGGGAAGAAGGGCGACTGTATACTCCAGCATCCAAAGCTCTCGTTCAAAAGGAGCTACCCAAACCAAAGGCAACCACTTGTCGAACCACGTGAAGGCACCATGAACAGTGAAACGAGCTGCCAAGTTTTCAAACAACGTACCAAAGCTCTCTCTTGTCACCAGAGATTCCGCACACCTATCGTTGCTGAAGTTTCGCACCAGGCCAGCCAGGTCTGGCCGTTCAAGAAGCGTCCGTAGTAGAGGTAGGATGCCACGCCTGGGATTGACATCGTGGAACATGACCCGCTGAGGAATTTGACGAAGCTGTTGGCACGTCAAGCTGAGAGCTCTCAGATCCCCCGTCTCGCTGCTTTCAAACGGAGAATCAAGCCACGATTCTGGGTCTAGACAGTGCCTGCATTTGTAGATACATATTCGATAAATGAGCTCGTTCGGCAGAGACAAAAGGCCGATTGAAGGGTGATTTCCGGTACGAAGAGGTACTTCCGTTGCAGCGATATCGAGCGACATCTGATCAAGTGTACACGCTTAATGCTGGTTGTAAGAGATATGAATATCGAAGAAATGAAGACGAAGAGAAGGGGGAGAGGGAGAGGGAGAGCAAGAAGAGCAAGAAGAGATGTGCGCAATATTGTATCGGAAGTAGCTGCCAGCTGCCGCATAGAATGCGACACGGCACAATCAGGGAAGCTATAGTTGTCAGTCTCGTCCACTTGCGGCTCCCTCACCTAAATTCACATCGCCAGAGTTTGCTCAACGAAGGCTGGACTCTGTAATTCGATCCAACAGCAATAAAGCTAAATAATAGTCTTGATGGACGGTTGTAATCGTCAAAAGCATTCTAGGTATTCAGCCAACTCCATCCCTATTTATGCATTACATATATAAAACCCCAATTTTTATCAAATCCGCATCATCCCTCCTCCACCAAATTAATAATTCAACTCCTTCACTCATCCTCCTCCTCACTATCATCATCATCCTCTTCCTCTTCCTCAACCCCCTCGTCCTCGCTATCCTCCACTCCCTCCGGCCTCTCCAGCATCAAAAACGCCGCCATACATGTAACCCGGTTATGCGTCACCAACGTGCCCCTCAACACACCCACAGGCTTCTCCTCCTCTGCCTTGTCCTTCTTCGCCAACTCTCGCAGCTCGTCCACCTGCACCGTCCACAGCCTAATCTTTCCATCACTGCTTGCTCCCACCACGTACAGCGTTCCCGGGTTAGCTGTGCTAGGTATCATGACGAAATCCTTGATTCTGCCAGAAACGCCCTCTCCGCCGACGAAGCCAACGAGCTTGGCCACGGGGAGAGCCTCTGATTTTGAATCCTCAGGCTTCTTCAGGTCGTCCGCCTTTGTCGAAAAGAACATGATGCGCCCATTCTCAGTCGCCACAGCCAGCAGCGCCTCTCCCGTCTCCTCATCCAGAGTCACATAGCTAAAGTGATGTATCTTGACCTTTGTCGTCGGCATAACCCGGCACTTGGGCACGCTGTCCATGCCAAAGACAACCACATCACGATCAAACCCAACAGCGAATTCGTCCGCGCCGTCTGCCGTTCCCCAGACCACTCTCCGCGCCTCGCCGCTCGAGTGCTTGGACTCTCCAATCTCCCTCAGCATCTCCTTGCTGAAACTCAACACGCCCGCCTTCTTTCCGGTAACGAGATTCCACAGTCGCATACACCTCTCGCCTTTGCCGACGCTAATCATGAGCTTCATGCTCGGATGGATCGCAAAGTCGTTTACGCCAGCCGGAGTGCCTCCAAACGGCGCGGTATCACCCGTCGGTCGGCCATGCGCAGTCGGCTTCGGCGTCTTGATATTGCTCAGCATAGACCAATCTCGCGTGCGTGTCACGGCAATTGTCGAGTCGTCGCTTCCCGACAGCAATTTTGACCTCGTAGGGAACGCCAGCGTCGTAATCGTAGAGTCGTGATGTAGCAGCGTTCCCAGCTCTCTGTTCTTGGCGTTTTCTTGGATCGGCCTCGGCGCAACGCCAGCCAGCATATCGCCCTTCTTCTTGCTCGGGGGATATGCCGACAGGTTGTATACGTGGATTCGCTCGTCCGTGCTACCCGTTGCGAGCAAGACTTTTTGCGTCTGGCCCGGCGCGGGAGCCGAAGGGGGAGACACAGCGACGCATCGAATGGCTGATGAGTGTGCGTTGAAGAGGAATGTATCCGCGAATTCGACGTCGCCTTTGGGGCCAATTGCGGCTGTCAGTCCATGGAGCACTCGGTCGTATGATCCCGCGACAATCTGAATAGTTTCCTCCACAAAAGTCGTGGTTTTCGGCGCTGATTTCGTCTTTGTCTCTTCCACGACCTTGGTCTTTGAACTCTTCTTTGCAGGCTTCGTCTTTTCCTCCACAGTCTTTGATTTCTTAGCAGTTACAGGCTCCACAGCCGGTTCGCTGGTGGCAGCCGCTTGTCTCTTTCTCTTGGCCATTTTGTGTTGTGATGTTTTGAGTTTTAGGATGTACCAAGCAAGGTTCAATCCAAAATCCGGAGGCTGCTTCTCTCAATGGGAAAAAAAATATTATGGGTACCTGCTGCGCGATAAGATAAGCCACCTCGTGCTTGCTTTTAGCGCATAACGTTGGTTTAATACATACTTCCACATATCACACATATAGCCGCTTTCTACAAAAAGAGAGATCAATTTTAAGAGGAGGAAAAAAAAGGAGGAAGAGAGTAAATACTGTATTTCCATAGCCGGTGTAATGCTCCCGTATATGCTTGAATATATAATGTTGTATCAGCTTTGCAAAATAAATTCAGTCCCGATGCCTGGTTTTTTGCTCGACAAAGTAGAAAATAACAACAGTCAAATAAATCAAAAGAAATTAAAAAAAAAAGCAAAGAACAAATCTCTATCAGTGCGGCCCATCTCTCTCGCGGCCGCCATCTCGGCTTAATTCTATAGTGCTTAGGCTGGGGAAGCGTTTTGTAAAGTCCTCCACGTAGTCGTCCCTATCGTTTGCAGTCATCTCCAGCATTGGCTGCCCAGGGAGGTCAATTGCTATCAGGCGCTCGAATGATTGCTCGTCTCTCTCCTTTGTTGGTGAGGAGGTTTGCCGTCCTCCTCCTGTGGGTATATTATTCAGATGAACGGGCTTCCTGGGGGCTGCCGGCTTGGCTACACTCTTGCCCGACACGCTTGCAGAAGCGGATGTCGATCCCGTGGCTTGTCTGGCATCGCTCACAGAGCTATCGCTTCGTCGCGGGTCTACCACAACGGGCTTCGCAGCTACCATTGGCTTGCGTTTTACCTCAGGGCGTGGCTTCTCCGCCTCGTTCGGTGCTGGCTCAGTGTCCGTGTATTTGCCATAACCGTGGGCGGTGCGCGGCACGTTTGACGGCTTCTGTTCTTCGCTCAAAAGACTCTGAACCCTATTTTGTATGCTGGCAGCTCGCGCCGCTCCCATAGGTTTGGGAGCTACGCTTGGTCTGGCCTTGGACGGTGAGCCGCCTTCCGCAATCCGTCGGCGGTAATCTGCTTGCGCAGCCTCTACTCTAGCTTCCTCCTCTTCCAGCTGGCGACGTTCCATCTCGCGACGCATCTCAGCCGTCATATGGCCATGGCCTTCCCCGTCTGTATCGCTCCTATCATCTGCGGCTTCCGAGCCTTGGATTGGCGTCAGCGTACGACGTGCCTGCTCCTTACCAGACGATGAAGGTCTAAAATCTGACTCGTCGTCAGGTGGCGCATTATTCTCAAATTTCTTGAAAGCACCACCAAACTTGCCGGAAAGCAAATTCTTGGACGTGGATGCCGTCGTCTCGGGCTTTTGCACTGGTCGACTTTGATCGTGGTCTTTGATCTCGAAGCTTCTCGAGCTTCGGGCCTGTTCTTTCAAGCTCACACCGCCGTCATTATTATTGCGACCCGTGTTGGAACTTGACAGTGGGAGATGCCACGACGAGTGGCGGTTAACTGAGGATTGGCGGCTGGGAGGCTTGGACGCATTTTCTCTTTCGCGCAGAAATTCCAGAGTGCTGGGTTCATACGTGGAGCTGACAGGTCGCTGTTTGAGGCCAAGGTTTCCAGCAGAAGATCTCATATCTATTAAATCCTCTTGAGAGCTGAGATTGTCCAGTGACGTCCTGGATGAAGCAACCGTGCTCTGGCTAAGCCGTGGCTGAACAGACGAAGATCTCGTGTTTGCTGACGCCCAGTTTCCGCCAGAAATCCGCTTGGCAGTATTTTGTCCTGTCAGGGCTGCCGCGCGAGGTGTTTCGCGGGAGGTTTCCACGTCAAGAGAGCGTCTGCTTCTGTCAAAATCCATTTGTCGCTCCTTCTCCGAGGGAGACACTTCAGTCATTGTCCCGATAGAAACGTATGAGGAGTTTGCAGTCTTGTTGGCGATAGCCTTGAGCTCAGGGTTGCTTGTTATGATCGATTGAGCCCGACTAACACCAGACTGCGTCGCAGATAAGGGCGCCAGTTTGGGGAGGGGCTTGATATCCAGAGGAGATTGTGAGATGTCGAGAGGAGGGCGGGAGGAGATTGGCGCCACAGAGTGTGGTCTCTGGACAGGGGTTTGCGCCGGACTTCTAGAGGACGCAAATGCTTCATCAGCCAGCCGTTCAGCGACCTTTGCACCCAAGTCTCTCTGTGGACGAGGCGAAATCGGCGTCGAATCAAAATTGAAAGTCTTTTGGTCTTGGAGCAAGGAGAACTCGTCCAGACGCGGGAATCGGGATGAGAGCTCGTCAGGCTCCGCCCGGCGAATAGCCGCGGCGGCTGCGGTGGCCTTTGAGTCCAGGGCAGCAAATGGATCACCACTGTTAACCTTTGCAGGGACAGGTGTTCGAGATGGCGAAGGATTCGGACGGCCTCTCCTCATTGGTATAATATCCGGCAGGGCCTGCTGTTCTTTGACGGGCGCTGCGAAGACAGCGCCAACAACGGGCGGCTGGTGTGATTTCGGTTCGACGGCGGCTCGTTGGGTAGCTCTTGGTTCTGCGCTCGGTTGTCCCGAATAGATCTGAGATACTGTTAGTGATGGTTCCCAATTATGTGGTCAGAAAAAGGACTTACGTCATGTATCGGTATTTCTCGGTTCTGCATAGCACAGGCCTCCTTCAAGACTTGATATATGTTGGGTCTCGACTGATGGTTCTCCTTCAGCATCATGGCTACAATACGCAATTGAGTTAGTGGGTTGCTATTTAGAATCATTTGTAAAGTAAAAAGGCTCGGTTGGTTCTTACCAATCAGGCTTTTCAGCCTATCTGAAAACACCGGATAACTGGGATATCTGTAGCTCGCATTCAAGATTGCCAGCTGCCCCTGGTCCTCAAAGGGGGTTGTGTAATAGCAGAGCTTGTACAAGAGAACGCCCAGCGCCCAGATGTCTGACTTTTCGTTGATTGGCTGTTTTCGGTAGACGTCTACCATTTCGGGGCTTCGGTATTGTAACGTTGTGTGTTTCTGAATATCCTCGTCCATCAGGCGACAGTCGACCACCGTCGTAGGAGCTGGTCGCGGCGGCGCGGCGGAGCCAAAGTCACAGAGCTTGAACCGCTTGCCGGAGGGGCCATTGGTGATGAGAACATTTTCGACCTTCAAGTCTCGGTGCAGCAGCGCGGGCTTGAGGTAGTGCATGCAGGCAACGCCCTCGGCGATGTCAGCAAAGATGTTGATGATCTCGGGCTCGGTCAGGCGGTGTTGCAGCCGGGTGTTCATAAAGTCAATCAGACCGCCGCCATCGCAGAACTCCATGAGCAGAAACACCTCGTACCCCCCGCCCTTGAGCTCTGACGCGTGGGAATCGATATATGTGACAATGGCCTGGTGCCCCTTTAGTCGCTTCATCGTCTCGACTTCGGTTCGCATGCCCCGCAGGGCCTCCTTATCGGGCACGGCGACTCGCTTCAGCACGGCCAGGTCGGTGCCGTCGACGGCCTTGGGCAGCTTGACGAGATAGACGTGCGCAAAGCCTCCCTCGGAAAGGTATTTCTGGATCTGCACCCGGTGGTTGCCGACCTGGATCTTGGTTCCTGGGGAAAAGGTGCCGGCCGGTGGCATCACCGCCGCGGCTTGGGGATATCCAGCATGTGGATGGTGAGCCACCGGAGCGGCCATTCGATGGCCGTGGGCAGCCATTCTGGAGGATCAACCGCTCGTCTATCGGTTCCCGAGATGGTGATCGTGGAGCAAAGCTCGGGGGGCCCTGAGAGCTTCGGCGGTGGAAGAGGACAAAGCCCAGCGTGCCCTTTTTCTGCTGCCTTCGGGGGGTGACGTACCGGGGACGCTGCTAATGGTGCTAGGGCGGAGGGGCGTTGTAAGGAGATGGGCTATACCATCAGGACATTGGCGAGCAACTGTACAAAATCCAGACAAGGCGACGTCGGTTCTCGCAGTTCCCAGGAGCGATTATCACGAGAAAAAAAAAAAGAGGCGCACAGGCCGTGGAAGTTATTCAACTATGGCGAGGACACACGGCCCTTGGAGTTTTTAAGACGCCGGTAAGATAGTTGTAGCCTCGCTCTCCCCCCATAGAAACCCCTTGGTTAGACTCCACGCTTTCTGGAGATGCGATCGGGATATCGTCGGCTAATCACTGGCGCAGCTCGGTGCCAGCAGTTTGCGCCATAGTGAATGGGACGTGGCCTCTAATATTGCATTTAGGCATCACTGAATCCGGTCTTTGCAGTCATTTCGCGGCCACGTTTCTATCTAAGGTAGGTGTGAATACCAAAAATGCTGAAGCCTGCTGGAGGCCAGTCTTTGCCAAAGCTGGACCGCGGAGAATGTCGCCAGTGCGCCATCAGGGGGACTCGAAAGATGGGGAAATGCTGCGAGATGGCAAGAGATGCGCTTGGCACCGTGGCTGACCACCATAACTGGGTGAGACGATGGCAAAAGTTGTCTACCGCCGGGCCGCGTGATCTGGGTTGATGCTTGTTAAAGTCTAGAGATTAAGTCACGATGGCGATCTATAACAATGGATGCGGCCTTTTTTCCACCCTGCTGGGCCCAGCGTATCGATATAGGTAAGTGCACATGATCGTAGGAGATGGATACTACTTGGGTCGTTGTATTAGACATTGCCGGCAAGTTTAAAAGGGGGTGCGTGTTGCCTTGTTTAAGCATGAAAGTGAGTTGGGCATGGAACGGCGATGGCTCGACAATCTTAAATCGAAGCCTGGTGCGTCCCACTATGCGAATTACAGGTACTGGTATCCATCAACAGCTGCCTTATAAGCTTGGACTTGCAACTTTCATTGACGAGGCATGAAATATGCGAGGCATCCAAAGGATTTTTAAATTTGTCTACCACCCTTGTGTAATTAATCTTCGAAACGCTCGTGTTCTTTGAATTTGGAGCTGTTATCGCCTATATGCCCATATGAGGCATGTGAAACTGCAGACGTCGTCTCCCTTCCTCTTTGGATGAGAGGTTCTGGGCTTCCATTGGCGATGTCACAGACTGAATGTGTGATCTTCAGGGTCCGCGGCCTCCGTTGACGCAATGGCTCAGAAACTCTTTGATGCGCAAACACAGAATGGCATCTATGCGTACATGTAACTAGGTAGGTATTCAGTAGACGCGAAGGGCTTACCAGGAACTTGCCCGAGAGGATCCAAAGGCACTGCCAGGTACGTACATTCTGTCAGTGACATGCCCGGTCCTTTTGACTTCAGTAGCGGTGGCGACGCGAGCAGCAGATCCTCCATGCTATTTCATCAGGAACCCGCTGCTATTTTTACAAAGTTTTGCCTCCCTGACGTAGGTTGACGAGAGCCTTCAGCCGTGATTAGCTGCCTCTCGACTCGTTCAGAATCAAAAGAGCGGTTTTGGTCTTTGCTATATGCCATCAGGTCAAATAACAGGCGTTTGTGTAAATACAGGCAAGTAATGGAGGCACAGAGGATGTCGGAGCCCTCATCGGCGCAAAGCCGAGAGGCCGACGGCCCAGCACAGCACATAGCCACCATTTCAATGGAGCCTTTTTGGATCCGTTTGCTACTTGTACGCCTTTCTGATATGCGCGTACGCCTGAGTAAGTAACATCGTGCAGGTACTCTGTAGGGAGAATAAGAAGCGATTTTCAGGGTTTCTGCGTTGTCTTTTATTTCGTTTTGTTTGATGCAATGCAGCGCACTCTTATTCACGTCCGAGCTTGTCGTTCATCCATGGGGCTGAGACGTTTTACAACGAATGAAGACAAAAAAAGAGACACCGCCAGCTTGATAGATTCACCTTCACCGTTTCTTATCAGTTCAGGCCGCTTCTCTTTCTCCACAGCAGCTTTGTCGGTTATTATTTATTTATTTTTTTTCTCGACTATTAGCTGCTAGCGGGCTGTCTGCTTCTGCTAGCTTCAATGCGTTATGTATGCGTTGTGGCTGCTGCTTAGCATCAGATCTTTATTCTTGTGACCTTTCTAACAAAAGTATACCTACCTACGTGGCGGTCCGTCGCATTGTCTGAAATGATTGGATGCGTACTGTACGCGCTGCCCCTGAAAGCACGGAAGCGTCTCCTCGTGAGCTTGAGCGCTTGTTTGCGCGCCTGAACAGACGGCTGTGCCCTTTCAGCTGCCTCTCTTTGTCGTTTCTAGAACAAGCACGAATGCCGAGCACTGACGACAGCTTGTATCGTAAAAGCCACGGCCTGTAAATGAATAATGCCTGTCAAAGACGGGGAAGCCATCCCATCTCCACACTGATATATACAGTACGCCAAACTCCAACATCCGTTCCATCATCGTGGGAGGCCGCTCACGTCAAGACAACGCCTCAATCCCTCTCACAGCGCGAGATGCCAAACCATGCCATGCCCATGCCAGCACACCGTCTCTCTCCAAGCTTTTCCTTCACTCGAGTCCCAAACATCGCTAGCCCAACTCCAAAACCACACCCCGTATCGATCATCTCCAGAGCCGCCCTCGGCCAATCAGCTCGTCGCATGCTGAGTACCGCTCGGCTCATTCGTGCCGTGCAAACCGCCAGCCCCATGTCGTCGTGTCCCAGAAAACAAGCCGGCGCCAACAAGTTCCCAATTGCCCAAGATGCCCTCCAACACGCTTCGACTAGACGCGAAGCGGTAGCATTGACGTAGCAATTGCGGAGCCCCCCCGTTGTGTACCTTTTCCTTAATGATGTTGTTTTTTTCTTGTTTTTTCCCCTCCCAAAGTAGGTAGCTAACCGCGAATAAAGCAGCCATTCCGCGACAAGTGCCAAAATGTGATGTATACATTGCCCGTAACAGAAATGGCATGTTGGTGGCATTGAGGATCAGCCTGCTGGGCTAGTTGGCATTAGTACTAGCAATAAGCTGATGCTGCGCCCCTGCGTGAGTCCTGAATGATGCTACGCTGGCTACGTAGGTAGGTATTTGGGGAGGAAAAAAACAGGGACGCCGTTGTTCACTCCCTCCCACGATGGGCTTTGTCTCTTTGTCCCAAGTTATAAGAGACCCAGCAGGCCCTCCTCCACCCACTTGGCCTTTCCTCTCTCTCTCTCTTCTTCTTCTCCCTCACAAACGACAAAAGAACAACACTTTCGCTACCTTTTTTTCCTTCATATATCTCCTAGGGTTTTAACGCCTCCTACAAAAATCGCAATAATGTCTTCTCCCCAGCCCCAGATGGTCGCCGAGCAGATGACTGCCGAGGCCCCTGCGCGAGTTAGCTCCGAGCAGCCGGTACGTGATTGCCAAGCCATGACTGCATGATGGAAGCCAAGATTCAAACAAGACAAAGGCTTTCATATGCATCGTGGGACATGGATGAATAAATGAATTTGTTTGCTAATCCTGCTTTAGCGTCCCGTTGAGCCCATGAACGTCGAGGGCGAGGCTCCCAACATGCGCGGTGGTGGTGAGGGTGTAAGTGTTCCCCAAGCTTGCTCTTCAGTCCTATACAAAACCATCCTAAAGCCCATCATCCACATGCACCTCATTATATGCTCACCATACGACGAAAAAAAAATATTGTGCTTCTTTTTTCTAACTTGTACGCTTCTAGGATGTCTGCTGCGGTATCTGCGCTGGTCTCGCCTGCTTCGAGTGCTGCGAGTGCTGCTGCTAAGCGCTCAATACCCTTCGAAATCAACAATCACGATTGGATGGAGGAAGAGGTTCAAATGAATGGTTAATAAATCTGATGTTGGGGGAAGGGGGGCATGAGAAAGAAGTCGGGAGCTGTTCTCTTTCTTTCTGGCCACGGTTCGGCGCCGTCTTGGTCCATTTATCTAATGATGTGATATCCCCAAACTATTCCAGCCCTGAGGGAGAATAGAGCAAATACCCATAACATTTTACAATATCAAGAAATTACATCTTTTGATCCATCTATTCCACCGTTTCTTTTTCTTTTTTCCACATGATGCTATTATACCACAATCTCTGCTAGCTTCTTAACCACATCGTCATAGTAGCTCCCCGACAGCCGCGAAGCAACCTCATCAGCCGTCTCATCGTCGCCCGGCTCCAGCCCGAGCTCCCGCTCACCCACCAAGCACCGCCTCGTCGCCTCCTCAAACTTCTCGCCCATCTCGGCCCCGAGATCAGCGACCCGCTCGGGAGCAAGCAAGTCGCCGCGCACCTGCCGAACCACGTCCGACTGGCCCTTGGCGAGCCTCATCTCAATGCCGAGCACGCCCTCGACGGGCTTCCAGTGCGCCAGCTCCACGAAGATGACGCCCAGGCTGTAGATGTCGAAGCTCTTCTTGGACCGCTCGCGGAGCTTGCCCTGGTTGGACTGGGCGCGCGGGTGGCGGTACAGGTCGTGCTCGGCGTCGAAGCCGGGGATTTCCGTCACCTCTTCCAGGCCGCCTGGGCGGGAGAAGTCGAAGCCCGAGAGGAAGACTTGGCTGTAGTCGACGTGGCCCGTCTTTGTCTTGAAGAAGAGGACGTTGTGGCTGCGGAGGCCCTTGTGCAGCCAGTTGACTGCGTGGAGATAGAGCAGGCAGTTGCTGAGGGCGTGCGCAAGCTTGATGCGGTCGGTGACTCTGGGCTTGCGTACCGTGGCGTCCAGGAGCAGTTCTCGCAAAGACACCGGCGGTAGAGTATCATGCACATCTTGACTGTCCGGCCGTTCAAACACCAGACCCAGTCGCCGGTCCAGGATGTCGACGTCGTCTTCTGGGACGTCAGGATCTGCCTTGTCGAAGAAGCCAATGCAATGAGGCGTCCGGAAGGCTTCTGGCTTGGGACTGTGATGGAGTAGACAGGCCAGCTTTCGCACCCTGTCGACAATCTCTGCTTTGGACAGGCAGCCGGTGTTGCCCGCATTATCGTAGTCTTTCCATTCGATCCACACCTTCTTTTTTCCTTCGGCAGTCTTCAAGATGGCCTCGCACCGCGGATCTTCAGATTCATCGGTGCCAGGGTTTAATTCTATGAGATACTTGGGGAGCCGCACATGGCGCTGTTCTCCCGGCTTGGCCAACTCGAGAAAGCCCGCAACAGCATCGTCTACCAGAGCTGGGGTATCCGACTTTGGGTCAATGGTCTCGTTGAAGGCCTTGAACTTTGCCAGCCGTGAAAGCTGCTTCAGCTCGGCCACATTCGCCTCCCTCTCAATATTAGATAGCCGCGTCCGTGATGGCGCACCAGGCAGGTTCCGGATCTCCAGCTGATCCTTGAGGGCCAACACAAGATGGCTGAGGTCGGCTATCTTGTGGTGGAGCAGCAAGACGCCCCGGTTTGTATCCTGAACGGTATGACGGATCTCAACCTGCAGCGAGTGGTCCAGGATATTCATCATGGTGTCGTTCAAGAGCGTAAACTTGGCAAGCAGCTGCTCGAACCCTTCCTTATCAAAGGACACCCATTTGAGTCTCTTCAAACCTTCCTGTGATTTTTGCTTGAGGCTCATCATTGCCTTCTTTATAAACAGCCGCTTCCTCTCCGATATTGGGAAGCTGGCCTGCTTGGCATCCAGCTCAGGGGAGACCAGGAACTCGCCATCGTCGCGAAAGGGAGTCAGGTTGCTATGCTTGTTTTGATATGCAATGAATTCGTCAAACAGGCACTGAACCTGCACCAGCAGGTCTAAAACCGTCTGGCGGTGCAGATGGAAGACATTTGAGTTTAGGATGCGCTCCTGGTTCTCTGAATTCACGTCCAGCAGGCCGGACGTCTCGCTCCAGGCAAAGAGGCGCTGCTGCTCTAGGCGCAGGCGCAGATTGAGGTGTTTACAGTCGTCTTCATAGCCGAGAGCGGTTACGAGAAGCTGGATGCCTTAATTCCAGCATCAATAAAACGTGAAAAGTTAACGGGTTTGCACCATGAAGTTTAATTACGCAGGCCGTGACATGCCTTGGATACAGCCGGTGTAGACCTGCAGGCCCAATGATGCAACACCAAGAGCCAGGCCCGCCGCTGACACGGGATCCATTTCAGATCTCTCGAAAAAGGGCTGTCACTATCCCCTCTTCTCCTGCGATCCCGCCAAAGGAATGTTCAACGTTCCCTAAACGGCGTGCCGTGCAAGGTGGCTTGTTGTTGGGCGATGGTAGTATTTGGAGGCTGAGCTACCTGATGCTGGATTGGGTATATGATCAATGATTACTACATGTATCTAGCAATTGATGTATGTGTGTGAGGGGAAGGGCTAGCGAATCTGGTCTAAGTATGAGACGGGCTGGGTGGGGATATCGCGGACGAGGACCGAGCCCGAGCCATGGCGAATGATGGACCGAGCCGATGGACGGGGCGAGGAACAGGGGATGATGTCTCGAATATAGGGCATCTAGCGGCGGGCGATGATAATGATAATCAAGGGCATAGAGGGAACGATGTTATACAAGTAATTGGCCATATATAAATTAGGAATAAGAGATGGGTGGAATAAATGACGGCAGAACATAAGAATTCCCGGAGCACAGCTTCCAAATATTGCGGCTGCGGGCGCGCTCCTGTCCATCTCGTCTTTGACTTCGTGTTGCTTTGACATCTTCCCTGACGACCACTGGCCGATATGCCAAGCCACAATCTGGTTGGCATAAAACCACAATTGATCAGTCACAAAAGGAGTCAACTGGCTGTTTCCCCTACTCTGTACGGAGCAATCAGGCCGAGTTCAAACCGTGAGACATGGAACTTCCGACAAAAACATCAAATGCCAGATACCTACCTAGGCAATTGAATGGATCGATCTCGATTCGCCTCTCTGGCCTGTTTCCCCTCTCTCCTTCTTGGCGGTGGGTAGTACATAAGGCTTAGCCTCCTCTATACGGCTTCTACTACCGCTGATAGCACTCTCCTAGCTCTACGACGGACAAACCGTAGCCAGAGGGCTAGCAGCATGTGGCGCTGCGCTTCAAGCCTCGGCGTCTGCAACTGCATTGGAAGTACGTTACCCAGTACTCTGTGAGACGGTGACACTTGCAATCGGGACGATGCCGCACTGCCATTGGCCTCTGGAAAGGCGGCATCTCTGCATCTAATTTCACGTATTGCATTAGCTTGGAGACACGGGCTGTTCAGATGATAGGTAATCAGTCCTCTTATTTCTCGCAAGTAATTATGTTTTTTTCTTGGTCAATAGTTCTTGTGCTCCCTGCAGTTGGCCCCAGACCTGCATGGATGTATGGATAGTCACTGATAGCCGTGATGGCTTTGCCTCATGGGGCAGACTCGCAGATATTGGCGGGTTTGACAGCCCATGGCCTCCCACTTCCGGACCCGCGGATAGAGGTCAGGTTTGGGCAGTGCCAGTTACGGGAAAAGCTCTTGGGCCAGGAGCCGAGAGCAGGTGGCCATTATCGACGAATGAACACCCGTACTGAGTAGGTATGGTGAGGCTGTACTGTAGTCGCTGTAGGTATGAGCATGCCTTGTCCCGTCTTCCATCTTGCCTCGTGCTCAATGGTCGCCGCGGACTTGCCGGCACCATGGAAAGTTTGCCGTATGGACGTGTGTTTCAGCTGAATATCATTCTGGCTGTAAAAAAACGGGTTCTCCCGGAGCTTGACGCCTACCGTCTTATCGCCGTCGTCCAGTTGTAGATACTTGTAGCCTCGTCAGCCGCGTTGCATGCCTACAGCTCACCACAAGCACTGCTTATTCATGCGGAAAACATAGCTGTACTCACTCCCGATCTGGCCCAACGACTAACATCTGACTGGCGCAACGGTCGATGGGCTCGCTCAGCGCTCTCACGCACGCTGCATCGCCAAAGTGCGGAGAGGGCTCCGCGATGGCGTCCAACCAAAGCAGGGCGGCGGCGCTGCATGGGGCTAGATCGCAGCGCCGAGGGCGAACTTCTGCACCTCCTGGCGATTTAGCCTGGCCCTGTCTGACAATTACCGGGTCGCATGTCATTCGCGGCCTGGCATTTGGCTCAGTGCCTGTATAACGGAGACTCTTGATCTCTGGGGTTGAAGCGCATGCGAGTTGTAGAAAGAAGAGTTGGCCAGAGAGACGCGAAACTGGCCTGTGGCCTGGCGGGCGTTGTTTGATAAGCAGCAATCCGATGGCAATTCAAACTTGGCGACCCAACAGCACTTGAGCCGGTGTCGATTAGCAAGAAGCTCCAGATGCCTCGCCCAACCTTGTTTTAATGTCTCAGGTACGTCTTCCGCACTACGCCCCCGTACCCTCTACCTCTGTCTCAAACCGTCGGTTTATTCGCCTTTTTCTCTTCTCTTTTCCGTTTTCTTTGTCTTTAGTCGCTTTTTTTACTCCTTTTCTCTGAACACATCGTCAATATCCGCTCAAGCGGTGAGAATCGAGAGCAAGACAAAACCCCATCCAGCGTCCATAGGTAGGTAGGTAGTTTTTGTTTCGGAGCTTTAGGTCGGTAGGCCGCCCTGTCAGAAGCCAGAATCCTTCTCTCGTACGTATCGCCCACGAACCAACAGCAGCAGCCGAGAGAAACAATCCTGCGCACAGCCGCCAGTGCCAAGTTACGCCGCAACACGGTCGCATTTCCAGGCAATCCGTTTCCGTTTCCAGCGGCTGCTGCGCGCTGCGCGTACCTGCTACTGCGGAGTTGCAGGGCCGGGAGTCCCTGGACTTGGCCGCAGCATCCTTTGCCCGCGCCGTTAAACCATAAGACTTCCCCACCCCAGCGAACCTCCTTAGAACGTTCAACCAACCCGAGTATCTTGTTCTTCAGTTTCCGTCTCGTCGCCTGTCTGCGACCGGCATCAATACGAAAACCAAATCCAAAACTCCCAGCTCGTCCTGCAATCGCTATTTATCAACCATGATGGCGAGTGGCCATGGCGTGCAGCAGCCACCGGCTGGGACCCTGTCGCCTCCTGATTCTTCGTCATCCGCATCTCAGTCGCCGATTTCCCCGACGCATGGAGTCCGGATGGCTCAAGCAGTCGCCGACGTGCCCGACATTGGCCTCGCCAGCAAGCCCGAAGACCCAGCCAAGGCCTCCGAGATCAAAGAAGACGGCGACGGCCCCTCGCGCGAATCGGCTGTTTCTGCCGCGTGCTTGGCTTGCGTAAGTGGACGATCCTCCTTCATTTATTCCTCGCCGACCTCGCTTGGAAGCAGCATGACAGCCCTTGGATTTTTTTTGCTTTTTTTTTTTTTTTGTATTTGCTTTTGTAACCCTCCCAAGCAACAACTGGCTGCGCATTGCTGCAGGGCTCCATTTCGATGCAGTCATGTAGGAATACGCGGTTTCGAAACAGAAAAGTATAGAAAAGTATACTGTGTCGGAGGTGTGCAATCGCTTCCAGATCAGAAACTCTTTCTCATTGTCTGACTGGTCCCGGTTGTCATCTTCATGGAGCTGCCAAGAGAGAGGACAGAAAACATACTGTACACCCATCCAGCCATTTGTTTCCCCTGCATCTTTGCATAATGGACCAGAAATTTGCTAACTCGGGCTCCTCGCTTCGGCTGCATAGCGGAGCAAACATCTCAAATGCGATGGCCAGTCCCCATGCTCACGATGCATTGGCTCCAACTTCGAGTGCATCTACGTAGCTTCTCGACGCGGCTACAAGGGCCCTCGCCGAGGAACCGCCCAGAACCCAAACAAACGCCAGGCCACCTCTCCTCCGGACACCGACTCCATCAGCATCGCGCCGTCCGATTGCCCCATGCTGCTGGGCGCCGGAGTCTCCAGCGCCATGTCGGTGCCCGTGCCGTCGAACCCAATGTCCATCCACGGCTTCAGCCCCAGCCTGATGCCCGAGGTGTCTCCCGCAGCATCTTACCAAGGCACCCCGGGCGTCTCGCAATCTCAGTTGTACAGGTCATATTGTAGCATCAACGGCATTGAGCCGAACGGCCTGGTGACGGGTACCCACCTCCCCTTCCCCGCTCACTTTCCCATGCAGACCCTCCAGGAGAGGTGCATCGACTCCTTCTACCGCTACTTTCATGGATCGCACCCTTTTGTGCTCCCCAAGGAGCACCTGCTGCCGCTTGCCAATGGGACGGCCCTTGACCCACTGATGGCCGTGATCCGATGGGTGGGATCGCTCTTCATCGATGTGGGCAAGTCAAGGCCGAGCCTGTACGATGACGCCATGCGTCTTCTGGACGACTTGAGCTTTCCCCAGGATGGATTCAAGGTCCAGGCCATGATGCTGTCAATTGTTGCCCTGGATGGTTCCTGTGAAAACACAAAGGCAGCCGAGCTGCTTGGCCGAACCGAGACACTGGCCCTTCAGATTGGCCTTAACAAGGGGCATTTTGCGTCTCTAAATGGGCGGGGTAACCCGGTGCTGGAGGAGAGTTGGCGGCGAACATGGTGGGATCTGTTTATCATCGACGGCATGGTTGCCGGCGTTCATCGAATGACCAATTTCTTACTCTATGATGTCCCCACGGATGTCAATCTTCCATGCGAGGAGTCGCAGTATTTTGCAGGAGTATGTCCCTCCTTTTCTATCCCTTTTTCTGCCAGAAAAAAAATTCAGAGAGCCGTTCGACTGACGTTGTGTATAGCACATACCTCCACCTATGACCCTGGAGGAGCTTGAAGATAGGGACTTTTCTGGCGATGAGCGCCGATTCTCTTCTTTTGCGTACAGGATTCTCTGTGGACGAAACCTGGGTAAATTCATGAGAACTCCCCCCATCTACGGACCCGAGGATGAAAATTTAGGACGCATCGAGACCCTTCTTACCAACTGGCGACTCCATCTGCCAGAAGATAAGAAAGACTCCTTAACGGCCAACGGCCAACTGGATGAGATGATGTTCCAGGCGCATATGATGATGTACGCTACGTCAATCATGCTTCACCAACCTCACTCGCAGCTCGATTCGTCGCCCTCTCAGAAAATCACGTCCTGCGCACCGTATCAGCTCGTTCCTGCAGGAGACCTCTTCAACAAGCATACAAAGCACACGATTGCATCTGCAAACGGCATCAGCAAACTGATTACGCACCGAGTACCACTGCTTTCTCATACTCATTTCTTCACCTGCGTCGTCACCCTCTCTTCCATTGTGCATCTCAACAAGTGGGCGCTCTTCTTCATCCAGCACGACGATGACGACTTGAGACAGCAGATTCGTCTCAATATCGGCGCTTTGAATGAGCTATCCGCCGTATGGGGTGCCGCAGAAAGAGCTCGAGGGCAGGTAAAGGGCGTTGCCCAGGAGATTTATCACATCAAAAAGGAGCAGCAGAAGAATCCACAGTTCTGGCTTGGCTTCACTCAAGAAGACGTTATCAACAGCATTGCTGCAGATGAATCCATCATCAGCAACTTTGATAACATGACGCCACCACATTTGCTCGGCTGAAGTCGAAGAGAAGAAGAGGGGAAAACATCACGTAGATACAATGTGCCATATTTGGTCAGAGGCATTAGTTTGAAGAATACCTCCTGGCAACTAAACCAGGGAGGTCTGCATTTGGGGGAACTTGAAACTTTTACAATGAAAAAGCGTTGAATAGGGCTGCAGAGCGTTGGTCGTCGAGGCGTCATTGTAATGATGGCCTCTTTGTATTGGGATATATTTTGGGTATTCAGGACAAGTTTGTATAGTAACGATTATGAATGACATGTAATTTGGCTGTCTTTTGGCTATATGGTGCCTTAAACTTTGCCAGGAGTCATAGCATGGCATCAGCATCGTCAATTTATAGTAAACCTGGTAGCGTAAGCTAAGTTATGCATAAATTGCTGAGATTATGGTTTTCACATGCCATCGCGGGAGTGACAACTTCCACGTTGTACTAGTAAAGCCGCATTCTTAGCAGGACGGGAAAATGACGGCTGACGAGCCTTTAGAATTTACGGGTTAAACTTAATCATTTCGGTCTGTAAGCTCTGTGTAGAAGCTAAAGCCTGTATTCTCGGTGGCAGCAGTTGGCGAAGTTATAGGTTAGGCTTTGATGCACCAGTAATCCAGCGGCTTTGTACGAATTGCTGCATGGCAATATGCACAGCACATGTCATCTGCTCCACAATGCATGTGGCAAACGGAAACAACTCTCCTGTTTTTTGCAGATGCACCGAGGCGATCGATGAGTTGGCAGACCGTTTGTTCTTAGACCGCCAATCGGACCCCTTGAGCAGACAGCCGCCTTATGTGTTTGCCGCCTAGTTACAAGCCCTACGCAGAGTGTGATACAGTATAAATCAGAGGAGAGAGATTTGATAAAGTACTAGAAGCACAGAGAAGAGGGAGAGAGCATATGCAGACAGCATATGCAGACAGCATAGAGAGTTCCAGAAGGCTACCGCTTCTGACTGACGAGGGCTATTATTAGCTCTCCGCGAATGGCTTGGGCCAAAAGCAGGAGAAAGTAAGGCGGGCTGAACAGGCGTGCTATCACAAATCTGCTTCTTTAAAAAGTAACATTAGTCGAAGAGTGGACTCTTCCCCTTGTCGACATCGAGAAAAGCTACGCGGTGTACAAAGTAGGGATTTTGGGACGCCGTGGCGCCGTGCCATTGGATCGGCCTGCAGATATCAAAATCCATGCAGCAAACATGGCAGAGCTAAGAGTGGCAGTATAGTTCCCAATCCTCGTATTTGACGTTGGGAATATATTAAAACTGCTGGTTTTGCTCCAGTCCGTCAAAGAACGTGGCATCATGCAGCTGAACGCGCGGCTAAAAACAAAAGAATCAATAGAGGATGATGCGCAGCCCAAGGCGAAGAGCTAAAACTTCACACCAGCCTCCCGCTGACGGAAAAGTGGCTCCTCGTACCTGCTAGCTGGCGGCTGAGGCGGTGCAGTCACCTGACCCATGTCCAATGAAAGCGCTGCAATTGCATTACCTAAGACGGTTTGGCGCTGCCAGCGGGCTACAAAGGTACATCCCGTCGCCCCGTGCAACGGGAAGCTGCGCCGATGTGGGGGTGGCCCTGGCTCCTGCCAGGCCTCGTATGGGTGGCTGGTCCCTTTAGCCAAAGAGCTGCAGGTTGCTAAAATCGCAGCAATTGAGACGTTTCTTGATCTTGCAACCTTTTTTTGCGCGGGAGGCCGTTTTGCTGGTGTTTCTGCCGTCTTTCGAAGCCTGGACTGCGATTTTGCGACGTTGCGTGGGGCCGGCTCGATTTGATCGTCTTGACAACTCCGACCTGGTGATAACGTACACAATTCTGGCCTCGCGATTCCAACCCCCCACATTGAACGACTTACAGACATTCCTCATTCCTTTTCGCGGCGCCTGATCGCACGACACGGACACTCCCGCGACACCCCACGACGAGTACGATTGTTCTGGCTGGGCGATAAGGCGTGAGGCGGAGGAATTCGCAGGCGCACCACAGAGGAGTCGGCTTAGTATACATCGCATCGCGCTCTGTTTGGGGTCAGATCGCCAAAACTTGCCGCGTATTTTATCGTCGCCGCCGCCATGGCGCCGGCACCAGACCAACTCTCTTCGCCTGGTTCTGTCAGCTATGACTCTGATACCATGGTGGTGGGAGATGGAACGTGGGATTTCACCAAAAACACGTTCCTTCTCCCCAACTTGCAAGGGACTGATTTTGACACAATGAGATACAATGGTTAGGAATAGAACATGGTCTTGGACTGTCTTGGGGGCCGCTTGTCTAACCGTTTTGACGCAGGAATGGGAAATCGCTTCTCCACCGTTCACCAATATCATACCATTATTCTGGCCCACGGCATTATGGCTGCCATGGTCTTTCTGTTCCTGGTACCCCTGTCTTTGATGCTTGCGAGATTCTACACAAGAGAACCGGCTCATGCGATGCGATACCATGCGCGACTGGGCGTTTTCTCTGGCTTACTTCTGACCGCAGCTTTTATATTGCCCTTCTTCGCAGTTGGACCGAGCCGATCTCTATCAAATCCGCATCATGGAATTGGAGTTGCCATCTTCGTCATGTTCGTTGTTCAGCTCGTGGGGGGCCGATTGATTCAGCACATTATGAAAAGTCGCTCTCTTCGCGTAACGCTTCATAATTGGTTAGGCAGAGCTGCGGCCCTTCTTGGAATTATTCAGGTGCCTCTCGGACTTACCCTCTACGGATCGCCAAAGGTTCTTTTTATCTTGTACGCGGTTTGGATGGCCTTCCTTCTCGCAGTCTATTTTGTACTCGACTATCGGGCCGAGGGACGCCATGAGCGATACATCCCAGCGGGGCGCTCTGAGGCGGGCACTCGCATCACAGAATCCGAATACTATTCTGAACACAGGGAGCCCGAGAGTTCTCCCCTGAAGTGGTTGGGGCCCCTGGCGGCTGGCGCTGGACTGGCAGCTCTAATGAGAGGACGCAAGAGAGACCATGACGACGACCGCAGCCGAGCCCGCACACGGTCGCCATCCATGGCCAGAAGCCGTGGACCGACGGTCATCTCATCACGGCCAAGCTACTTCTCCGAAAAGTATTCTGATCTTCCGGCACAACGAAGTGGTGGAGGAGGTTTCTTTAGCAAGGCATTAGGCGGCGCGGCTGCTGCTTTTGGTGCTGGAAAGGTCTTTTCTAACTTTATGGATCGTCGCGACCGGCGAGATGAAGAGTACTCTGCTGTCTCCACTGAAACTCCTCACCGCAACAGGTCTGTACGCGCTGCGACAGTAAGCGAGTTCAACAGCGAGTATACCGATGATGTGTCAACCATCCCCCCATCTCGCCATCCCGCTCCTACCCAGACTGCTTCCGCCTACGGAGGTCGAAGCTCATCTCCACGACGCTCCAACGTTCGCAGCAACATTTCGAGAGGAGACATGATGGATGAATCCGAATACTCGTCCTACGTTTCGCCGTCACGACGACCTCGCGATGAGCCTTCTGGCGGCGGCGGCGGTTTTGCCAAGGGAGTGCTTGCTACTTTGGGGGTTGGGTGGATTGCCAAGAGGTTTGCCGATAGACGTGCTCGAAAGGAAGAAGAGGATCGACTGAGGGAGGAAGAGGAGATGCGGACCGGCACCCAGTTCTCTTCCAGATACAGCAACACCAACACCGAATATACATCTCCAATCCGAAGGGACTCTCGTCGTCCACCTCAAAGGCGCAGCACCGTGACAGGAACCGAGTATTCAGATGGAACGGAGTCTACGTTTGACACCCAAACCGAGCTTTCCACCATGCCTCCAAAGGGACCACGGAATACGGCTGCTGGAGTACGACCCAGCACTTCTGCACTGATATCAGATGAAATGTCGCCGCCGAGGCGTGGCGAGCGTCTGTCTATGCCTTCCATGCCCAGTGATCCCCATGGCATATTGCACCGCTCCGAAGTTGAATCCGATGTGACCTCGCTTGCCGACCGACCGCAGGGGCGCCATTCCTCAAGACGACAAATGGATAGCGAGAGAGCTGCGGCCGAAGCAGCTGCCCGTGCTAGCAGCCTGGCAGCCAGGGAACAGCGAGTACGCGGCGGATCAAGCCAGACGAGCGGACCCGCGAGACCGCGTGATGACAAGGAGCAAGTCAGATTGCGAAAGGTTACTGAAGAGGAGTCTTTGGCACAGACAAGCCGAGGCCGAAGAGATTCTCAATCGAGCCTCTCGGCGCTCGAGTCTCCTACCAAGAATCGACGGTACCGCAGAGACGACAGCAAGAGGAGAGCTGAATCGGCGGCTGAAAGTCGAGTCGAAAGTAGTCGAGTCGGTAGCAGCAGAGTCCAAGATGATGCCAGCCGCCTAGGGCCACTGAATCCGCCGAATCCGTCGCTGCCCAAGGTCAGACGTGGAAGGGATTCAGGGTATAACTCGGGCCAGCCTCCTGCCCAGCCCCAACCTGGACCTTCATTCTTACAACCACCCGGCCAGCATCTCCCGAATCCTTCAATCACTAGTGTTGGCAGCCATGGTACTTGGAGTGGCATGGAAAGTGAAGTGCCAACCGAGGTGCCAACCGCACCGCGGAACCCGCCACAAAGCACGCCGCACCAGCCGCCGCCAGCTGAGGACAAGGGCAATGAGTCCGCTGCAGACAACAGGAGACGGCGACGAGCGGAGCGACGACGGGCCAGTGGCAGCCGCCCTTCAGGAACAGAGAATACGTACGATACTAGCACGTACGATGAAAATGATATGTTCTAGAGAGGAGAAGAGTATCTCAACGACTATACTCTTTCTCACTCGTCTAGGGTGATACGATGTGACGTGGCCAAGGCAGCGCATATGCTTCCGTTAATTTAAGAACATACCCGTTGATGCTTGCGTATATATACACGAGATTGGGGTGAAACGTGTTTGGTGATTTTTCTTTTCTTTTCTTTGGTGGGATGCTGCATATATATGTGCAATGAGTCGTAGGATACCTTTCCTTATCTTTCAAAAAAGGGCATTTGGGATGGCATTCTCAAGAACTCTGCATTTTGCTGCATTTGATTGGTAATGTTTGTTTATTTTTTCTTTTTCTTCTTGTTTCCTTTTTGTTACGCTTCTCTCTCTATACAGATGATGAATGAGATGGATATGATGGGATGGGAATGCTTGAGATGAATGGGAAAATTGAAATTTTTTTTTTCTTTGATCAAAGATTGATGGATGGATGGTTGGGTTAGAGACGAAGGCAATTTTGCGTATATGAGTGCAGGTATGTATATTTAGATGAAAATACAGATGACTGGGAGGGAAGCGAGATGGATATCTTTGGTGGGAAGGGAGGCTTTTTATTATTTATTGATAGTATGCACGTTACGAATTAAACACGCCCTTATTTTAGTTACTTCGTTCTAATCTTGTCATTGCCTGCTTCAACAGATTCCAGTCCGTCTTTGATCTGCCGCTGTCAAATATTTGGCGGACTGCTCCAATAGCGTAATATGGCGCTGCCGGCAAAAGCTAGGCTCGATTCTTCACAAATCCATGCCCAAGACGTCATCCTACGGGATCCCAGAAAATCGATCCAAATTCCGGCTGCAACCTGAACCAAACCAGCCCAATTGTCACCGCTTTCTCTTCTTTTTTCCCACGGAGCCTGCGAGGCAATTGATAGCGCCGGCCACTGCCGGAATCTCTGGAAGCTTATAAAATGTCTCAGGGCTCTGCAGCATAATCCAACCACTCTTCTTCAGCGAGCTCCACAGCAGCTTCCAGCCAACCCGCTTTGCGCTAAGCAGCTTGATGTGGCTCTGCTGGGGAACACCGTAGCTCGACCTAAAGGCTATCTCGGCATCTCTTATTTTTTTTCTTCTCCTGATATCCAAGCATTCTTAATCCATATATTTTTTGCCTTCTCTCCTTTTTATTCTCTTCTCCCATTGAGTCTATTCCGTCATTACTTCTCTCTCCAGCCAATTGAGCAAATTCCACACCAGAGGCCAATGGCCTGCGTCTTGACTGCGACTCGCAGATAACTCAACCAGCCATGCCTCCGAAAAGCTCAAAGGCCATGGACGGCCTCGACTTCAAGGCCATTTCAAAGCAATTCGCCAAGGCAAAGGCCGCCCGCGAGGCCAGGGAAGCGCAAGAGGCCGATGCCGCCGCCCAGGGCCTGCCCACCGAGAAGGAACAGACGGCCATCCTCGAGGCGCAGCGGGACAAGCTCAACAAGAAGCGGCAAAAGGCCTACGAGAGACGCTGGTGGTGGACGACTGCCTTTTGGACGTTTCTGTTCGCCGTCCATGCCGTGGGCATCTGGCTCTTCTCCAGCGGCTTCCTGCTGACGAGGCTGGTGCTGGAAGACAAGTCCAGCTGTGCCGCGCCGCCGGTCGAGGGCCTGGCAGCGAGCCAGGCCGCGCTGGATGTGCAAAAGGGGTGCTGGCATCCGAAGCAGTTTGACCGCGCCGTCGTGATTCTGATTGACGCCCTGCGATACGACTTTACCATTCCCGAGGATCCGGCCGCGGCCCACGCCTTCCACAACTCGCTGCCCTTCCTGTACGACACGGCTGTCAAGACGCCCCAGAATGCCTTCCTGCGGCCCTTTATTGCCGACCCGCCGACGACGACGCTGCAGAGGCTCAAGGGCTTGACGACGGGGACGCTGCCGACCTTTATCGATGCGGGGAGCAACTTTGCTGGGACTGCCATTGACGAGGACAACTTGCTGATGCAGCTGAGGGACGCGGGGAAGAAGATTGCGCATCTGGGAGACGATACTTGGTGGTCTCTGTTCCCGGGCCACTTTGAGCCCAATATCAGCAAGCCTTATGACAGCTTCAATGTCTGGGATCTGCACACGGTCGATAACGGAGTCATTGACAACATCTTTCCGCTTTTGGAGTCTCAGGGACAGTGGGATCTGCTCATTGGCCACTGCTTGGGCGTTGACCATGCTGGACACCGTTATGGCCCCGATCACTCCGCCATGACCGCCAAGCTGCAGCAGATGAATGAGTTCATCACCAAGGTTGCGGGATCCATTGACGACGACACGCTCCTCATAGTCATGGGCGACCATGGCATGGACGGAAAAGGCGATCACGGAGGCGAGAGCGACGATGAGGTCGAGGCTGCTCTGTGGATGTACTCCAAGCGACCCTTTTTCGGCAGAACATCGTCCGAGTTTGTCACTCCACCGGCTACTGCCAAGACTCGCCCTGTTAACCAGATTGATCTTGTGCCAACCCTTGCGCTGCTTCTGGGCATCCCCATCCCGTTCAACAACCTCGGAAAGCCGATTGAAGAGGCCTTTGCGGGACAAAAGGGCAACAATTGGGCCAATCTTGCTGCTGTTTCCCGGCTGGCATCTGCCGGAATCGAGAGATACCGACAGTCGTACTTTAAGGCCCGTGGCATTCAACAGACAACAGAGCCTGGCTCTCCCGCTGCTCTCTGGGAGATGGCCAACACTGCCGGGCTGAAGGACAAGGCTGCCTACGATGCTTTCACCAAGTTTGAGGATGAGGCTCTCCATGTTTACAAGGGCCTATGGGCTCGGTTCGACGTCCCCAGGATGGTGGGCGGTGTTTTTATTACTGCTGTTGGGCTTGTGATGCTTGTCATGTACGCATCGAAGCCCGCAGACGAGGAGTTTGTCGTGGCCAATGACGCTGAGCTCGACTATGCCGAGAGGCGATTGGAGCTTATGAATCTGAACCAAGAAGACAAGGAGGAACACCCGGATCAGGGTTACCACCGGAGACTTTTGGGTGGGTTGGCCGATGCTCGAGTGCTCTTCGTCGTGGGCGTTTTGGTTGCCGTGGGAGTTTACCGCCAGCAGTCTTTGGACGGCCTCGCAGCCCTGGCTGTGACATTGTTGATCACTGGTGTCATCTCATCGCTTTCCACTGCCGGCAAGACGCTTGCTAATATCTTCCCCAAGACCTTTTGGGGCTGGCTTTCCGTTATCCTTACTCTCAGCCATTCCATCGGGTTTGCCTCCAACTCTTATACGATCTGGGAGGACTCGATCCTGCTGTTCTTCATGGCAACATTCGGAGTCGCTGTGCTCATCTCGTCGTTCCGCATCGAATCCAAGGTTGACCGCACAATGGCCATCTACCACACAGTCACATTCATCGTTCTCGGACGCTTGGCATCGTACTCTAAGCTTTGCCGCGAAGAGCAGATGCCCTACTGCACTTCGACTTACTACTCGTCTGTCACGTCCTCTACGTCGGCCCCCTGGCAGCTTGTCATTCCCTTTGCTGTGTTCATCATCCTGCCGGACGTTATCAAGGCATTCCTCCTGCCTTCGAAGTCGTATGAGAGCCTGGCACCTACGTGGATCGGATATGCCTTCCGCGGCAGTCTATTCCTGTCTGCTCTATACTGGACTATTGATTCTGCCAACAACGGCGGATGGCTTGCCGAGCGATTCTCTGAAAGCACTCTTCAATCAACTGGGGTGTACTTGGCGCAGATTATCCTGGCGCTCTCTCTGATTGTCGGATCGACGTCGTTTGCCTGGGCACCGCCAAACATTTCCATCCTTTCGACACAGTCCAAGACTGGACAGCTGGTGACGATTCTCGGATACGGCAACGCCATGGGTGCTCGATACCTCTACCTCCCGCTCAACCTGCTCGCCGCCTGCATCCTCCTCACGAAGCCCATGGGCTCGGGAGCCCTGGCCCTCATGATGTGGCAGATCCTCTGCCTGGTCGAGATCATCGACCTGAACCAGCTCAAATCCGAGGCCATCGGCCCCGTCATGCTGGCCATCCTCGGCAACTTCTACTTCTTCAAAACCGGCCACCAGGCCGTCCTCTCCAGCATCCAGTGGGACAGCGCCTTCATCCCCCTCTTCTCCATCCGCTACCCCTGGTCCCCTCTCGCCGTCGGCCTCAACACCTTTGCCGGCCAAATCATCGCCGCCGCCTCGGTGCCCCTCGTCGTGCTCTGGAAGGTCGGCCCCAAACAGCGCGGCGTGCTCGAAAAGTCTGCGCGCGCGCTGGGCGTCTTCATTGCGTATTTCGCCGTCGAGGCCCTCGCCACGATGAGCTGGGCCGGCTGGCTAAGGAGACACCTCATGCTGTACCGGGTGTTTTGCCCGCGGTTCATGCTGGCGGCGCTGCTGCTGCTGGCGATGGACCTGGTGGGCGTGCTGGTGTCGTTGGTGGGCGTGAGGACGAATACGATGGCGGTTTGCGAGGTGTTTGGGTGGGTGGAGTAAGAAAAAATGGATGGATTTATTGCGGGTTCCTACTATCTAATGAGTAACCTATCTGTATCGTATATAAGAGAGAAAAAGTATGGTTATTGTGGACGTCTGGATACTTGCGTGTGTGGATGATATGAAAAACTTTGAGCATGTTGGTTGATATGGGTAGACAAAAATAAACTTAATCGAAATATTTGAAAACATCAATAATTCAAAAGCTTCACTTGAGTAAACGAATAGTAATAAAAATGTGTGGCCTGAAAAATTACTGGATTGTAAGAATGTTACCAGAAAAATACTATAAAGTACAGTTGCTTAAACAAGAAAAGAAACAGCGAAAAAGAAGTCTCCCCATCCGCCACATATGATCTTTTTTCGAATACAAGTAAAAAAAGAAGAAAATTAATTAGTCAGGCCGCAGCATTCTCCCGGGGATATCTATCGTACAACACATGAGCTTTGTACGGAGTTTTTGATTTAATCACCTCACGCACATATATAGGTATATGCTCTTCCCTTTTCCTCCTTTTGTTGGGGGAATCCATCCATTAGACGTTGCATTATATAAGGAAAAAAAAAGAAGACAAAAAGAAGAAAGACAGGAAACTGAAATTCGCATAGGTAGCGAGGATATTTGGTGACGACGCAAGGAGAAGGAAATAAAAAGATGGAAGAAGGGAGAGAAAAAAAAAAGGATCAAAAGCTCTATTGCTATGAAGCAGCTGGCTTATCCCCGTCTTTGTCTTTGCTTTGCTCCTTTGGCCTTGAGGCAAGCGATGTTGAAGCAGCTGGTTTCTTGGCTGACGAGGAAAGTGTAGAAGTTCTTGTTGATGACGAAGAGCGTGTTGTTGAAGTGGTAGTTGGCTTTCTTGTGGCTGAAGAAGAGGACGGGGCAGCAGTAGATGAAGACACCTTTCTTGTTGTCGAAGTAGATCTTGCCGCTGAGGGGGTTCGTGTTGTTGAAGTAGACCGTGTAGTAGGTGTTGTTGTAGTTGACGTAGACCGCGCCACTGAAGGTGTTCTAGTTGTTGAGGTTGATCTTGTAGTAGGCGTCCTTGTAGTAGACGTTGATCTTGCTGTTGAAGATGTCCTTGTAGTTGAAGTTGATCTCGCTGTTGTAGTTGTCCTTGTAGTTGATGTGGATCTGGCTGCTGAAGGTGTTCTCGTTGTCGAAGTAGATCTTGCCGTGGAGGTCGATCTTGCCACAGAGGGGGTCCTCGTCGTCGAGGTAGATCTCGCCGTTGACGAAGACCTCACTGTCGACGCGGACCTCGCTACCGAAGAAGAAGTAGATTTTGTTGCTGAAGAAGAAGAAGCGGAAACCTTTCTGACGGATGGTGAAGAGGATAAGGAAGAGGTGGCGGTGGGCTTCTTGGCCGAAGAAGACGCAGTGGGCTTTTTTATTGACGAAGCTACACCTGACGCTTTGGCTTGAGGCTTCGTCTTTTCTTTACTCTGGTCTCGCGCTTTGTCCTCTTTAGAAGCAAGAGAATGCGAAGAATCTTTATCTTTGCTCTCTTTATCCCTGGTTGACTTCTTAGTATTTTCGTCCGATTGGGCGGACGCGTCTGGGGCGGGGTCGGGATCCGGGGCGGGTTGTGAACCAGTGACGCCTCCGTCTTCAGATATATGCTCACCCTTCTCGTTTGTCTGTTCCTCCACTTCCTCTGGCTGTGCCTTTTTCTTCTCATCGGCATAGTCGGTATCGGTATCATGGCTGTGGTTGTTTTCGGCCTCTTCGTCCTCTTCCTTGACCTTTTCGAGTTCCTTGGGTACCTCGTGCTCAGATACTTCATCTTGGTCTTCCGCCTCCTTTGTGGCCGGTTCAGCTTCTTTGGTCTTTTCTTCGTCAACCTTTTCTTCAACCTTCTTCTCCTCAACCTCGGGCTTCTCGGCCTTGTCTTCCTTGGCCTCTGCTTCGTCTTTGCTGGGGGCCACTTCTTTGGCTTGCTCAATCTCCTTCTCAACTTCTTCTTTCTTCTCAACCTCTGGTTCTTTGGTCTCCTCTGCCTTGGTCTCTTCAACCTTGGTCTCGTCAACCTTGGGCTCCTCGAGCTTGGGCTCCTCGACCTTGGCTGGTTCCTCTGTCTTCTCAGCCTCTGGTTCCTTAGCCTCCTCTACCTTGGCTGACTCCTCCTTCGTCTCGGCCTCTGGTTCTTTAGTCTCCTCGACATGGGTATTCTCTACCTTGGGCTCTTCGACTTTGGTCTCCTCTGCCTTGATCTCTTCAGCCTTGGTCTCTTCAGCCTTGGGCTCCTCGATCTTGGGCTCCTCAATCTTGGGCTCCTCGATCTTGGCTGGCTCCTCTTTCTTCTCGACCTCTGGTTCTTTGTTCTCTTCTACCTTGGTCTCCTCGACCTGGGCTGATTCCTCTGCTGGCTCCTTGGCCTCTTCGCTCGCTTCTGCCTGCTCCTCCTTTGCCTCTTCTTTCGTCTCCTCCGTCTTCTTCCCGTGCACCTTCTCCCGAAGAGCGTTCAGGCGAAGCTCCTTAGCCTTTGCCGCAGCTTCATCGGCGACAGATCGCACAGACTCAACGCTGGCTCTCGGCATTGAACCAACCTTGGGCTCGGGAACTGGTCCAGGGGGAGGCGGAGGCGCAGCGGCAGCGGTAGGTGCATCGGCAGCAGCCTTTGCTTCAGCGGCTGCCGCCGCAGCCTTGGCAACAGCAGACTTCTTGACCGTCTTCTTCTTCTTGACCGGCTCTGGATATTTGTGCTCGATGTCGGGAATCGTGCTTTCGTCGTAGTAAATCTTGACGTGCTGCTTCAGCTCGCCGTATTCGTTCCACTCTTCAATCTCCACGATATCCTATACTTCCACAATTAGCCATCAGCAGCTGCGAAAAGAAGACAGGGCAATCAAGCAGAGGCAGAGAAATAATGCCGCCTACCCCTAAAACCAGCCCCTCCTGCACCAGCGCCGGGAACTTCCTCGCTCTGCCATTCTCGTCCTTGCCGGCTCGGCGGCCCCAAAGCATGCGCGCCTTTTCATCGGTGGCGATGTCGATGGCCTTGAACGGGACTTTGTTGGCGCGCAGAATCGTCTCGAGCCGCGAGGTCGCGGTGACGATGTGTGAGGAGCCCGCAGTCAGGGAGGTGTAGATGTACAGCGCGGGATCAGTCGAGTAGGACGCCATGATGCATGTGATGTGCTCAGCAAGAAACAAACACGCAAAACGCTGGAAGAAGAAGAAAAACGGCTGCTACAGAAGGTTAAGCGAAAGAATGGATGCTTTGGATTCAAGAGTACAGATACAGGGCTGAGGGGTTGATGCTGGTGCTGGTGCTGGTGCCGCTACAGGAAGCATCAGCCGTTACGATGGAATACAAAGGCCAGAGGACAGAGCACTGGCTGTGGAGCATCACAGGAGATGGAAGCTACAGACAGTTGCAGTCCAAGCTTGTGGGGGCGGGGTGCTGCTATATTCTAGTGGCTGTAGCAGCCGCCGCTGGATCGAGAGCGCTGTGGCGGGCAAAAAAGGGGTCGATTCCAGCGGAAACTGTGATGGGCAGCGCTAAGCCGGGCCGTAATTTGGCCTGCAAGGGACCTGTAAATTGCAGCCTCGTTTTGGGCTTCGCAGTGGACGCTCCGGGCACCATCACCTTGTCGAGATTCTGATGCCATGACGGATTTGGACATGTCTTTCCAAGGCTGGGCTCTTTGTAGTTCGTATTCAATTATTTTGATTACAAGTAGATATTGTTTTCAGCTGCGATGGAGGCAAGCTAGTCCGTGGGCAGTTGAAAGAGGCATAATAAGGGTATCGGGGTTGAAACAGAACGAAACAATAGTTGGCGGCTAACAAGAAGCTACCTGACTGTAAAACAACAAGCATTGCAAGGGCGATGCAGAGAGTAAACACGCTTAATCTAGCAGATAAACACGCTTTGCAAGTGAAAAGAAACAAGAGGACAAAAAAAAATTAAACAGCAAAGAACAACGACAAGAAAAACAAAGAAAACACAGCTCGATTGTCAGTTTCTGCAAAGAGCAGCGCTTCTATTTATGGAATGCTGCTATTAATACCGCTGATTCTGCTAAAGCAAAGACGGAGCGTTGCGGCCTTAGTAATCCGTGCCTGAGGCAGCCGAGCGAAATAAACTTGGACAAAACACACCGCTTTTGGGCCTGCAAAAATATGGAGCTCCGCAGACTTCGCGCGCCACCACCACAAGCTGGCCATGGATGCCATGCAGGGAACTCCACCAAACGAAAAATTCGCAATTGGGTGGCGTCGGGATTGCAACGCTGCCAGCTGGGCGTCCCAAAGCTCTAGCTGCCTTGGCAGAAGCTCGAGAGGCCCGAGTCAGCCCCCATTCTCGTTTGAGTCAGCCCTGTGTTGGCCACTCGTGCAGAGACTAGCCGTCCAACACAGTATCAACAAAGGACCGTCGACCGTCTTACAAGAAGCTCGGCGGGCGAGACACAAATTCTAATTGCCTGTGGGGTACGAATGGCCTGGGAACCCTCAATTTGAGTGCCCGGCCTCGTCTTTGGCGCCGCCGGTGTTTGGCTCGAGGCGCGCGCAAAGGGCTGAGGCCAGGGGTCAAAGCCAAAGATTAGGGGTCGAAATGAGGTCGCCCTTAATTCCCTGCACAGGCTCCGGGCGATGTGAGCCTGAAACGCGCAAACGACCGTCCCTGACCCAAGGCTGCTAGCCCAGAGCCAATTTCGTGAGAGCACAGAGGGAGCAAGGCAAGGCCTAAGCGGACAAGGCCCAAGCGGATGAGGGATTATGTGCGACAGCACACTGTGTTGGGCATCGAGAATCACGATCCAATGGGAGAAAAGCCTCAATTGGTCGCTATGAGAAGGAACAAAAAAAAAAAAAACTTTTCTTTGCGCCCTGCTCGGAGTAATACCAATACCACGCCAACAATAGCTGCTGAGGTTGCATCAGTCCAGCGCTGCCGGCAAAGCATATCGAGCTCAGCACATGGCCAATCCCGGCTCGCGGATGTCAGAATAGCCCAGCGGAAAGGAGGGTCAATGGATCTAGGATGCGCTTCCGGAGCCATTTATGCAAGGTACCGCGAGATGGCCAGTGAGATGCTGGCTCACGGTCCACCATCGGGTCTTTGTTGCGCGGCCGTATCCAATCACAACATGTGCCTGGATGCGCCAGCTCGTTGCTCCTCCACAAGCCGCTCAATGGTCTGCGCCATCCCAGGCACACCGGTCTGGCTTCCTACGTGGCCGCTGCCTGGTGGAACTGTCAGAGATTTCCAGCCTGCAGACAATCAAGACAAAAGGGAATCAGGCCCCCTCCCGCTCTCGATTCCTTTTTTTCCTCTTCATCACTCACCACACTCTCTTTAAATCCAACTACGCTGTCTAGACGACACTGCTTCACGCAAACCACCCTCTCTTACCAACCAATTCGCGCATATCAGCCCGGTGCTCTTTCGCCCAACGCCTTCATTCGGTAATCAATTTCACGAATCAAAAACCTCAGCCACCAAAATGCAGTTCTCTACGCTCTTCACTCTTGCCGCCGGCGCTGCCGTTGCCGCTGCTCAGAGCACCTCCACTCTGACCTCGACAACCACCTCAGTTGTCACCATCACCCAGTGCCCTGCGACCGTCACAAACTGCCCTTACCGCACTCCTACCGCTCCTGCGACCACCAGCGAGGCTGTCACCACCTCTGCTGCTCCCACCACCTCGGCCGCTGAGACCACCGCTGTCCCAACTTCCAGCCACGTCCCCATCTGGACTGTCTCCAACAGCACCTCTGCCACTGCCGCTGGCACCAACCCCGTCGGCACCACTGCTCCCACCACCATTGTCAGCGTTCCCGTTGGCACTGGCGCTGGCTCTGGCTCTGGCGCTGTTCCCACCGGCCCCTCCTCTGGTCCTGGTGCCCCTACTCGCCCTACCTCTGTGCCCACCAGCGGCGCCGCCAAGATGGTTCAGACCGGCTCCATTGTTGCCGCCGTCGCTGCTGTCTTTGTCCTGGCCTTCTAAGCTCGCAGCTTTGCTTGGAGCCCAAAAGGTTCCACAACTTTTAGATATTCTATTCTGTCACTCTTTTACAAAAGAAATTTATTCTACGGGGAAGGACGTTTGGTGGCTTTTTTGAAATCGGCGGATACAATGAAGATGTGAATAGATTACGAATGAGTTTGGGTCGATACCCGGTGTTTTTCTTGGACTTCACTTCTACGCTCTGGATGAGCGGGCTGGTTGCTTCTTGACGAGCAGTCGTCGAAAGCACCAGATGGGCGCATGGATGCAGCAATGGGCAATTGGTGCCCTCGACTGCGGCGAACGCTTTTTATACTATTTTTCTTTTGGGATCGGCCTTGGCCGGGCCGTCTTTTTGGGACGAGACATGAACAAAAAGCATTTCTGATACCTTTGCATTTTCAATAAAAATCCCACATGTCATGATACCTAAACCTTGTGCTCCTTGTCAATTGTCAATGCGTGTTTACTTAGGTTAAACTGTAAATGCTGCCTGTCAAATGTCAACTGCCGTATGCGTGGTTGCTTAGGTTAAACTGTAAATGTAGAGAGTGACAGCCACAGTCAGCGCTATAGTTGGGCATTCTGCCCCATTGGGTTCCTCCGTCTATGGGCAGGACGCATGTGAAAGCGTCTTATTTGATTGCTTGTTACATGGTTGATGTGATGTTATATAACAATTGGTAATTTACCGAGATGTCTAGTTGACTAGTACCATCTAGGTAGAGGCACCAAAATTCCATGCCATTTCCAGTTTATCGCAGGCCCTCGTAACTCTTATCAGCATTCCGCATTATACACACCCGCCTCATAGCAGACCTCAATGCCAATTACACCGAGATTAACCACTCCCAATCGAAAAGTTCCCTTTCACATGCAAAAATCCGAATTCATAAAACTTGTAAAACTGAAAAAAACAACAACAAGGGGGGGCTAAAGTCAATTCGGCTCTGCTGACCACTTAAAATGTAGCTTGTTGCTTCCTAACTTTCATTTTTCTATGATGCTATATAGCAGCCGCTAAAAGCGACGATCCGTCTTATCCCTCGCGAGCAATTTATTTTTTTTTCTTTCTTTTCTCTTCCGCTTTTGCCGTGTTACCTATATTGTTTTACCAAGTACTAATTTTGCTCACCAAGACTCCCCCCCTTGAAAAAAAAAAAAAACAGAAAGTCCGACGGCTGTTTCTTCTATGCCTAGTTTCTTAGCTCTCGTTGTTTAGTAAAACCACGATTCATATTCGGCTTCAACTCCATTCATGCAAGGAATGAGGGAACATAAAAAAAATGGGACCCCGGATTTTTTGATAGCCTGGAAACTTCTCCGGTAAAAAAAAACAGGGGGCTGTATAGACGAAATTTCTTTTCCCCTCATAATGCTTTGCTACTACTCCGTACCTGCAAGTAAATTCAACTTTCTACTCCACTACTCCGCTTTCCACAATTGAGGAAACACTTTCCCTACAGGGGAATATACGCTTCACCGTTGCCTGCGGCCCGAAGACTCCTGGTAAGAGCATGGCAATTTCAAATCAGTCTATTGTGACGGCAAAGGTAGCACGAGTCAGTTGGTAAGGGTGCCATGGAGATACCAGTGGTTCGATGCATGCGTGGGGTTCTAGGCATGTTAATATTAGTTTGTTTGTCTCAAGTATGGTACGAAAACAAAGCGATGTTACATTATCATGATATCTCGGTGTAGGGACATTAAAGCAATAAACAAGGGAGTGTAGCCAGGCCAAGGAGCCTGGCCTTCTAAACAAAACATCGCCAGTATTGGCTTTCCTATTACAAATAACTCGCATCTATATATTACATTGTCGAATGAACTCGTTTCCCACCCAAAGCAAAAATAAAGGCTGAAAGAAGAAGAAAAATATTACTGGCCGTTTCGTCATAACTCCTCTTATTCGCATCTGGCAATACGGCTAGAGCGTTCCAACCGGTGCCGTCTTCATGGCCTCGTGATTGAGAGTTGTAGATGGGTAGAAGGCGTAAGTAAAAGAAAGTTCAAGGGGTCCGTCTGGTTCCGTGCGTGTCTGTCGTAATATCCACCGTGCTCCTTTATCGTATGTATGCCCCTCAATGGATATCCGAACTCCTCCTCCATGTGCCTTTTGCAAGGCGCACGCAAGTCTAAAAATTGCGTCAAGACGTTTAGTATATCCGAGATTTCCATATATTCCAACCAAAGAAAAACCCAACAAGTAGAAAGAGAAAGAAAGGTAACAAGTCTAAAGGAAAATTGAAGAAAAAAGAAGAAAAGTCCAAGAAGAGGTCTGGGCTAGAGAGAGTATGCCGGCGGCAAAAAGCGAGGTAATCCATCGACTGGGGTTTACATCTTCCCCAGATGTTCTCGTAAACCACCCCTCTTTGCCCGTGGAGCTCCTCTCGGCGTGTTCCTCAGAGTTCATGCACCCATGCGTGTTTTTTAGACAAGCCTTAGCAGAGGGGTCCCCAAAAGTGGACATGATCAAGCCAGCTTCGTGGTTCAGCGCATGTCTCGGCAGCATTTTAATGGTTTTCGGGATTAACCGTTTTGCTTCCTCCTATGTCAGTCCCACCAGGGCCCGCTCAATGGCCCTCCGTAGCGAAAGTCAATCCTGTTTGACACGCACAGCCACGAGAGGGATCCTCCTTCTCTCGCTCTGACATGCCGTAATGAGAACTTTGCCGGCAAAGAAGCTCAATGTTGACGCCGCGTTAGGAACATGGCTGGCCATTGGCAACGGCATAGGCGCACGCCGTGCAGAGAGAGCAGTTGGAGTCTGTCAAAAATGGGCAATCATGCGTCACGGCATGAGCGCATTTTTTATTTGAGAATGACACAATGCCGGGTGGGAGTGGTGTTCCATAGTCACAGGATACACGAGAGTCCCCTTCTATTGGCTCGTGTGATGGCGACAGAGGTGAAGTTGGTGGGTTGACTCGATGTAGGTCTGTCTCGGAGAAGATTCTCATCTTGAGAAAAAAAAAAAAAAAAAAAAGATATGATGTGATAGGTCTTTGGATTCTTAGCCGTTTGCTAATTCGCTTTCCTAGTTCCAAAAGAATGTGACAACTTGCGTGCAGAGTACACAGAAGAGACTTTTTTTTTTTTGAACAACTACTAAAGTAGACGGAAAACGTTTCAGAAGATGTCTAGACCGATTGATTGTGGGGGCAAAAGAACAAAACAGAAGTATCCAATGGGCTAGCAGCACAAATAGCGAGAGACGTGTTGGCGACTTTGACTGAGAGAATCTGGGATATGACTGGCTTTATTTAAGTTTCCAAGAGCAACTCATAACAACCACTGGCCCTTAATAACAGCAAATGGGAGTCAAGGGTATGTAGAAGGAAAAATTGGAGGCAGGGCACATGAACACATGCCGGGGCGCTTGTATGAACAGCATACAGCAAGGCTGTTTGTTTACGTATGCTAATAACAGTAGCTCTTACGCAGTACTCGTACAGCAATCTGTCAAGCTCCACTTGGAAGTGCAGGTAGGGCTGAGGACATAAGAAGGCGCCGAAGCAAGTGACCAGGAGCATGACTGAGAGCAGGGCTGGGAGTGGACTGGGAGTGTGATACAAGGTGAGAGGAGTGCGGTATACAAGCACGAGGGGGGAACAAAGAGTGATGGAACTTTTCTAGCCTATGCCGGCTCTAGCACAGAGGGCCACGGTGTTGACAACCGGGTCCCTGGTATCTGAATCTCTGTGCGGGTGCGGTGTGTGGACATGGCTGTGCGTCTATGTGTAGGTGCAGGTGTAGAGCAATGAATCAGCGCGAAAGAGCGAAGGAGAACAGACGAGCACCTGAGGCCGAGAGAGGCAAAAGAGGAAAAAAAGTAGTGTGATGTGTGCGTGAGAGTTTCCCGGGACCACACCCCCCTCCATCACGGCGTCTGTCGTGATCGAACCACACCTCTGTGACGTACCGCTGAAGCGGCTTGATAAAAGAGAAATTAGGAATATAGATGCCTGGAGGGAGACGGATCCGGGTCTGTGGTTGATTAATGGGGTAGCAGGATTATTCCGAGCTAGAGCTAGAGGCAGGGTTGCCAGCAGCCTTTTCGATAAGGGTGTTCAGCTCATAAATGCTGTTGCCAAATACGTCCATGCGAGTATCAGTGCATATTGCCCATACGTTGGGCGATGCTCGTGATGTGACAAAACGGGATCTGGTCACCACCCCTCCTCGTGCTCCCCTCTTTTCGGGAGGCCTATTTGTGTCTGTCGCCAGATAGAGGCACATTCTCCCACTCGGGCGCCTTTTGGACGGCCCCAAGTTTCTGACAGACGGTGACACATCTCGGCCAAAGCAGGTCCGGTAGACTAGCTGCATATACGTCCGCCACTCATGAACCGAGATGGTTGACGGTGTGGCGGCGTGGTGAGTACAGAAGCTTTACATGTCGGGTCACGTTCGTAGGAGCTTGTCATCAATGCCAAAATCCTTAGATTCCATAGCCACAAAGCGATCCCGAGCTAAACTGCGAGGCAAGTTGCCTCACCGGGCTGGCCACAATGGGAAGGGCTGAGTCTCCATAGGTAGATCACGAAAGGGTAGCCTTTGCCGAATGGTCTGCCCAAGGATGGAGGGAGAGACGACACCGTGGCACTGACTGTGGCTCGCCTGCCTCGGGCGAGGATGGGTGGTGGTAGCTAAAAAGTAATTGGATATCGAGACACCGTCGTTGGCCAATGGGATGCCATGCACATAGTCAGTGAACGGCCCTGACAGCCTAGTTCGAACAGCGCTGTCGATTCAGAACACAATCCGAATATGCCACGAGTAGCCCGACCGAAAGCCGGCCGAGAACATGGAGCAGAAGCGCCACAACAAGCTTTAGCGAGACAGGCACAGAAGGATTCCACGTCTTGCCGAGCCGAAAAAAAAAAGTTCGGTGAAGCTGATAATAGCGCGGCGCGAGCTCCGTCAGGCTCCCCCAATGAAGGCAAGAGGATCAGCCAACAATCCTCATGGCCGCCTGCAATTGCGATCTAAGACAAATATCACGGGGGCCGATTGTACGCTTGTACGATGAGATCTATTGTCCTTGTGCAATGCGTTTTTGTTAGCATGAAGCGTCTTTCTTTCCAAAAGCAGTCGCTACCTGCCCGCGGTTAACCCAATTGAGGGGGAGGGTCTCTAACGGACATGGGCATAAGATGACCGTACGACATGAAATATATACCTGAAGTGCTCTTGTACTGTGCGAGCCAATGCCAACGTCTCTCCTCATCTCTCCCCCAAATGGGAGAGGCCGGAACAGGCTCTGCCTTCAGCTGTGCTTATCCTGGGCTGGAGAGGTTCGATGCTCGCGCTCGGGACCGACAATCGATATTACGTACTATTGGGCATGTTCCCGGTGGATTCTGACAGGCCTCGGGCTTCTTGAACGATGGCTCTCCGCAAAAAGTGACCCCCATTCATTGGCGGAACCGCTGTCGCCATTGCATGTTTCACACCCACGCAGCCGATTATCGTTGTTCCAGAAGCGATGCTGCAGAACGGCTGGGCGTAAGAGAAAAGACTGGGACGAGGCGATGTGGCGCAGAAGCTGGAGAGAAGGAAGGAAGGAAGAAGAATCGAAAAGGGGAGCCAACTGCAAACCGCGGGATACAGCGCCCAGACCACAGAGCACAAAGTCAGAAATCAGAAGTCAGAAGTTAGAGGTGAGAAGTCATCAGGGCGCGAAGTTGAAGATCGGAGGAGAGCCGCCGGTGGTCCGGAGTGGCCAAGCAACTGACTCTGATGACGACACAGCCTGATGGACGTCCTGATGGATGTCTTTTGAGCGGCCGCAGCTGCCAGATGATTAGGCTTGGCAAGCGCTTTTAATAGCGTCAAAGGACAGAATGCGCTGAGCTACGAAGTATTGGGTAGGTATTGGGGTCTAGTTAATGCCTTAAACGGCTACTTGCCTCTACTTTGCAAATGGGTTGCGTTAAAACGGCATCGACTAAGCAAAAAGTGAGGCAACTGCGTCTTATTCGAGTATATGCCGTATCGTTCGGAAGGCGCGCCTCAGGTTTCCGCCTCAGGCTCCCATGGACCAAGCTCTCTTCGGCTGATTGATGACCCAAAGCCCAAACACGGAATTGCTGCCCCTTCGCTTGAGACTTGGACGTTTAGACGCCTGAGGATACTCGACGATCGCGGGTTCTCGTCATCTGCTTTGTGCTTATCCTGGGAAGCACGCCAACATCGGACGACGAGGCTTGTGACCAAACTACGACAAGCTGGTACTAGAGCCTGCGGGTGGCTTCAATTCTGGGCCAGGCTGTCGGTACTGCAGAAGGGCGGTTTGCATACCCAGTTCCCATTGAGATGCTGTACCTGTCTTAGTGCGCCGGTCAACGCGCGCTGGTGCGAGAAGCACATCGTCAGCTACCCGGACCCCTGCGCCTCCTCTGATCATTCTCCAACTTGCGAATAGATGCGGGCGTTTGCCTTGATCTACGGCATTGCCGCGTTGCCGCCATGTCGGCCCCAACACCAGCGCCAGCACCAGCACCAACGGCGGCGCGGATCGAGGCATGAGCGTTGAGAACAACACTAGCCGACGAAGCTACTTCGCATATCGGACTCAAGGCTCTACTGTAAGGGTGAAAATCCCATCATTCCGCGGATGCTCGAGTTTGCGAGCAGCTGGAGATGATTAGACGATTCGTGCAGCATACTGCTGATGCTTTCTTAATCAACCAACATCTCCGGCCGGGACGGATTCGTGCCGTGTTTCTGCAACTCGTGCCCGCCCTCTAAATATGCATTTGATGCTCTATGTTATGTGATTGGACAGGCGATTACTGACTCGGGCTATTCATACAGGGATCATCCTGTTTGCGCCATTCACGGCCGCTGGCACCAGCACACAAACGCCCTCCACATCTCACGAGTATAAACAGGATTATAGGCGCAGAGCAACGCCTTTCACTCTTGACGAGCTGTATACGAAGGAATTTGGCTAGCTAGGAAAGGGCATCTTTGGAGCAACATGTTCAACGAACGTGGCAAACACCGGCAAAACGCTGGCATGCACATGCTCGCTCCTCCGTCTTGCCTCACGCTGCCATGTCAATCGTACTGCTGAAGCATCCAAACATTCGAACACCCCCCAACAGCCCAAAAAACAAGACGAGGCTAAGGTGCTGACCATAGCCCCAGCTCACTTTAGCGAGGATGCCGCCCACCTGCCATTACGGCTGTCGCCAGGGTTCCCGCCGCCATCGCCACCGCCGTAAGAGCAGATCTCCGGATCCCGAAGTGCCGTTTGCAGTGTGGGTAGCAAGAGAGATTGAATCCTTCCTCCATCGAACCCTCTGTGTCGGACTATTTTCGCTCTTTCGCCGTAATTCTACGATTGTTGCTGATCAAAGATGCTGAGCAGCACACGAGTGCTAGCGTGCTGCCCTGAAGCTTGGATCTATAGCCAAAGTACTTGCAGATGCTAATAATGGCATTAAGCGTTGCCGTCCCACGCCAGCAGTGCTTGCAATCATCTACCTCTTGTGTTATGCTGCTGACTCTGCCTCTACGGACCCCATGATCTGTCTCAGCATAAATATTACTTAGCGTCTCCTTACAGTAGTTGTTGCTGCTGACTGCTTCCCGAGCCTCATGGGCGCACTTACGGCAAAGGCCTGTGTGGAGACATGAATCCCAATTGCGTTATTCTGAGAGGTTTACTGCTAGCCGTCATCATTGCTGTTTTCTTAAACCATTTTGATGCTACAGGTCACCACAGACGACGTCACTTCTTCTTCACGTTGCAAAAGGCAAAAGAAAAGCTAGCTCATACAACCGTTTACCAATAAATCTGAGATAATTGGTTAACATGGGCGTATGGGCGTATATTGCCTGCGGGGCCGGTACCCCAGCCTTGTCTTATATGCTGACTTAGATGTTCTACCCACAGTAGAAGTTGGTAGATGTTCAGCGTCTTGTGCGACCTACTTTGCATGGACAATATGCGGAAATGTCTCGGCTGTTCCAAATAGCATAGCACTATTGATCATAAGAAAGTCTATACACAACACTAGTAGTTTTGCGCGCTTATACCAGCCGTGCTTGATAATTAGATTGAACGCTCCTCATTCAGGAGATCTACCCTTGACGCCACCGATCAACTTTTTTCGATCGTCCAGCCCCTTGTTCTATTTCCTGGCCAGATCAGAAAGGATCAGGCTTAATGAATCGCTCTGGCAGATGATATAACCCGCGAATACTATAACCATACAATCAAGCAGTATTAAAAGCGACCATAAAGAATCAGCCACAGTAAAATGAGGAGGATTCAAATAACTAGAAAACTTCTCGAAACGAATGATTGAGGTTCTGCAGTCTAACTGGAACATCGGACATAAAGAAAACCTCGCAATACGGCAATTTCCTGGCCCAATCGTGTGAAGGATACGACTGACAATATATTGGCAAGCATTTAAATATAGTATAATTATTATGCGCATACCAGCCTCGATGGATGGATATGAACCATGTGGGATTCCGACGGTGAAAGCCGCCGTGGTAAAACTCATCATCAGGTCTCATTGCATCAGTAATCCATCGACAATCTGACATGCATTTGACGTGGCCCAGATGAGCGACCGTCCTTATGCGCGGCTGGGCCAATACATGCTCGTCATAGCCTGAGCCGCACCACACTCACCCATGCTGCATCGATTCATTCCCCGGCTTTGGTTACTCATCTCACGCCCTCCCCAGTTTGGTCCGGATCAGGCGAGGTCAAACGACGCACGAATATGTTAACTTTGATGCTAAGCTTCCAATGTTTCCTCACCAGCGCAACATTATTGGTTAGATTTGAAAGGCTCAGCCGGCTTGTATCGCCACACAGGATCGTTGGTCTGCCTCGACTTTTTTTACCACTCAAGGAAAATGGCTCAAAAACCAAACAGCGGAAGCTTTACAAGATTACAGTCAAGGATATCGATGACAGTGGAAGATACTCTCACTTGCCCGATACTGCAAGTATACTCCGAAAACTTCTTATTAATTGAAGACAGATCGAACTACCTACGTGTGTAGACTGATACCGTACGCAATGCTTCCTCAGACATAGGATTGCTGCCCAACTGGAGCACCATTGTCTGGTTGTCCATGCCTGAGAGTAGCATGAGATCTTTGTATTGCTAGGTACTTTGATTTAAGCGGCTTGGTCTGTCCGATTTGGCGAAAATCCTCCCACAGGTGAGCAACGATACTGTTCATGCTTCTTTGGCAATACATCGTTACCCTAACAAATTGAAGTCGTTCTCGAGCAATTCGCCTATTTACTGCCGACGGCCGCCTCGTTTCAGAGTTTCACAAGCGCGACTGATAGACAACAGCTAGTGCTGCCGGTACCTAGTCTTGTTGCGAGCCGTCGCTCAGATGTTTCCAAATAAAGCGCTCCGTCCCGTCCCTCGTCTCCGAGAGGCTACGTAATCGCCCTTACCGCGCGCGATGGTGGGAGTCTTCCTGACTCCCAGGCTGATGCTTGTCATATTGATTCTTTGAAGTGCTAGACTTGAATTATGCTGGCTTCTCACCACCACCTTCAACTAGCTCTCGTACCCCCATATCGGCGAAGCTTGTTGTATTACTCCACCTGGAAAACATAACACGCTTTCGTATACATGCCCTTGGAACTCAGCTCTGCAAGTTATCTGAATCTATCAGAAAGCGGTTCGTGGCACTAGCCATCACATGCTAGTGCGTTGTGTGTTGTGTCTCGTATTTTGACCTCGTTTCTTGTTTCGAGTCATGCCGGTACCTCGCATTGAGTGAGCATGACATATGGCTTACGGAAGGAAACGCGAAGGACAAGGAAGAGAAGCAGGATTAACAAAAGAAATTGTGAGGCTGAGGATAAAACAAGCCAGTGTGCTCTTACACCCATGCACTCGCTTGCCAAAAGCTGACTTTTACGCCGGCAGTCGTCAGTTATCGCTTATATAATTGCTGACTATTTTACACAACCCGTGGATAAGAAAGTAATACGGGATAGGAGGGTAATACTGCCTTGCATGAACGAGTTATACTACTTTAGACCGACTTGCAAGATACTTCAGGCTCCCCTCTCTCAGCCAAGTGAAAAGAGAACGCAGAGATTCCGAAATTAGTACCCGGGGAACCTGTAACAACATCGAAAAAGGAAAATGATACCCATGCAAGGCAATACTCCAAAGTCAGATCTCTAGATTCGCAAATTGGGCATCATTGCTCACCGTGATAGCCTGCCGGGCAGCCTCGCTTTGCCACTTTGCTGGCTCCGCTGCGGCAAAGTGATATATCAGGTTATTACAAATCTACACAATTCTCAGCTTCCTTTGATGTCGAATCAATGACTGTGCTCGCTCCATCATCAGGGATCGTGTGACTCTATAATTGGCCTGATATGGAGCCATCTTTCAGCTCCTATGGCCAAAATGGCGGGACCAATGCTCGGGTCCGAAGAAGCAGGCCTCTGCTGCTGAAATGCAGCGCGAGAATTGCCTCTTTCGGGCTTGTATTAAGGTGGTGTTCGCTCCATACAAGGCTTCGTTAGGTGGAAGGATAATACACATTGATAGTACGGAGCCCTATGCCGCGCTTTGCCTTGCTGATGCTATCCGGGCCGTGCGTCGGCAGAGGGGTTGAGGTACCCCCTCCTTGCTGCCGGCAAAGTCAACGCTTCTGGAATGCAACGGTGTGCATAAAAGAGCGGAGCATGATCGCCCGCTTGGCAGCTTTCCTGGGAGCCTCAATATCCGGAATCCGGGGATGAGGGGGTTCGGCGAGGATCTTCAGGTGTATGACTCCCAGACCAGGATGACACAATGCTGATGGCGTTATCTGTATCTTTCGATGCCCGAAGAATGAGCATGCATTTATGCATCGGCACAATACTGACTAGTGCCCCGGATAGTGAGTGTCTGTGCGGAAGTCTGACAGGATGCGGCCGACTCCGGGCGGGAACTGGGAACCGGACGGGCATCAACGAGGATTCTCGGATTTGGTTGGCTGGCGATGAATGGCTGAATAGGGAGTTGTCACCAAAGATAAAGGAATCCTGGTGGCCTCACCGGGATGCGTATCCCTTCTATCACAAGACCTCTCCGAACTCCGAGCCAGCTGTTTCCTAAGGGCGGATTGCCTAGCCACAATTCAAGTGGTTCATGATGCTACCCTGCTTGGGATGATAATGACTAGGATTTTAGAAGAATGCACGTTCACATGTCAGCTGGACCAAGAAAACGTTTGAGGAGATGTCACATTGCCTCGAAACGGATATTTCCAGGATAATAACACTCTGCTTTTTGATAGTAGAGGTGAGGTGTGCATTGATATCGTATCCTGAATTTCTCTGTCTCGCGATGAGCTGTTAATTATCCGATCCCTGAGGGGAAGAAGCGTTCGGAAATAGGTAGGCTTACTTGCGTATAAAGGAATTTGACCAGGTTGAGAAGAGCCTCGTGACGCGCACAACTTGACTTGACTGGAGAGAGGTTTGGGAAAGCTGACGCCATTGCAACACAATTTTTTTTCTTTTCTCCTCTTTTTCCCTTTTCCGTATACCAGCGTATCGGTAAGAAGACAAGGTAGGAGTGTCAATAGCAACAAAAAAAAAAAGAAGCCCTTGCGACTTCAGATTTGCCGAACCGGGGGTTACAGATTAGTCGTAGCTTGGTGAATTTACGCATGTCGACGGATAAAACCTGTTGAAAGGAGGTCACGAGAAGGAAAATAAAGTATTTCCTGCGAGATACTAACATGAATGTCAGTGTGAGATGAATGAAAAAAGAAGAGAGATGAGGACCTTGATGGGCAGGTAGGATCTGGATGGGCATTTTGGTACTCACAACTCCAAGATAGCATGGTACCTTGCTAACAGCCTATAGGCCTACTGCGTACTACATAGTAAGGTATAAGTGGCGGCGGACTTGCAGAAACGGGGTTCTGTCCTCGGATGGAAGGTGTCGTGGTTAATGGATGCCATTTGCCTGTAATGCCGTGGATTTCTGGGAGCTGGCTCTTTTTTTTCTTCTTATAAGTATTAATCTATAATGGCATGGCTAGGTGAGGTGGGCAGTCGACAGCGATGGTTGTTTGCAGACATGGAGGCTTATCGACGATGAAGTGGCATGATAAGAGCGGATAGCCTAACTCAATGGGGCATCTTGCTCGCTGTTGCGCCTGTTGCCTCGGCGTAGGAAGGGCTTGGCGAGGAGCTGGAAAGTTGCAGCGTGTAAGAGGACCTCGGGACTCTATTCCCACATGCATATCAACGTCACCACCGGCAATGGATGGCCACAGCACAGCCAGCCGCACAAGAGAGCAGAGTCATTATGAATAGATGGAGAGTTGAAGAAAAAGGGGGCAGTGGATAGCAGGTGCTCTTAGCGAGCGCATCTCAGCCGGCAACAGCGCAGCAATGAGGGGTTCATGCGGAGCTGGCTGGGCTTGGACGCGTTTCCCTCTCGTTCTATTCGAGGTGAGGTGAGCTGTTTCAGCGCCCGAGTCGTTTGCATCTTGTGGCGCCAGCTGGAGCTGCGTTAGCGGTTCTGCTGCAGCGCTGCACCGGCTGCTATTCCTCGGCAGCGCGCCACTGCTGCGCCGCAGATACGGCTCCCTGCCCGCCTAGGCGCTGCTGCCCCTCACCGCCCCTCCGCTAAGCAAGCCAAGCTCAAACAACGGGCTTTTTTTTCTTCCCCTCCCTTGGAAAGGAAGAGTTGAGATACGAAGCAATTGTGATAGCAGATCCCAATTGGAAGTGGTACCAATTCGAGTGGAGGTCCCTTTTTTTCTGCCCTCTTTTTCTTGCTCCACCGCTCTTGGAGGGGCTAAACAAGAGGACAGAAGTCCAAGTTTCCTGCCCGCCGCTGTTTTGCACTTCTGTCACCAACACACCAACCTTTTTCTCTTGACCGTTTTCTACCGCCAATTGGTTTTGGCAACAAAAACGTCGTCAAGATGTCCAAGCCCACGAGTGTGACGGGCAGTGAGAGCGAGTTTGAGTTCATTGAGACTCCCAAGCCCACTGCGCCTATTATTGAGAAGGAAGAGGACTGCGGTGTCCGCACCACCAAGGTATGATTTCATTTGATTCGATTTGGCTGCATGACGTGTTCTTGGCGAAGCCCCCCCCAGGATGTATGGAAAGAGGAGAAAAGAGAGAGGAATTGCTTGCTTGCTGCTGCATTCTTTTCTCTTTGCTCTGCATACATTCTTCCTACGCCTCTCCAATTGCCCTCACAGAGACCAGGAACCAGTGAGCTGACTGCTGATTCCCTATTTAGTACCCCTCCATTAAGAATGCTCCCCTCCCAGCTGATGGACCAGGCTCCGACTCCTTCAACAACAAGATCCTGTTCTCCATCCTGTTCGGCGTTCCCTTCTGGCTGAGGTGGAAGGTTGGCGGCGGCCTCAAGACCTTCATCTTCTTCGCCCTTCTCGTGGATCTTCCCATCCTGGCCGGCTGGTGGCTTGTTGTCTCCGCCATCTCCCCCCGCAAGACCACCAAGGCCAAGTACCCCGGCCGTCCCGTCGAGTACTACCTCGAGTTCAAGAAGGAGGCCGACCGTCAAAAGTACCATGGCACCAACAAGATCCCCATGGAGACCTTTCACGAGATGTACTTTGACGGCGACGTCGAGTTCAAGGGCGACTGCCTCGAGGTCCTCGAGTACCGCCACGACTGGGCCAGCTTCCGCTTCACCGTCGGCCTGATCAAGTACTTCTTGCTGGGCATGATTCCTGAGGTCATCATGCACACTCGTTCCCAGGGTAAGCTTCTCCTACACCAATTGACAAAACACGCAAGAGAGTTGAACATGCGCTGACATGCTTCTTCCCCACCACGCAGACGAGGAGCAGGTCCGAGACCACTATGACCGCGGTGATGACTTTTACGGCTGGTTCCTCGGTCCCCGCATGATCTACACCTCTGGTATCATCTCTGACATCAACTCTGAGGAGACGCTCGAGCAGCTCCAGGACAACAAGTTGACTGTTGTCTGCGAGAAGATTGAGCTCAAGAAGGACGAGAGAATGCTGGACATTGGCTGCGGCTGGGGTACCCTCGCCCGATTTGCCAGCGAGAACTACGGCGCCAAGGTTACCGGTATCACTCTTGGTCGCAACCAGACCGCCTGGGGCAACAGCGCCATGCGCAAGGTTGGCGTCCCCGAGGAGCAGAGCAAGATTCTCTGCATGGACTACCGCGACATTCCCGTTCCCGAGGGCCGCTACAACAAGATCACCTGTCTTGAGATGGCCGAGCACGTCGGTGTCCGTCACTTTGGCAGCTTCCTTACCCAGGTCTACAACATGCTTGATGACGATGGTGTCTTCTTCCTGCAGATTGCTGGTCTCCGAAAGGCTTGGCAGTACGAGGATCTGATTTGGGGTCTGTTCATGAACAAATACGTCTTCCCCGGTGCCGACGCTTCTACTCCTCTCGGCTGGGTCGTTGACAAGCTGGAGGGTGCTGGCTTTGAGATCAAGAATGTCGATACCATTGGTGTTCACTACTCTTCTACTCTCTGGAAGTGGTACCGCAACTGGATGGGCAACCGTGACAAGGTTGAGGCCAAGTACGGCAAGCGATGGTTCCGCGTAAGTCTTGACTAGCTATCAAAGAGATTGCTTATACTAATCCTGTGCCACAGATTTGGGAGTACTTCTTGGCCTATTCTACCATCATCTCTCGACAGGGCTCTGCCACCTGCTTCCAGATTGTGCTGGTCAAGAACATCAACTCCACCCACCGAGTTGAGGGTATCCCCAGCCAGTTTAACCTGTCTGGAGCTTACGACAACTCTGAGGCTGACATCAAGGCGTGGGGCGCCAAGAACAACGTCATCTCCTCCACTGCCTTTACCTCTTAAATGGGCGGAGACATGGTGATGATTGTCTCTCTATAGACTTGAAAACTTTTCACACAGCTGGTTTTCTCTTTTGGACAGATGCATTGAAGTTTTTTTGTCAATGGGTGACGTTGAGGATGTCTTGGAGCCTTTTCCCTTTTTCATTTAGAGCTAGAGAATGATTGTCTGCTGGTTCATATGGGAGCTGGTTTAGGTTGGGGGGCGAGCAGTTGTTTTAATGACAAGTCATGACATGACCTTTATGTTTATGAATGGTTATGGGACAAGAACAAAACGGATAAAATAATGGTATGTCTGGGGTATTCAAGGGTATGGAAAAAGAAGACTGCAAACTTTGTCAATGTCACCATAGGGGTGTGCATGAGCTTTGCAGGATTTACTATGAATAGAATGAATGAACCTTAAAACAAGATGAAAAAAAAAAAGATGTCCAGATTTTGAGGGCTTGTGGTTTGTTTAGACGTTAGTTGGGGTTTAACATTGATGAATGGCTGCTTTAAACAAAAAGTGTGTGCGCAATCGTATATGGCAAGTGTATGTGAACAAATGTGGTTAATTATACGCATCTATGGCATTCAAGGCAATGCTGCTGGCTGAATTGGGCCATGTTTTGCTTCACATGACATGTTGTTGCCCGCTTGGAGACACCCCCGTCCCTGCTGCTCACGCCCGAGATCAGTCAGATTCTTGAATTATCTTTTACTGCCCCGGCTTACACGCAGTGGCTACTCATTTTGCCGTCTATGGTGATTGATTACAGATCTTGATGAGGGGGATTATGAGATGCGTGAGGTTGGTCCGGTAGGTGCCGTTCTTAGCCGCCTGTGATGACGGTGGTTTTTAGAGCCGAGGTGATTTTGGTATCGATAAGGATGATGGGCGTTCTGCGATTATCATCAGCTACCTAACTTACTTGTAGCTTTATTCAACTCAGCTCGTCATCTCTGCCACATTAAAACCAGGATTTTTATTTTCATCAACGTATTGTATATAATTTATACTGATATAATTTCATAATGCAGCCAAGAAGTTTGAGAGTGGCAGGACCACTCCTCCGCCGTCAATGGCTATCCAAATCATGTCCAATCCCGTCATCTACAACAGCCACTTCATCACAGCTCTCAGCGTCACCACCATCCTCATCGCACCCATTCTCAACATCTCCCAACTACACCCCCGTCAACCCCCAAGAAATGAAATCGCGGCCCCCAAAAATCATCCGCGACTACCTCACCCCCATGCCCTCCCACCTCCTCGCCACCACGCTCTCAGACCTCCTCCACGCACCGCCACCACCATCTTCGTCGCTGCTCATGTCGGCGGAGAGACACCTTCCGCAGGGCCACCACCTGGTGTACTTCCCGCTGCAGACGGCGGCGAGCGGGCTGGCGTTTGACGGGGCGGATCGGGATCATGCGCCGAGCGGGGAGTTTACGAAGAGGCTTTGGGCGGGCGGGGAGGTGCGGTTCAGGAGCGAGAGAGGGCTGGTGCTTGATGGGAGGGCGTGGGTGTGTAAGGAGGAGATTGGGGATGTCAAGGTGAAGGGCGGCGGGAGGGCGGATGAGAAGGTGTTTGTGGATCTGTGGAGGCGGTACGGGCTGGGGCATGAGATAACGGAGGGGAGGGCGTGGGATGTGGAGGAGAGGAGGACGTTGGTGTTTATGCGCAAGATGGAGGATGAGGAGGGGGAGACTGCTGCTGTTGCTGCTGCTGCTACGAGAGTCATCACTCGTGAGTGTTGAAAAAACGAAACAAACAAGCGAGAATAGAGACTAAACTTGGTTTATAGACCCTCATCCACCTACACACTCTGTTTCTCTTGTGCCTACGCCTTCTCACCTCTTCCACTTCTCGGCACTCACCTTCAACGCGCACTCTATCCATCTCGATCCCGGATACGCGAGATCGCAGGACGGGCATAAGACGATTCTCGTGCATGGGCCGTTGACGCTGGCCCTTATGCTGCGCGTGGTCAACGACCATGCTGCTGCTGGTGCTGCTGAAAAGAGAGGAGGGCTGGTCAGGTCCATTGTGTATAGGAATTATGCGCCGCTGTATGTTGGCGAGAAGATGACTGTTTGTGTGAGAAGAGTGAGGGAGGTTGGAGAGGGCGAGGAGGAGTGGGATGTTTGGGTGGAAGGGCCGGAGGGGGGGATGGCGGCGAAGGGGAGTGTTGTGGTGGATGCGAGGAAGCTGTAAATGAAGAATAATGACGAAAATATGTGTGTGTATAGTATATGCATTGGATTTTCCTTCTCTTCCATCTCTATAAAAAACTTTCACCATTATATATGTATATGTATATGTATGCATCTGCTATGAGCATTAAAAAAAAAAAAAAATCAACCCCCTACAGGAATCTTGGATTAACTTTTTGTTTTCCTTCCAACTTTCACTCATACAAGTCCCCATCATCACTCGCCGTCCCATCCTGGAATCCCATCACCGCTTTCCCCTTCCCCTTGCCATTGACCCGCTCCTCATCCTCAACCTCATCATCCGACGTCGCAACGGCTTTCCCCTTACCTTTGCCTTTACTCGAAGACGCTGATCTTCCAGCGGCACTACTGCCCGATCTCGTCGAAGAGGCCGGTCTCTTACCGCGATCCACCAGCTGCTGCTGCTGCTGCTGCTGCTTCTGCTTGTCAGCCCCTCCTTCAAACAGCGCCCTCACCTTCTCGTAATGAGCCAGCTCGCCCGCGCTCACACTGGGAATCAGCTCCTCGTGCGCGCCGATAAAGTCCTCCTCCATGACCATGACGGCAATGTCCGCGGGCGTGGCGTAGTGGTCGAAGAAGTACGCCGTCGAGACCTCGTGCTTGGTGGCCGGGTCGGCGTTGAGGGCGCGCACTTTGGCGTCCACGGCGGCGGCCTGGCGGGTGACGGCCTTGAGCATGGCGTCGCTGCAGAGGGCGTAGAAGTCGGCGCCGGTGTAGGTGAAGGGCAGGCGCTGCGAGACGGAGGCGAGGGAGACGGAGGGGTGGAGGGTGAATCTGTGCATGTTAGCATATAGATGATGATAAAAGGAGAAATGAAAAGGGCAACATACTTTCGAGTGAGTGCTTCCAAAATGGTCTGTTGCTTCTCGTGAGTGTCCGAAACGCCAAGATACAGCATCTTGTCGAATCGACCGGGACGCAGCAACGCCGGATCCAGCAAATCGGGCCTGTTCGTCGCTCCAATGACAAACACGCCTCCGGCGTCCTCCCCGCCCGACATGCCGTCCAGCTCAGCCAGCAGCTGCGACACGATACGGTCCATGACGCCGCCGCTGTCTCCCTGGTTTCCCCTCTTGGGCGCCACGGAATCCAGCTCGTCGAAGAAGACGACGCAGGGGCGCGCGTCGCGGGCGCGCTGGAAGACGCGCCGCACGTTGGCTTCGGACTCACCAATGTACATGTTGAGCAGCTCGGGGCCCTTGACGCTGAAGAAGTTGAGGCTGTACTCGGTGGCGATGGCCTTTGCGAGTAAAGTCTTTCCCGTGCCGGGGGGACCGTAGAAGAGGATGCCGGAGCGCTTCTTCATGCCCTTGGCGAAGAGCTCGGGGCGTTCTAGGGGTAGTTGGATGGTCTCGGTGATGGCGTCCTTGACGTTGCCGAGACCACCGACGTCGTCCCATGTGACGTTGGGGATCTTGGGGGCGCCGATGGAGTCGGAGAAGTTCTTGCGCGCGGCTTCGACGGCGACGTCAAAGTCGGCGGCTGTGAGGCAGCGCGCGGATGATCCGCCGGCCACTTGGACGTCTCGCATCGTCACGGCCATGGAGCTGGTGACGCCGGACTTTGCAGAGAGCGCCTCGAGACGGGAACGCTTGGCTACGGAGGCGCGTTCGACGACGTCGAGCAGGTCACCGGCCACCAGGGCAGCTGTCTTGAGGGCAATGGCGTTGAGGTCAATGGCGGGCTCGAGAGACACGCCGCGGTCTTCGATGACGGCCCTGAGGATGGCCTCTCGCTCGGCTTCGTCAGGGGCGCCCATTTCGAGCTCGTGGGTGAAGAGGGCGCGGACGCCGTCGGGTACCTTGTCGACCTCGTTGGTGGTGGCGATGAGCACGCGGACGTCTTCCAGTATCTCTTTGATTGAGGCCTCTATTCTGTCGGCTGTCAGCGCCTCAATGTGTTGGATGAGGAGCGCACAGCAGTCTGGGCCACAGCTGATGGCTCGCTCTGCACGTGTTCTAAGGAAGCCTTCTGTTTTCACGTCGCTTCCGCTGCCACCCCCTTCGCTTATGATGTCGTAGGCGTCAATGGAGAATGTGTGCAGGCCCATGTCGCTGCAGGCGTCCTTTGCCATTGTGGCCTTTCCAATGTTGCGATGTGAGGAGGTAAGCAGAATGACAACGGGGGGCATCTTCAAGTGAACGGCCCTCTGGCTCGTTGCTGCGGCCAGGAGCTCCCGTAGCTGGCGCCTCAGAGGAGGAACATGCACTTGATCACGATCTGCCAACTGCGGAGGGCCGCCGTCTGGTCCCCGTTGCGGCGTCTTCTTGAGGCCGAGATAGTAAGGCCAGGTGCTGTCCTTGATGCCGGGGATCCGGCTTGTCTCGAATCCTGAGCCGTGCATGGCCACAGTCGTGCTGTCGATGCAAGCAACAGTCCCCCACATGGATTCAGCACCGTCCTCGTCCTCATCTGATTTCTGTACCTGAATGTGGCCAACTTTGAACCATGCAACGCTGTCAAGGTGCGAAACAGCCTCTCCTCCAGATTCAGTTGATCGTGCTGTCAGTGCCACCACGTCGTCAACTTCGGAGCCGCCCGCTCCGGGAGCCTCCTGCAGCGCCCGACCTAGCTGTGCATCTACCGGTACGGCAATCAAGTCTCCCTGTCGGACAAGGCGTAGTTTATGCGCAAAGTAGCGTTTTAATCCGCCCAGCACGGCGGTCTGATACGCTCTTTCGGCGGAGATGGGGGTTCTTATATGGTGTATGGCGATGTCTTTGGCATATGGAGGCTGAGAGGCGCTTGCGAACCTGGGCAGTGTACCCTTGCCTTGATAGGTAGATTTCTTTAGTGCCGATATGTGCAAATAGGAGGCTCCATCGATATTCGCAATCAAAATGGGCGAGGCATAAGCTGCCGGGCTGGAAGGCCGCTGGACCTGCGACTCGAAAAAGGAGGTCCGTCGGTCACCCTTCCTTGAACTGTTGATGCGAGTGACAGGCCGCTGAGAATAGCCCTCTGGTAGGCCATATACTCGAACAGGTCGCCAGTTGGACACTTCAAGATCTGGGTGATTGAAACTGCCCAGTCCAAAAGCGCCGAATCCATTCAGGGGAGGCTCCTCTGCAGCCTCAATGCGGACCCAGTCGCCGGAGAAGCACCCAATCTTGGAGAGGGACGCCACATCAACGTAGATGCGCGCCTCTTCATCATCTTCGGGAGATGGTTTAGGATGCAACAAGCCAGAAGGGATTTGTTTCCTCAGGCCGTGCACCTTGAACAGCCGCCCTCGCGATCGATCGGGACGAGCAGTGGTGGATGTAAAATTGGAAAAGACTGAGCCTGGGGTGGCCAAGCCATTTGTTTTTCTGCCGCGGAGAGTACCGACCGTCATTGGTGTCCCGGGTCCCAGCGAGTTCATTGAATTCGTCGTCGGCAGGGTAGGGGCCTCCAAAGAGATGACCTCGTCCATTGAATCATCCGAAAGCTCCTCGTCCTGCTCCGAGCCCGAGAAATCGGTGTCCGTCTCCGTTACTGCCACCGCGTCATCGGTAACGGCGTCGGGCCGGTCGCGCTCTTCGGCAGCCGAAAAGAACTGGTCATTGCTGCCCTCCTCGTCGTCATTGCCGTTGAGCTGCTGATCAGAGGTCATTGATGCCGCCGGACGGCCCTGTCTCCGGTGGATTCCTCGCCCTCTCATCAGCACAATCTTTGTAGATTCCGTTAGGATGCCCTGGGCCACGGGCTCGCAAAGCATAATCTTGCCCGGGTTCGGCGGTAGGTGCGTGACGGGGTGCGGAGGCAGAGGCAGCGGAAACAAGTCGCCGGAATGGACAATCTTTAGAGTACTGAGAGCTGCTCTGAGCGCCGTGGCCACACGCTCCTCGGGCGTCATGTTGGCAACATCCTTTGCATTGGGGCTCGTCGGATGGTCCTTGTAAAAGGTGCCCTCGCCGCTCTCCAGCCGTTTTGTCAATTCGCTTTCTAGGTTGACGAAGACGGTGTCTAACGGAAGGGGAGCCACGTCGAGGACGAGGATCTCAATGCCGCTGCGGCTGTGGCTGGACAGCTTCGAAGGGGCCACCTGCTGGAGGGTCACGGCGAAGCTCTGAAGCGCCGACGACGAGGGCGAGAACTGGATGGTCGAGTGGGACAGATCGCCAGATCGCAATACCGGAACGACGGACCAGGCCATTTCGACGGGATTCGCATTCGGGGCCCATGGCGCGACGGCAACGTGGTGGACATCGTCGACGAGCTCGTCATTGGGATCTGGGTGTGTCGTTGTTAGGATCGATCTCGTTCAGCAGCAGCAGATGTTTTTGTCCGCTGATGCGCATTGCCGTCAGGTTGGCTTACCATTTGCGAGATGCGGGAAGAGGTCGGCAAACAAGTCGTCCGACAAGAAGCCAACGTCGCCCTTGGTGCGGTCGTCGAGCACGAGTCTGGCAGTGATGGCCGGCTTGTCTTGACGCCGCCTGCGGTTCCGTCTCTTGTGCGACACGACAGGCGCTCCGTCTGAGACAGCCATGTTGAAACGCTTTCTGGAGCTTGTTTTCGGTGCAAGATGCACGGCAATTCGGTTCGAGGGGGGGCGAAATCGGCGCAGGGAGCCGTCCGTCGTAGGCTGGAGAAAGGAGTTGGAGGGTTTCTAAGATTCGCAGTTCAAACAAGCACCCCGCAGCCGCTGGATCATGGCGCTGGCAGCAGAAAGGAGACGCAAGCAAGACAATCAAACGCAAGGCTGAGAAGAAAAGATCAGCGGGAAATCGCAGACAATTGGACTCGGCGCGTGTTGGGCGCGCTGCAATGCGATGCGATGCTGAGCTGAGCTGGGCTGGGCTGGGAATCGGAGCGGCCTGCAGCTGCAGATGCCAGGCGTGTTCGTGTCGCTGCAGATGCCACTAAGCAGCCTGTGGCTCGGCTGTAGCCGTGGCAGCCTCGGCATAGGGGACTGAGAACCCCAGATTTGCGCCTCAGCTCTCCTTACTATGGACTGCGCAGCTCCACCGAGACGGTGTTGCCAAGGCATTGGCGGCTGCGCTGCGGAAAATGGATTATGGGTAAGCCATTTGTGTATATTTACAAGACATTGGATGATTTGCATGTTTACGATTTATAGTAGCGAAGTGCAGCTGCATCAGGTACTGCTACTATCGACATTGAACTTACACCGAGAGCCACTAGCGCCGCTTGCCATACTTGGGACCGAGGAACCAGGAACGGGTAGGTAGGTAGAGTTTGCAGGAATTGAGTGCCTTGCTATAGAGTGCAGGTTTAAAACATGACATGATACATTATTTTGAAGCCTTCACCATCTCATACTTTTTATATAAAAGCGCTGTTTACCTGGATACATAGTATGTAATTTCAGATACAGTCAGCCTAATTAATACACGTGCTCCCACTCAATTTAGCACTGCCACCACCAAGGCGGCAAAAACCAAGGACTGAATCAAGTGAGTTTCACAAGCCTAAAAAAAACATCCGCAAACAAATACTACTACCACACTGCGTGGAGAAAGGGGAATGATATTATGGAGCTCGCTAACAGGGATCGTCTCTTCTTGATTCGCAACTCGATTGCGTCACATATCCCAAATGACTTTCCAAAGCAGGCAAATTCTGGAAAACCGGTTCTACGGGGTTCCTAGATTTAGATCTCGTTTTTTTTTTTTCACTCCCTTCTGTCTTCGCTCACCGCATTTACCCAATTTTTTTTTTTCAATGTCTTGCATGTTGGAATTTGTTGTCCTATTTGCACCCTTGAGAACAACTGCGTGAGCATTTTTGTCGATACGCTCGTTTGTCAGATACATGCTCTTCTCTCAAGAGGTCTCTTCTTTTTGTACGTTTTGCACTTTGGCAGTAATAGAGACCAATTTAGCAGCGACTGGCTAGTGGCATGATCTACAAATTGATGTCATTGTTCTCCGGCGAGGGTCTACGACGATAGCGATTTCTACAAAGAAGGCTCTTTTCTTTACTTTAGAAAGAGAGAAGGTTAAGAGAAAATTCACAGACAAAAGCAATTCATCATTAGTATCTGCCCATTGGTAGAAAATGGGCCACGAAGATCCCCTGAGTACAGCAGAGCGCGGCGTTAGTTCGCGTCCGTCGACGGCATCCGGGGTCGCACAACAGACGGCTGCATACACGAAACAGTCCGAGAAACTATCGCATCAGCACTTTGACGACTCTTCGACGGCCGTCGCTGTTCAGGCAGACTTTGTCACACCACAGGATCCCGTCATCGTCACTGCGGATGGCAACCGTCTGCCGGGCGTGCCTCTGGAGGAAGCTCATAAGCTGAATGTGCTGCGCGAAGACTTGACGCAGACACTCTCACGAGAATCAGGAGCCGAGAATCAGGAAAAGGCGTCAGGCTCAGGTCGCCACAATGCAGAGGAGGCTCGAAAAGCTCATCATCAGACCGAGGGCCAGGATGGACCGTCTTGGCAGCAGTCGGAGCATTCGCAAGGAACATTGAGGCAATCCATGCCTCCATCGCATACAAACCCCTTGTTTCCACCTTTACCGCTATACGGCCCGCCGTCCTTGCTACGGAATATCCAGTGCTATTTCTTTCGGGCAACATCATTTGTTCTGAGCCTGGAATTCCTTGGCGTGATCGTACTCGGTTCTTTGTTTACATCCATCCCGGGCTGGTGTAAAAAGTTATTTCTGCCGGGCCAGGAGAAGAAGCGGCCGTTTTATGAGGAGGAGCTCCAAAACGCCGCCAGAAGGAAAGAGAAGGAAAACGAATGGGACCAGAGAGGAGCACAGAGAGGCCTTGACGTCGAAAACGAAACCTTGGTGGACGAATATCCTCCAAAAGAGGGCGGGAAAGACCCCATTGTTTGTGATGTCGGCTACTATGCGCGCAGAGTTGGTCTTGACGTGGAGGAATTTAAAGTCGAGACGGAGGATGGCTTCATCATAGATCTTTGGCATGTGTACGACCCCAAGGAATACACCCCATTGGACAAGACGAGCAGAGAGAAACTCGGCCCAACAATCTTCGATGGCCCAGCCTCGGGCCTGGAAGATTCAGGCAAGAAGCGCAAGTTCCCCGTGCTGCTGATGCACGGCCTGCTGCAGAGCTCGGGGGCGTATTGCTGCAACGACGACCAGAGCCTCGCGTTTTGGCTCTGCAAATCGGGATTCGACGTTTGGCTGGGCAACAACCGCTGCGGCTTCAAGCCAAAGCACGTCCTGCTCGAGTACAGCGATCCGCGCATGTGGTGCTGGAACATCCGGCAAATGGGCGTCTTTGACCTGCCGGCGCTCGTATCGCGCGTCCTGCACGAAACGGGCTTCGCAAAGATTGGCCTCATCTGCCACTCGCAGGGAACAACGCAGACGCTCGTCGCCCTGGCAAAGGAACAGCGCCCCGACTTGGGCGAGAAGCTGACCGTCTTCTGCGCGCTGGCTCCAGCTGCCTACGCCGGCCCCCTCATCGGTAAGATGTACTTCAAGTTTATGCGCATCATCTCGCCGGCCATGTTCCGGCTCATGTTTGGCATCCACGCCTTCATCCCCTTCATGATGCAGATGCACGCGCTGCTGGACCCGCGGCTGTACGGCTGGCTGGGCTACAAGGTGTTTTCGTTCTTGTTTGGCTGGACGGACGAGCGCTGGGATCGCGGGCTGCGGGATCGCATGTTTCAGTTTGCGCCGGTCTATGTCAGCGCCGAGTCGATGCGGTGGTGGCTGGGGCGCGAGTGCTTTGCGCAGCACAAGTGCATCTTGGCGACCAAGGAGGTGTTGAAAGCTGAGGAGAGGATGGACAACGGTGCGGTGCCGGATCCAGAGGCGGAGCGCGGCGACGAAAAGGCAAAGCCGCCACCAGCTGAAGCTCTCAAGGAGGCGTTATCACCATCATCACACGCCAAGCACCAGCAGCATCGACGACACCACCACATCAAGGGTTCCACCGCGTGGTACAACGAGCAGGTGCCTCCCTTTGCGCTGTGGATTTGCGGCGACGATCAGCTGGTGGACGGCCAGCGCCTTCTTAAGCGCTTCGAGGCCGGCCGCGAGCCGCACGTGCGGGTGGTGCACAGCAAGACGATTGCCGAGTACCAGCACCTGGACGTCATCTGGGCCATGGATGCGCCGGACCAGGTATTTCGAGAAATCCGCGAGGTGCTGTGGAAGACGTGCGGCGACGCTCGGAACGTTTGCAGGATCCCGGAGGGCTGCGATGCCGTGGACGAGTGGGTACCAGCCGAGGCTGTGGAGACGATGGAGTTGATGGAGTCGAGCAGTGGCAGCAGCGGCGGCGAATAGGGGAGTTGTTTGGCCGGTTTTGTGATTTTTTACCTTGGAGATTTTTGTTTTTTACCTTGGTATGATACCCTGGGGGCTATTTGCCGCGATTCATGGAGTGGATTGTCAAGGTCAAGTTGATCTATACTTGACTGGGACTATTTTCTAATTTCGTTGCTATATATGAAAAGGAGGGAGTTTTGTACAAGGAAAAGGAGTTGGATTTGAACACCGATTTGAGTTTGGATTTATTTCTGTCAATGTCTTTAATCCTAGATGCCTGCTCCTTATATAGAGTATATAGGTACTTGAAATCTGCACTGCTTGCCCGCTTGTTCCAACTATCTACGAGGTGTGAATGTCTAACACGGCGGAAGTGACACCAACGACGACACTAGCAAAACGTGGCGGCCAGTGTGTGCAGGTGTATGCAAGATAGTATAGTAGGTATCAATTTCAGAGGGTATCGGTCTTTATAACATATTAGCTAGTCAAGTCGGATTTAAGCAAAGATGACCCGGCAGCGTACATCCGCGGACCCTTTTTGCGAATAGCCGTCGGAAGGTTTACCGTAAGCACATGAAGCATGCCGTAAGCAAATAGGCGCGGGAAGAGCTCGGTCTCGAAAGTTTGAAAAGGCCGCAAATGCACATTCAGAAGTAGGTAAACTTTACTTGATACCGCCATAGGCCGAATTGAAAGTTGCTAACGTTGGTTCTCTGACAGGTGACGCTTTAAAGCTGCAATTGAGCTTGAAGTTCTGAATAGTCACTCCTAAAGGGGTATATGTACTAGCAGCACTATTCTTGGCATACGCGGATTTGTGATTGTTTAGAAGCCTATGTGCTGTACCGTAGCTGGGGCTATCGTGGCTTGATTCGCCGGGGCTGAGTCGCCTTTTCCTTATATCTTACTCTATTGATTTCGCGAACCCAAATGTGAGATGCTGCTTCGTACGAATTCCGGTGAGGTAGTGCGGCAGGTTATATGCGGAGAATTAACACCCGGCATGCTAAAGTCCAACGGCACCCACCCAAGATTAATTGGCAGCACCTCCGATAATAGTGACTATGTCTATATTGTTCTATCAACTGCCTACAGAGCATCGTAGACACTCATACTAACTTATTTACAGCTTCATTACTCAAAGCTCAAACAGATAGAATTCTCCTAATGTTGACACTTCCCCGCATGTTTGCTCCTCCAACATTGCTCCAGCCCAGGGGCAAAAAATATCCCCAGCGCCGGCTCCAGCCTTCTCCACAAGAGCCGTCACGGCGCCGAGGTCCAAAGCCCAAGAGTCTCCACCGCAACCTCCCCTGTATTCTCCGAGGCTCCGACGGACACCAACTGTTGGTGGCACTTTAGACAGTCATTCCCCAGAGCACCTAAAAGCTGGCTGGCAAAGCTGGCTGAACACATAGTTTTACGCTGTATGGCCGCTAAAGGCTAGTGGCGCTCGGAAAAGGATGATGAGCTTAAACCTATATCGGCGGCGATGCGGTGGTAACTATGGGGTTGAATGAGCGAGCCCAACTGCCAGGCATTACGAGGTGAAAAGGTCGCCGGGGTGTGATGCGCGTCACGACTCTTGTTCGTCCCACTAGCATAATGCCATTTAAATAAATAAAAGCGCTGCCTCCGCCGTGGCGGGTACGTGTATCCTGTCCTATTGCGATCAGCTTATCTGTCGATTTGTAAACCAAGAGTTTAAAAGACGAGACTTTGGCATTCCAACGTCAGCGCTCTGCTAATTCCGTTCTTTGCGGCTTCTGTTTTTTGGGTCATCGGAATTTCATCTTTGAAGCAGCAGACATCGTAATTGACTCTTGTTTTTCCTTTTGCCCTTCGTAACAACATCTGATACAGACAACAGAGGTTGTCTTCTCACCACCGCCACAATGCCTTTCCCCTCGCTATTCACACCGGTCAAGGTTCCGGACACCGATACATGGACACATTACGTGGAGGCGCCCAGGAATTACCCTGCCGACAAGCGTTAGTACACAATTCGATTACAAACTGCTTCTTTTGTGAAAAGCAGCCAGCTAACATCTTTCTTATCACTTCATCAGCCATCTTTGTCGACTGTGACACTGGCAAATCTTACTCTCACAATGACATCAAGCGTCTGGCCCTCGAATTCGGCAAGGGTCTCAGCCATGTCCTGAGCTGGAAAAAGGGCCATGTCATGGCCCTCTTCACGCCCAACAACATTGACGTGCCGATAGTCAACTTCGCCGTCCACTGGGCCGGCGGCGTGGCGAGCCCTGCCAATCCCACGTACACGCCCGAGGAGCTGGCACAGCAGCTCAAGGACTCTGGCGCAAAGGCTCTCATGACGCAGAAGCCCTTCTTGGAGACTGCGCGCAAGGCGGCGGCGCTGGTGGGCTTGCCTGCGGAGAGGATCTTGCTGCTGGGAGAGGGACGGGATGAGACGGGAGTTCACAGGCATTGGACGGATATCACTGCCAAGGGGGCAAAGGTCCAGCCTCAGAAGGCGGTCATCAACCCAAAGAAGGACCTGGCGTATCTCGTTTACAGCTCGGTAAGCCTGGCCTTCTACGAGATTGAAGCTGCAGTTAACAGGGAGGGCTAACGATTCCATTTTAAAATAGGGAACTACCGGATTGCCTAAAGGCGTCATGCTCACCCATTACAATATCGTCGCTCAAGCCATGCAGATGAGCCGCGAGGAAAAGCTCTTAAACTACGATACCGATTCCCAGCTGGGTCTTCTTCCCTTTTTCCACATCTACGTAAGTCTACTTATCCCAAAATGGACATCTATGTGCTTACACAATTCAGGGCTTAATGGTCGTGTTGGGCACAACCGTGAGTGTCGGCGTCACATGCGTCGTCCTGCCCAAGTTCGACGTCGAAAAGGCCTGCCGCCTCATCCAAGACTACCGCCTTACCTTCATGTACGTGCCGCCGCCCGTCGTGCTGGCCCTGGGTAAGCACCCTATCGTGTCCAAGTACGACCTGTCGTCGATGCGCTGGATCAACTCGGCTGCCGCGCCGCTGAGCAAGGAGCTGGCCGTTGCGGTCTGGGATCGCCTGAAGATTGGCGTGAAGCAGGGCTATGGCCTTTCGGAGACGTCTCCTGCGTGTATGGTGCAGCTGTCGGAGGAGTGGATGAAGTTCCAGGGCTCTGTGGGAAGACTGATGCCCAATATGGAGGCCAAGATTGTGGATGAGGACGGCAAGGAGCTGGGTTACAACGAGGTGAGTAAAGAGACCGCATATCCCTTGATTTTCTATTTACAATCTTTGTGGTATCCTAATGACATGATATTTTCAGCCTGGCGAGCTTCTTTTGAAAGGACCAAACGTTTTCCCGGGCTATTGGAACAGGCCTGACCTCCACAAAGACACCTTTACCGACGGCTGGTACCGAACAGGCGACATCTTCTACTGCTGTCCTCAGGGCCATTTCTATATTACAGACCGCAAGAAGGAGCTCATCAAGTATAGTACGTTTCAAATCCCCAGTCCCAATCCAAGCAGCGTGTAAAGTAAGATAAAAAACTTATCGTTGTCTACTCCAGAGGGCTTCCAAGTCCCACCCGCAGAGCTCGAATCCAAGCTCCACGGCCGCGAAGACATCGCCGACGTCTGTGTCATTGGCGTCTGGGACAAGGTGCAGCACACCGAGATCCCGCGCGCCTACGTCGTGCTCAAGCCTGGCGTCGAAGAGACAGAGGCTAGGGCCAAGGACATTATCGAGTGGCTCAACGCAAAGGTTGCGCCGCCCAAGAAGCTGCGTGGAGGTGTACGCTTCATCAAAGAGGTACCCAAGTCGCAGGCGGGCAAGATTCTGCGAAGGGTGCTGAAGGAGCAGGCCAAGAAGGAGGATGAGGCGGAGACGCCAAAGGCGAAGCTGTGAGTAAGTGGATGGGCGCAAGAGCAAAAGCGGGCGTTGGGAGGGCTGTGTTGTATATTGATATATCATGTAATTTATTTGTTTAATATTTTTACATATAATTGTACAATTTGAGTCATACTTGACCTATAAGATGCCTTATCTAGTGTCCAATCGACAAGCCCATATAAGTGTTCTTGTATATCCTCCGTTGCTTAGAGCAGTCAATGTTTCAAAGGAGTGAACAACTGATCTCAGTGTCGTCACTGTAAAATTCGAGTAGTCCAAATTAACCCATTCTCTCCGCCTCTTCCAGCAGCTTCTCAACGCTGAATCTCGGGTCACCATTCGTAAACCACTCCAATAGCCTTTGCCTCTCTTCTGCCCTCTCTTTCCTCTGTCCATCCAGCTCATCGCCCTTTTGCTCCCATCCACCATAGAATCGCTGCAAGCACATCACCAGCCACTTTGCGTGGTCCGGCTGCACGTTCCTCCCCTCCATGACCTGTCCCTGCATCAGGACCAAGCCCTTATCCTTTATTAAGTCGAGATGATGCGTCACCGTGGTGTGTGGCTGCGCAAACTCCCCCCTAGCCTTGTACTCGGCCAGCTGCGTGAACAGCACCGTGCTGGTCTTGGATGCCGCGTCAAAGGTCCACTGCATAAAGTGCATTTCCGCGCCCTGGCTCTCGTGCGGCACCGGGAGCACGAAGTAGGGGTTGCTGCGGGCGAGGGATTCCATCGCTTGGTATGCCGGCGCGGGGATGACGGCGCATAGAGTCTGCGGCGAAGAAGCGTGGCGGACGCGCCAGATGGCTGTGAGTTCCTTCTCGGGCAGCTCGGCGACTTTGTCGAGGTCGAGGATATCGCCGAGAGGCTTAATGGGGGGCTTTTCGCCGGAGGAGGAAGCTTTCTTCGGAGTAGGCTTTGAAGGCGAGGACGAGGGCGCATTCGGCTGTGAGACTGGCGTGCCCTCGGTCTGGGGAATGGCTGTTCCTGTCAACTCTTCGACGATCGGAGGCACATCCACGGCGTCCTTCTTGCGCTGCTCGTGTATCTTCTCCGCATACGCCGCTTTGAGGTCGTCGATGCTTCCATGTCCCTCCTGCGATGCCTTTTTGTGAAGCTTGTCCCGGTACTTTTCGAGAATCACCTGCGAGGGCTGCGTCGTCAGGAATCGAACGTCATGGACTTGCGCCCAGCGCCGCTGCTGCACGGCGCCGCGAGCAGCGCAGCGCACCGATCTGGCCGCAAAGTGTCGCAGCGTCGGTATTCTAATCATGGTTATGAAGCGATGTGGTGAAAGCCAGAGACCAATTGGTCGTGCAAGGTAAGGTTTTTCTATGACGAAGCTCCAGGAAGCTCTCAAATCGTTATCGAATGCGGGATTCTTCCGTCATCGCCAAAAAGTGGATCCCGAATCTTTAACAAAGCAAAAACACCCCACCATGGTCGATATTCCTTTTGGCGGGACCGGAATTCTGCGTTTTGGTGCAACGTTTACAAATCCGTACAATTCCATTCTGTTGCGAGGCTTGACCTGTCCGAGAAACGCCCTGAACCGACGCCACTGGGACGGAAAATTGGACCAGGAAGCTCGATCCTTGTCCGTGGAGAGCAAGAGGCGGTGTATTCCCCGGCAGTAGGATTTGGTGATTGCTCATATCTATACCCCGCCATACTGGAAACTGTTCAGTGCATCAAGCAAAGGGGGCATCAACAACAGGCGGAATCTCAATTTTGTTGGCCTTGGAGTCTTCGACTGTCTCTTTTGTTCTTGTCCGAGCACCGACTGCGAGAAGAAGAGCCATGGCCGACTTTCGGCAGCTGGCCCTCGACTTTGTCCTCGAAGACGATGAGGCCAAACTAACAGAGTTGGCCCAGAGGGCGGCCAAAGGTGTGTTATGATGGGCTTCGAATTTGCTTGGTACTGTGAATATTAGAGGTTCTAACGTCTTTGTTGCTTCAGAGCTCGAGAGCACAGCGGGCTCCAACCCCGTTGCTCGGTGGGTAGAGGCTGTGCAGCCATGGATGCCTGGGAATAAGGAGGCTGAAGACTCACAAGAAACTCCAGATTGGACATCAAGAGCCAAGGGTGAGCAACAATTGCCTCTCTTATTTGCCGCCGTTTGATACTGCGCTAATAGTGACTTGTTCAGCTTTGGAGTTTCTCTCTCAAACGTTGGACTTTGTGAAGCCAGACCTCTTCAAAGCAGCTCAAGGTAGGTTTGGAACTCTAGGAACCCCGACACTGTCGCATATCTTTTACTCATGATACATCTAGTAAAACTATTAATTGCTTTTTTCGGCGCCATGCTTGACATTGACCACAAAGCGGGCGTTCTAGCTTCAGCTTCCGCCTTGTCTCGGATCATTGCGATGAAATGGTTCCAGCCAGCCAGCGGTTATGATATCATCGAAAAAGTATGCGCTATGAAGGAAGACTTCCAGAGACAGACTCCCAAGACTCGTCTTGCCGTTTATGAGCTGCTGAGATCACTCTTGACTGCCCCTGAGGTTGCGAGCAATCTGAAGCAAAAGGACGGCGCATCTTGCTCATATCTTCTTAATTTGCTAGAGCTGTGCCGGAATGAAAGAGATCCGGACTGCTTGATCGTGTGGTTCGACATTCTGAGGAACTTTCTCCAGCAGTATGACCCTTCAGATGAGGTTGTTGAGAAAGTTTTTACTGCTTTCAAGGCGTACTACCCCATCACCCTACCGCGATTATCTCAAAGTGGCATCACCCCAGAGGATCTCAAGTCTCAGCTTCGAAAGTGTTTCTCAGCAACACACCGTCTTGCCTCTCACTCTTTGCCTTTCCTAGTAGGCAAGCTTGACCAAGGCGATGGCGTTACGGTAAATGTCAAGGTACGTTGACTCTGCTTCTTGGTTGGAATCATTGAATCTCACATATTTTAGGTCGATGTCTTGAAAACTATAAGAGAGTGTCTCGAAGAATATACAAACCCAGAGCAATCCATCATCCCATACGTTGGCCGGATCTGGGGCAGCCTCAAATACGAAGTCCGGAATGGAGAAATCGAAGATGCTATCTGGGCCACCCTTGAAGTACTGAAAACCCTCGCGACAAAGCTTAAGGACGATAATCTCCGCAATTACACCCTGGACGTGACGCGCGACTGCGTTACCGACTTATCGAACCCGATGTACACGACTCAGGCTGGCCGTCTTATTGTCAGTGTTCTCAGCGCAAACCCTACTGCCTTTGTTCTCATGGTGGCGCCTACTGTGACGCACCTGAAGGAGAACTTGCGGCGCCCAAAGTCGGCGACTCATACGCAAGACCTGTTCAAGATACTCAATGTCATCTTGGAGACGCGATTGCTGCTGTCGCAAACTCAGATGACGGATGAGCAAAAAAGCGACTTTGCTGCTGTTGATGGCGTTTTCAAGAATCTTTATAGCGATGTGTATAGCTCTCCCATCACAGCTTCAAGCGAACAGAGTGCCAGCGAGGATGACATCAAAATTGCAGTGGAAGCTGTCCAGGGAGTCGGCGCACTGGTCTCCCAAAGATCTATTCAACTTGGATCGGAGAGCGACGCTGCACTGCTTCTTCCCAAGGCTCTGTGCTCTGAAATTGGCCTATATGTGTTCTACATCGCCCTGCACGGGTTTGACAGCAGTTATCCATGCTCGGGCTCAGATGATCTGCTAAACGAGACAGCAAAGGCCCTGTTCAGGATCAACCAAGCTCACCCAGCAGGTTTTAGGCCTCTAATCGATTGGTTCGTGACAGTTATTCACGGAAGCCGCCAAGATGGAAGCGACGAAGCCAGCGAAAAGATTCAGAAAGTAGCCGCTCTGCTAGCCTATGTCGGATGCTCTGAACTATCCAAAACACCCATCGATACGCGACGCCACTTCTTGTATCTAATTCATGTCATGACCACAGAATTAGATATAGCGATTAAAACAAATGCAAGCAAAAAGGTTTGGTGTGCGCTACTTGTCGGAATTCAGACCACTTCCCGCTACTTCAACGACGCTTGCTTGAAGCATAGCCCAGAGAAAGACCTGGCATTCGATGGGACCATGTGGCTGTATCGTGTTGGCTACAAGTTCCCCGAGCTGCAAGCATTTGTAGAAGAAAAAGAAGAGCAAGACGGTATTACGCCAAGTTACGATACCTCAGCTCCATCGAAGGAACTAACTGCTACTGCACTTCGAAACGACTTTCTACTCATTGGCCTTGCCATCGTTCGAGGTCTCTATCGCCGAGCCACAACTACAGTTGGCCCTATTGCTGGGTCTACGAAGCCAGCGCTTCAGCTCTGTGATAGCTTGTCGAGTTTGGATGATTCTTCCGAGTACCGATATCTTCATCTTGTCTCCGACTTTGCCAGTTTTGTTCTTCGCGAGATGGGTGAAACCCAGCAAGTGTCGCTCAAACTCGACCATTACCTTTTGAATCTGTTCCAAGATGAACTAATACCAGTTCCCATTACGCTACCCGAGGAGGGGAGAAGGCTCAGTTTGGACAAATACACGGATGAAGGGGGGTCTGCATGGGGCTGGTTGACTGAGAAAACGGTCAATACTCTTTATTACGGGCTTTTGGAGGCTATGAGGCCTTCGGTTATTGCAAAGCTGGTAAGTTTACCCGTAGACGTTTTTTGTTTCTCCCTGTCTCTTTAATCTGCGGCTAACACTTTGAATAGTTTGATTATGGAATTGCTCAAGAGCTTCTAATTAGCAGCACCTTGAGCGCCTCCATCACTCAGAACCCAGTCACAAGGCCGGTAACGAGGTCCATTTTGACAATCTTGGCCAACAAATACAAGGTGGAGGATCTCAGCTACGTAATGGCTAGGCTGGAGGGCCGATTGGAATCTGCTCTGCATAATGCCCAGAACTCTTCTGACAGCGACGATGCTTCTCGCTACTTGGAGCAGGTTTCGTCTATTTACGCGATTGTCAGCGGTATTGTACGTCGGCCAGGCGGCACACAGGCTCGAGGCTTGATTCAACAACTGCGCGACGCTCCCCGAAATGCAGCTACTGGCCATCTTCTGGCTCGCCGAATGGAAATGATTGTTGCGCCGCAGCAGTTCTTGTCAAAGGACAGCTTTGCCGTGGTGAAGCCGCTTTGGACGCAAAAGCTGTATTTTGAGTTGGTCAAGCCCATGCTGGAAATTGCCACAAGCCAAGATTCCGAGGCTGAGAGCCAGCTCATCAAAACGAACTACAGGATTGGTGTTTTGTCCATGGTCAAGCACATGCCCTTTTCCATCTGGGAAGATGACTCTGTCGAGATTCTACGCGCATCAGTGGTGTTATCTCAAACCTTGGGTGCAGGGCCCGACACCCTGCCTGCGCTCCAGATCCTCAAGACCATATTAGCAGAGTCCTCCGACAAGGCCCAAGAGTACATCAAGAGCCTGATCAACATCTCACTACCATGCTTCTCTCTCAAGGTCGCCGCAGAACGCAAATTGCCGGACTGGCTGCCCTCCAGCTACGTCCCAGCAAAGATCCGCCCCGACACCGAAGCCGAATGCGGCAGACTGGCCCTGGAAATCGTCGGTGCGCTACCACGATTGTTCGAATCGACCTACGTGGTGCCTTTTGTGCCGCAGGTACGGAGGGAGCTGTCTCTGGCGTGCGGCCACCCTGTCCGGGACGTGCGCAGACTGGCGAGGGTGGCCCGTAAGGCGTGGACGGAAATGAACTGAACTGAAACGCAGACAAACACTTGGATTATGCACAAAACAATGGGCGCAGGGGACAGGGGACGATGTTTATAGAATTTTTCTAAACGAGCATTGACTGGTGTTGGATCTTGGAGAGCAGATACTTTATCGTGTATTACATAGAAGGCAACACCGTCTGATTGGTTTATTCTTTGATACGCATTCAGAATACGGACAGCCGTTATAGACCATCTTCTTAGCCGAGCTTCTTGTTTGAAAGGCGCAGCAAAATGGAGATATATGCCGCAATCGTCTCTATTTAGCACAGCTATTGAGCATCTGGGTATCCGAGCGCCCAGGCAAAACCTCCAAGTGTCTATTGTTCTGCCATCTAGCGTCTCATTCATCCAAGCCACGAGCCCCGTGAAGATGCGGGGACACAGCCAATTGTTTGCCAGAAAAGTGCCCAGGAAGAACCAACAGCAGGAACCAGCAAGTCTATCATCCAGCTTTTTAGGCCCATGGCGTTTGATCATTTACTTAGGAAGGGAACGTCCGGGCCCATTCCAACGTGCGGGGGAAAAAAGACTTATATAGGAGGAAGGGCGCTGGAAGCTCGGCAAGCCCCCCCCCCAAGTAATGTCGTATGTATTTGGGGGCATTTGGAGAAAATCAAGCTTATTAACAAATTATTGGAGCAGATCTCTCTTGCTATTTAACCTTCTGAAAAAAGGAGCGCCCCCAATGTTTGACTACTTGGCATTCGAACTCTGGCTCAACCTCGAAAGATCGTTCCGCAACACAAAATGGATCGCTCGCTCAGCATGGAGGAGGCTTCGGCGTCTTCGCAGGTCAACGACAACCACGTCGCCGCGGCTTATACTGCTGGTCAAAAGAAGAAGATCTTACGCATCAATCAGCAGCACGGCCAGCACGACGGCTCTTCTGCTCAGCAGCAGCAGCAGCAATTGAGCAGCAGCCCTGAGAGGGAGCCGTACATGGAGCTGGAGAGGAGGGGCAGCAATGAGGCTTCGGCGAGGCGGAGGCCTTCGCATTCGGGGTCCGGGTTCCTTGGGACGATGCGATGAATAATTTTTTTTTACAATCTACTTTTTTTTCATTTTTACGAATTTTTTTTATACAGTACTCGAGAAGAGGCTCTTTTTTTTTCATTTGCTTTGTCGACAATGGATGCCCGATTTACATGGTTGTTTTGATGGGGGGGTTTTATAAGTGGGCGATGATGTCAGTGTGCATTTCTCTGAGGAGACGGACGGATCTGGGATCGGATATTTGTGCTACCATGCACTGGGGGACGAATGACTGGCGATGTCTTTGGTTTGATGATTTGATCTCTTTGCATTTGGATGAGGAGACGATTATTTCTACTGAGATTCGGAATTGATGCATCTATTTTAATTTGGGTGATGGGGTTCAGATGCGCTGTGGGTATATGCATACGAGTTGCCATTGCAAATACACGTCAAATGAAGCTCTTCAATTAAACCTACATCGCCGGATACAAGTTGAAATGTTATAATTTATATACATATATCAATATAAAAATATAAAAATACAATTCGCATCTCTTTCACCTCCTCTTCCACAAAGCGTATCCCGCATATCCCGCCGCCGCCATCAACACCATCCTGCCAACCCCCACCAGCAAATTGTTCCTCGCCCGCCTCAGAGCCTTCTCCCTGCCCTTTGCCTGATTCTTCTTGAATGTTTCCCGATCATTAGCACGCGGAAACGGCGCCTCCACCATCTCCCCCGTCTCTTCATCCCGCACCATCGGAACGGGCACTTCAAGATATGCGCAGAGAGGCCCCCATCCCTCGTAAATCTGGTACTCGATGCGCCGCTCCTCGGGTATCTCGACCCTGAAGCGCCGGTAGGTGCTCGTGTACCACGCAATGGCCTTTTCTTTTTCCGTGCGGTGATCATACCGAAACGCAAGCCCGGACATGGCCCTGCCGAACTGCGCAAAGGCCCGCGTTGCAGGGTCAAATGCGAAGCAGAAGAGCATCCCCAGCTTGGCCAGCCGCGACGTCGGCCTCACAGACGTCATGATGGACTCGGACACGCTGCAGTACCAGTCCTCCGGGTCGCGGTTGAGGATGATGACTTTGGCCTCTGGGTACATGGCTGCGAGCTCGACGCCAAAGAGCGCCGGGGGCACGTCGACGCAGGACTGGCAGTGGCCGAGGACGGCGTCGAAGTCGGCTTTGGAGATTGTGCCTTTGCCGCCGAAGTGGGCTTCGATGAGGCGGATCCATTTGGGGGCTTCTTGCTGGGGGTTTTCGAGGAGGTTTTGCATGTGATAGCAGTTTCCGAAGCCGAGCTGCTCGAGCGCTATTCGCATGCCTATGTGAGATGTTAGTATCGTGGAATGTGGTAATAGAGTTGCTGTATGATTTACTTAGAGTTCCTGTTCGCTGGACGCCGCAGACGATGACTCGCATGGGCACGACACGATCTGGTGTTGTGGCCATGGCGGGAATATTTATTAGAGAATTATGATTATATGAGGTACCAAGGCACGAATACCAATTAATACAAAGGGAAAATAAGAAGGAAACCAGGAGAGGTGGTTCGAATTTGCACTTGATTCATGTCGCGGTAGGGGCAGCATTTATAGGTTGATAACAAGAGGTCCCATTTAGGCAAGTCGGGCTTAATTGAAATCCCCCCCCGCTACTGTAGGTACCGTAATCAGTATCTCGATCTCCCTCAAGGCACTACCCGCGGCCCACCGGGGTCGGGAAATATGCTTTGCATGGTGAAAAGGCAAAGAAGCGATTCTAGATTTGTTCTACCCGTGTTGCCAATGTAGGTAACGCAGCTCTTCGGGACCGAGCAGTGGTGAGATGGGCATTTGCTGCTGACGGGCTGATCCTACTGCTACCTACTGGCTATTTGTGCTTGCAGAGTGGCTACTTGTAGTGTCTGTTGCTTTTCAAGGCTTTTGAGACTCGTTCGTCTATTGGTGGGAAATAGGATATTTATAGTCTTGCTATTTTGTGAACGTTGCATCGTGGTATTATGGGATTCCCTAATTGATTCTATATTTGAGTTATAGTCCCGCATGGTTATGGCCCCCACGGTAATGGCCCGAATAGCGAGATGCGAGATGCGAGTTGCGCTGCAAAGATGCTTGTGAAAGCGACCCACGAGGTGCAAGGTCTTTATTCGCTTCTTTCTCTCCTTGCTGATTATGATTCTTAGTATTCGTCTTCCTTTCTTTCCATACTTCTTTCGTTATCTTGTGGAATTCAAATGCATGTATGCGCTGTGGGATTCACTCTAGGGTGAGCTCTAGTGTCATGGCTATAAAAGCACAGTGATGCAGATGGTAAAAAGAGCCATTAAACTAGAGTTTGTCGCGTACAGTAATTAAAAAAAAAGAAAAAGAATAACTTTTTACGGTAATTAATAACAGGAAGCTCACATCGTTTCCGATATTTTGCTTGCTTGATTTTGCATTCTCGTGGACAAGCTTGGCTTATACAAAGCATAGGGGCATGGTGCTTACAAGACACATGGCATCTTCCCAACGCAAGTCACATTCTTGCCCAAGTGATTGAAAGGGCATCAAGCTTTATAATTAGATACACGCTAGCTCCCCTTTTGATTCTTGAAATACATTCATTCTCTGGCCCTGGCCTTTCGCATATTGTCTCCTCTTAAACCTTTCGCTGCCTCCCACCTTCTGATGCGTCCACTCCCGTAGCTGCTCCATTGTTCGCCGCCAGAATCGCATCCAACAGTTCAGGGTTCGCATTCAGCATGTCCTGGGATTCTGACTTGATGCGTCTGGGGTCCAGCTTGCCGATTACGGGGACTGCTGTGGCCAAAATCTGCTGGAACGGCACGGCCACGAAGTAGCCGCTCTCGTCGAAGAAGGAGGCGAATGGCTTGGCCACCTCGATGATGTGTGACTTGGCGGATTTGTCTGTGACGGTAATGGAGAGTCTATACGTGGGATCTAGCTTCTTCGTTGTGCTGACTACTGTGATCTGTTGTGATTCCCTTGTTAGCTGCTACTCTGCCGTCATTCATGGCATGGCTTCCAAGTTACCTTTTCTCCAGACGGTGTGGTTCCCTGGTATACAACACCCTTCTCGACAAACATCATCCAGAATGTCAAAGCACCATTTAGAATAGTGTAGAGGGCCACGGCGATGGTTGTGTAGATCTTGGTGTCCTCAAAGCCCAGCTTGTAGTCCCATGCGAAGCATGCCGCGCAGATGATGAACGCAGTATATCCCAGTCCTAGCCGCACGTCGCTCAGGAAATGTGTCTGCTTGAATTTTAGAGAGTTGAGGTAGTTGGGAATCGCATCGTCGGCCGTGTTCTTAAGATCTGTGGCCACGGTGTCAGAATAATAGGCTTGGCCAATTGAACGCTTAACAATATAGCTTCAAGCGAGCTTGATCTTACCGGCGAGATTGTACAGCGAAATCTTTTCTGCAGCCATGATTCTCAGTTGTGTTGTTAGAATTGTAGATATCGCAAGGCGCTGGCTGGTGTAAGTTAAGGCAGAGGTGGCCTGTAATTTACGTTTGTAGTGGCTTCGTTAGTGCTGCGCGCCGATCGTGGGGTGTCGCAGCAGCTGTGCCGGAAATATGGGGCGCGACGGCTGCCGGCGGTAGGATACTCCGTAATAGCTGTCCTCCACCTCATCATTGCCAGCTCTCCATTGACGGCATATCTCGCAGCCTCTCACCCCTCTATCGCAGCACCATCGCCAACCGCTGCAGGCGTCGCATTGGATTCGACTGCGGCTGATCAGCCAAGCAAACCACCATCATGGCGCAAATCCCAGCCCAGACCCTGCACAGGGATCCCCAGCTCTTGTACGTGTCCCCCGCGGCGTAGCTCCAGCTGGCACGGCTAACGTGATGCTTCATAGCTACTGGATCCTGATCCCCATCACCATTGTCATGGTCCTGACAGGCGTCCTCCGCCACTATGCGTCCGTCCTCATGACAACGACCCCGAAGAAGGCCGACATCAAGACCATCCGCGAGCAGCGTGCCCTCGCCCACGGCGCCAACCTGAGGAACAACTACCACGTTCTGTCGCGCAAGGCCTTTGAGACTCGTCGAGACTTTTTGATCGATGGCTTCGAATCCGGCGCCTACTTGAAGAACCCGCAGCAAAAGGGCCAGCCTCCGGCGAACCCGCTGTCGGATCCGAATGCTATGGAGGGCATGATGGGCATGATGAAGAACAACATGGCCATGATCATCCCCAACACATTGATCATGAGCTGGGTCAATGCCTTTTTCAGCGGATACGTCATTAGTATGTCGTTGATGTTTTTGCCGAGATGATGACTCTTTGTGCTAACCACACGCAGTGAAACTACCCTTCCCCATCACCATCAAGTTCAAGAGTATGCTGCAGGCTGGTGTCCAGACCAAAGACATGGATCCTCGCTGGATGTCTAGTATCAGTTGGTACTTTTTGTGCATCTTTGGTCTCCAGTTTGTCTATGTCTTCCTTCTTGGCAGCGATAATGGTATGTGCACACACAAACCCTTCTCATAACTCGAAAGCAGACTCTAACAACCTACTAGCCGCTAGCCAAATCGCCCAGCAGATGCAGGCCCAGCAGATGCCCGTCGGCCCCATGGCCCCTGGCCAGGATCCCAGCAAGATGTTCAAGGCCGAGGCCGAGAACCTGGCTGTCATTGAGCACTACTCCGTCCTGGACGGTGTCGAGGAGCGACTTCTGGAGAGGCTTAAAGTATAGAATATTTGACGTTTTTTTGAGGAAAGATGGACATAATATTATAAATAAACTTGTTACCCTTAACGCCTCTAATAATACCATTAAGCACCATCCCACCACAAGCATACTCCGAGACCTTCAGCGGCCATGCTGCCCTTGATTTTGTAGGGAGTCTTTGCCGGCGTGTCTTCAGCCGCAGTAGGGCCAGCCGGGGTTTGGTCATGCCATTCTTCGTCGATGACTTGGAAGCGAACCATTTCATGGTTATCGTAGAATAGTCGTTCTTCATCAAAGTTCCATATCCAAATTTGCTCGCTATGATTACTATTCGTGATGTTAGAGCCTGTGACATTCTGACTGTTGAGTCACAAGTAGGAAATGAGAACGAGACTCACTATTCAGCCCCCTGAGGTAGCTCCTCATACGGCACGAAGATGTCGTCAAAGAAATCCGTTCTCAAGTGTATTCCAGAAGGCGTCGAGCTGCGTATTCTGCCAAGCATGACCTCGCCCTTGAAAGGTCTAAAGACAATCATTCGAAACTCAACTGGTTTTGTGTGTAAGCATATTGAAACAGCTGCAGAAAGGAGAAACTGTTACTGCGCCATACCATTAACGTTGACCAGGCCTGTTCCATGGCCTATCAAACCCTCAGACGTCCATAATACGTCGTATAATGATATACATAGTCCAATCTTTTGAACCACCTGTACCGAAAGTGAGTTTTAGCTGGCTGTCGCTTCTCTTGCCACCCAAACATGCAGCACAAACACTGACCTTGTTTGCGTACTTCGCATTAATGTTATCCTCTATTGCCACGATACTGTGCTTTGAGAAGTCTTCTGGAGAAATCTGCACCAGATCGGAAAATTTGGTCTATGACTGACGATTAGTGGTGGCTATACGAAATACGCACTCATAGATTCTAAGGCTTGCGGCGACATACCAGGATAAACATTTTTTCAAAATTTTATGAAAAGTTAAATCGCCTTTCTCAACAGTGATTCATAAGCGGCAGCAAGAATAAAAACATCACGGAACAGAGGCCGTCGTCAGATGCATTCTATTACGGCACCTTGAGTAGCAGCTCTCACCAATCGATTGTGCATCTCATAGTTTCGAAATACGTACAAAAAAGTCAAAAGCTCGGCGAAATGCTTGCCATACAGATTGGCGCTAGTCCTATGATGGCTAGCTTCGTGGAATCTTGCTCCAAATTCACTCTTACCGCCTTCTATAGCCAGACTAGCGCATCTTTTGCCCAGTGGCACTTCATTTATGGGAAAGTCAGGCATCGTCGAAACATCTTGCTGTCGATTCTCTCATCTCAGACGTCCCTGAGCAGCGTCTTTGCCTCCTACATCCAGGTCTATACGTTTTGTAGCCTGGAATATCACTGGATCGCAGCAATTCGTTTCCCCTGTTTCTCAATTTGATTTCTTATCCGTTTTATCCTTGTCGAATCCCTCCTCCTGCTGTGCAACTCCCCGTCGAGTCCGAGAAGTCTCGAAGTCCGACCCTCTTTCGTCATCTGCATCCGCCTCCTGCTCGAATATTCCAGCAGCCGATGCTGCTTGTCATTGTTTGACTTTGTTCCAAAGCAGCCAGAACCGTTCCAATTTTATTCTACATGAGTCTATAAACAATGTCGACGTACAATTACGCACCACCTCCCCCTCCGCCTCCCACCTCCGGCGGTGCCAGCTACGGGCAGTCGAGTTCGACCCCGTATGGCCAGAATCGCGGTGGTGGATCAGGCAGTCGTCGAGGCGGCCACTATCATGGAGGCCGTGGCGACTATCACAACTCGCAGCCGCGATACGAATACACTGGGCAGCCATACCCAGCCCAACACGCAGTGCCCTACGGCGCCTCTCATCCGCCGGCGAACAGCTACCCGGCTGCTCAGCCGCAGTGGACTCCAGACCATGGCCATGCTCCCGCACATCACGCACATCCGCATGCTCCCGTACCGCTTTCCGCAACAAACTACCACCCAAACTATGCTCCCCAGCCTTATGCTCCGTCTCAATACCCCCAGCAGGCCCCTTATGCTGCACCTCAGCCTTACCCCTATCAAGCCCCTCCTCCTCCACCCAGCCAGGCGCAATGGAGCGGTCAACCGGCTCATCAGACATACGGGAATAGCAGAGGTCGCGGAGGAGGCTACAGTGACCGCGGAGGCCACAAGCCGTCTCAGGGCGTGCCTCCCGTCCGCCACGAATATGATGCGGCACCTCCTCCGATAGTTGGCAGCTTCCCTCAGCCTTACCCCCCTGATCATCGAGTTGTGCATTATCCTCCCCCTCAATATGCTTATGCAGCGCCTCCGCCTCCTCCTGTTGCCGCTCGCCACCAAGAATCTTCACACGGCCAGTATCCTCGCCGAGGACGTGGTGGGCACAGAGATGGCCACGGCAAGGGGCGGGGTAGCCATCACTCCCATCATCACGGAGCTAACGATAAGCCACGCCTACCAAAGCCGTCCAATAACAATGTGGATAACTCTTCAAAGCCTGACAAATCTGAGTCTCCTTCAGTTGGTAAAAAGAAGAAGAGAAAGACCAATACGCTGGGCCTAACCCCAGGAGTTGACTCGGAGACAGAAGATGATGAGGGAGAGGAGAAGACCCTCACCGAGCTGATTGGTCAAGAAACTCTCAAGTGAGTAATTCGGCCTACTATACTCGTGTGCTATATTCGTATTAACCACGTTCACTTGATTTAGTATCAGTGATGTTGCGGCTTTTGTCGCCGAACGAAAGAAAAAGTTCCCCACCAGGGCGCGCATCGAAGCCAAAAAGGCCGCCGAGTTGGCGCGAAAAGAAGAGGACAAGGCTGCCTCTCTAGAGAAGGAAGCTGATAGATTGAGAAAGCAATTGCGAAGAGTCGAGTTTTCCATCAAGAGAAAGCGAGAGCAGGGTGATGAGGGCGATGAAATGCGGGAGCCCTCAGATGACTCGTCTGACGATGAGCCAGAAGTCATGTCTAGCCGCACTCAAACCGCACCACCTCCCTCTTCCTCCTCAGCCAAGAAGGCTGATATCACCAGGCACTGCAAATATTATTCTACTGGTGGAACTTGCGGGAAGAAGGGCAAGTGCCGCTTCGTCCATGATCCTCAAGCTAGGGAAGCGGCGATCAAAGAACGCGAGGCCAATAATGGTCGTTTGACTATCCAGCAACGGTTGATCTTGAACGACAAGGAGCAAGAAGACTTGGCTATCCTTCAATCCATTCAATATCTTCGCGAGAAAGGCCTCATGAATACTGCTGGAGCTTCGGCGGCTGTTCCTGTCAGTAGCGAAGAAAAGAAACCAGCGTCTACATCCACTGCCACATCCACACCAGTGCCCACATCTTCGCTCACGTCGACATCTGCGCCCGCTTCTGTTTCTACGCTGCCACCTTCTACGTCCAGCCTCCCTGCTATCCCACCACAGCCTGCTAAGCGCGAGCCACCTCGCAGAAGCAACCCGCCTCCCTCCATTATTCCCACAGCTAATAGTATCAGCGCTCAAGGGGTGAAGCACTACCAGGGCTGGCTCCTGAAACCGTACGGAAGCTCAAGTGGGAAGCAGTCACGGAGCGATGATTTACCTTGATTGGGCTGTTGAGTGCGCACAAACACAAACTTTTGCATTACCCTCTCTTCAAAAACTGTTCGAATTAGCCAAACTCGGAGATTCATCTACACATTCTACACGATATTAGATATCGCTTCAAAAATCTGTGTGCATTTTCTATTCTGTTCTGTTCTGCTCTTGTTTCAAAGTGCGCTTGCTGTATTTCACAAAGGAAAAAAACCTCATTGGGCGGAGTTTGCTTGACAGTTTTGCAAGTGTGACAAATGTCGATCTGGGGAAAAAGGTCGATGCCAATTGGCTGTTAAGATCTTGGACATGAGCTCGGCTGGATGCCTTGAGAGACCATATTCTTACCCAGCTGGGACTATTCACACGCATCATTCTTCATCGACACCACTCATGTTTTCTGTCAATTTTTAGTCTGGTTATTTCCCTGAAGGCTTGCTTGTCTCTCTTCTCAGCTCAATTCGGTTGCGCGCGAAGAGAGACAAGAAGTTGTCTGCCTTCAATAAAAAAACTAACGATTTTCTCTTTCTCATTAACAATTTATAGGATTCCGTTCATTGGGTCGAAAAAGGTACTTTTTTTTTTTTTTTTTTTTAAAAGGCAAGGATAACCACGTTAGTTACTACATATTTATATATAAAGGCTGGCGCAATTGTTTTTTTCTCTTCTTTTTCGTTTGAATATTCTAATTCAAGATGCTTTGAAGCCATGGTTCATAGTTTCACGGTAGTCAATATGATTATTTTTTTCTCCAGGAGCATTTTACATGAAAATATGTATCAGAATCATATTTGACAATTATACACATCGTGTGATTATCTTTGTCGAGAAAAAAAAAAGTGAAAAGTAAAAGCTAGCTCTAACTCGCAAATTGTCCAAGAATACTGCAGCCAAGTCCTTGTTTTTGCGCCATAGAATGCAAATCCAGCCCTCCCAAGAACACCACCGACAGAATAATAATAAAAAAAAAAAGAACCAGTGTGAGAAAAGGGGCAAAATAGCAGAGCGTGAAAAAGAAAAAAGAAACAAATCAGAATAAAGAGAAGAAAAATAATTACCAGAAACAATCCACCCGAAGGAAAAAGCCTGCGGAATACCACAAAACTTTTTCCTTTTTTCTAATGATGAAACTCCGTCGCTAATGACTTGGACAAAACGGTCTGCCATTTCCTTCTGTTGCAACGCTTCTTTCAATTTTTGCTTTCCCAACGCCTACTTGCTTCCATTCTTCATTAATTCAGCTTTAGTATCCACATTTCGAGTCGTCAAGTAGCGAACGTCGTTTTCCTTTTCGCTCCGAAAGATTAAATGTAAAGTCAATGGCTAGAGAGAAAATGCCGTAATGAAGGAGAACCGCGCACTAAAGGAAAAAAGGTTATATCGCCAGGAGACTCGAGGAAAAAAAAAGCATACTGCCTGCTCCTCTCATTCTCCTTTCTAAACCATCCTCTACTTGCTCAGCGTCGATTAGCGCGGAGGGCATCGAGGGCCTTGCGCTTCCTCTCCTCTTTTGCCATTTTGAGCGACTGTTCGAGCTTTTGCTCCCGCTCATCTTCGCGCCGGGCAATTCGCTCCGCCATCCGCTCTTCGTCGTCGATGTCGTCCAGGCCGGCTTCCATGTCAGATGATCCATCCGACGCATAATCATAGCGTTGACCGTCTTCTTCTTCATCATCATAATCGATGAAGTCATCCATGTCTTCGTCATAATCGTCTTCATACCGTGATCCCCTGTTCGCGCTGGGTCTGGGAGGAGGGGCATTGAGAAGGGCTCCGCCTCTTGGGGCGTTGCCCTTCTTTAACGCAGCGCCCGGCTTGGGACGTGCCGTTCCGGTGTAGCCGGTGGTCGCTAACGCTGCCTTCTTAACTTTCTTCTCTGGCTCTGGCACAGAGGCTTTCCTGGAAGGCGCCGCGGCCTTTGAAGGCTGTCGAGAAGCAGCCCCGTTTCGATCACTCTTTGAGGATGCATTCCCGTTGGTGCCATTACGCTGTCCCGGTTTCGCTGATCCCTTGTACCCAGCCTTACTAGAGGGTTTCCTGCCTTGAGCGCCCGAAGGTGCAGCCTTGACATCACCCCTCTCTTTATCCTTCTTGATAGCTCCACCCTCAGCCTTCTTGTGCTGAATTTTCCCAACCTGACCCATAACGGCTTGTGCCCGTTGGGCTCGTGCAAGGATCTCCGCATATGAGCCCTTCTTCGGAGGAGCTTTGGGCTTGCTTGGGTCAACTGGCGGCGGCGCTGGCTGTCTACTGGCAACTACTGGCCTGGCCGGACGGCTCGCAGAGTTGACAGGTTTTGGAGGGATCGGCAGCGGTTTCGACAGAGTATGGTTCGCAGGCCGCTGTGGTAAGTTTGCAGGCTGTTCGAATAGACGCGGTGTCTTTGAGTCATTCCTTGTAAGATCTTCGTCGGCCTTTCGTTTGGTAGAAGAACTCTGCGGTCGTTGAATGACTGGCGCGGGGCTGTCCGAGGACTTTCCGCCACTGATTTGGGCCAGAAGATCTCCGATCTGGTGATATGGATTAGCCGCAGTGCCTATTGGTGCCCAAAGATGACCAGACGGGGGAAAAAGAAAAGGGAAGGCGACCTACCGGCATCTTGTCTATCGCGAGACTGCCAGTCCTTCAAATTCGAGAATATTCCAGCTAAATTTCTCACGTAGCCCTCCCAAGTCGATTACACGCGGCGATGCATAGATAACGTCGCTCCTCGGCTCGTCCAGCACGGAGGAATCGAATCGGCGCCGAAGCACGCTCCCCTCAAACAAAGAGGCAAAAAGCCTTTGGTCTGGCGCCTTCTCGGGCTGGTTGCGCACCTTACGGGTATCAGGAGATGTTTTCAAAGGAGGAAATGAAAGCGAAATCGATTAAGGGATATTTGACCGGCGAAGATGAATGAAATAAAACGGGTATCTGCAACAAACTATCACAGCATGTTTAAGAGAAAAGAGTTCAGAAAGAAAGGCTGGCCAATGCCGGCAGAGCTCCGGCTAGATAACAGGCTGACGCCACAACGGCTATAGAACAAGGCAAATATCCACGTGACCAGAAGCCGTTATCTGTGGCGGTGTGATAAGAAAATGAGGCTGCATCTGACGCCCTAAAGCGCGTCTTTTTCGGCTAGCAGCAATTTTAGCGCCCACAATGTAAATTGCCCTGTAACATCTATTTGTGGGAACTTTTTTTTCCAAACTTTTGTTCGACAACAAGCCATCAACCACCACCAGAACTCGAAGGCTTCAGTCTCCGCCCAACTTGCGGTTAAAGTGATTGATTTCTCGTGTTCCTCTTGAACCTCCTAAAGTGAGTTGCCTCTCTCTTCACAGCTGTGCAGTTGGAATCGATCTCGAAGCTGGATATCACTGTCTCTTCGATCGAGTTTGCAGAATCGTCGGCCGCTTCCATATACCTGCCGCCTTGAGGAAAAAAATTCTGAAGATTTCTAACAATTTTTCTCTTCCTTACAGAAACTTTCAAAATGAAGCACCTCGCAGCTTACCTCCTGCTCACCCTCGGCGGCAACGCCTCCCCCTCTGCTGAGGATGTCAAGGCTGTCCTCAGCTCCGTCGGCATTGAGGCCGAGGATGAGCGTCTTGAGAAGCTCATCTCTGAGCTCTCTGGCAAGGACGTCAACGAGGTATGATTAAACCACCCAACCCAAAAATAAAAAAAAATTCACAGGCGTATTCTAACAAACCGTCTCTTATAGCTGATCGCCGCTGGCTCTGAGAAGCTCGCTTCCGTTCCCTCTGGCGGTGCCGGTGGTGCTGCCCCTGCTGGCGGTGCTGCTGCCGCTGGCGGTGCCGCCGCTGAGGCTGTTGAGGAGAAGGAGGAGGAGAAGGAGGAGTCCGACGAGGATATGGGTTTCGGCCTTTTCGACTAAGCGCCCTATTTCTAAACAGGATCCGCAAAGTTACGACCCTCTACGAATTTCGGAAAAGATACGAGCATGTTGTGCAGTTAGCCTTTCATGGCTCTGGTGGCGTAGGAGGATTAATTGCTCATGGATGGCACGGCGGCTGTTATAGGCTGAACTGATAGGTCCAATCATGAAATTGACGACTTGCCGTTTTTTCGAATATTTGCTTCCCTATTTGAAATGTGTGATGCTGGCTCCAATGTGAAGTGCTCTGGGTTGAGACGTAGGCCGTGTTCAGCTTCTCTCATGCGAGAAAGGGTTTTGCCGTACGTGGATTAAAAGACTCCATCTCTCAAGCCACCCACTGATTTAATTAAACTGACTAAAGTCATGTAATACGTTCAAGATAACTGTTTGGACTACCCTACAGAAAAGAGTTTCTCCACGGCAAAGAGTGACCGAACAATCCATAGGATATCATGTTGTGGAAAAAATGTAGGGTTAAGATGGTTATATTTGTTTGTATTATGATATGCTTGCATAGTCTGTATTGACCCTTTTTTTTTTTTTTTACCGAACAAAACCGCAACAGATATATAACCCCAAGGACGATCTAAGCCTCCAGAACGATTTCTTAACCATTTTGCTTCAAAAGATATACCTACATTCTTCCTATTCCAACCGTACAAACTCACATATACAGGAGGTGATTCTTAATCTATTAAAACATAGATGGAAACTTATCCGGGCGATACGTCGCCTCAGGCGCTCCCCAAGAAAATGTTTGATGCCGTCTCGCAGCATCGACCTCTTCGTATTCTGGCAGCGGCGATGTTCCTGGATCGTCAAAGCTAGGTAATTCCACAGGAGGAATTTCAACTCGGAGGGGCTGTAGCAGAGCTGCAGGTGGTAGAGTTGGGCTGCTAAATCAAGTTGTTAGTAAATAGAGGGACACGACGCTCTGTAAGTCGACATATAAGACGACCCGAATTGAGGCATGGAATCTCATTCTAGCAACTTACCTGGGTATGATGTCTAATCCTCTTGCAACAGAGCTCGCCGGCGTCACAAGATGATCAAAGATGGGCTCATTGTTGACTGGCCGCACCGGAGGCATAGAAACTTCTCGCACCTCTGCCGTAGCCTCGAGCTCGGCCGGAGCTATTCGGCCATGCTCCGAACATGGATTCCGAATGAACTTCTTCTTCCAGCGTTTATCAAGCTTCTTCCTGAAAGATTCCATGTTTGGACTTAAACAGTGAATGGAAGGGCGGCGGCGGTTGCTGCGGTGGCCGGCGAAGAAGAAGAAGGCGGCGACGACGCCGACGATGGTGGAACTTCCCATGGCAATGCCGATGATTTGTGCTGTCGTGTTTCCTGAGGTGGGCTGCGGCGTGGGTGGTTGTGTAGTTGTTTCCTTTCCTCTGGCGGGGGCTGTTGCAGTTACTGTTGTTGTTATTGTAATGGTTGATACTGGACTGCATGTCGTTATTTGTGGTTGGTTCTGAGGAGCAGAAGAAGATGCCGGCGGCGGTGATGATGATATTGATTGTCTGGCCGAGACTGCGCAACATTGCTTTGTTATTATCGTCATCCAGGCCATTTCACAGCATTGGAACATACCAGTAGATGTTGACGCCTTTTCATGAATCGCTCGGCAAAACGCCTTCTCACCAAACACCACGGCCGCAAACACCAGTAATCGAAAGCACCGCATGGTGTAAAAATAGTATAAGAGAAAATGAGCTTTATTCTGAGTACTCTTGAAGAATGCCACAATCAATGAACATGCTGGCGAACCCTACTTAAATGAAGAGGGAAGAGATGGGTAGAAGCTATGATCTCGGGCTTCCGACTTCAACGTTAAAAGAAAGATATCCGAATGGCCATGGCGTCAAAACGGATGTAAGAAAGCAGCAAGACAGCTGCCGACTACCCTGTTTCTCCCCATCGGAGAGAATGAAGAATACCTGTAACAGTGGATGGACCACCTGATGGCCGTGCGTGATACTGAGGTCAAGGGCAGATGAGAGGTAGGAGGCCGGATTGGGATGACCAGGATGCTGTTAACCTTCGGAGAGCAAGATCAGAGCATTGGCCGCCTTTGTCGCCAAAGGTGGATTCTACCTGATGTTGTGAATCTGCATTGGAAACAGGTATCAATTAGACAAGCCTATATATGGCAAATGCCGAAGCTTAACAAAATGATTGTAGAGTCTGATTATGGATGTATGATAGTCTATGAGGATATCGGAGTATTAGATAGTCTGCCGTCACCCCTGCTTTCCAACACTTGCTTCTTTCCCCGTTTATTTGCCGCTTTCGTATGACCCAGCTCGGTATTTGGAGTCGTGGCAGACATTCTCGTTTGTCTACCAAGTCCAGTGACTAGAGTCTCTCTTGCATAAAGAATTCGACGGGCAGCGCCTCTATGCAGCCTGTGTATAAATTTTATAGCAGCATCCAATCGGGCCAGCTTTATCTTTCTTCAACTTTATTTCTTAGTCTAACAACAACTTTACGCCTTTGGCCATATTCACTGTGTTTTCGCTTTGACCTTGCCGCCACTTGGCAAGAGGTCGGTTTCCCGTAATAACCTCCAAAAGCACCAAAGGTAGCAGATAGAGAAACCTGCCGCGCCTACACCGACGTTGGCGACAACCCAAAGATCTGGTTTGCCTGGTGGCGGTGCGACAAAAGCCTCTAGGACATGCCACGCCGCCATGGCGACATAAAAGGTGCTTTGTAGCAGAGCTGTGCCCCACTGAGCAAAAGCAGATTGACCCTCTTGGAACGGTGCACTCCAAGAGGTTGGGGGAAGGCCTAAAAGGTATGCCCAGAGGAGAGTGAGGGCTGTATAGGGCACCCTCAGGTCGACTCGGTGCAACAAAGGGAACAATGTCCAAGCTCCAAGAAGGTTGGCAAAGCCCACCCAAGCACGGACTTCGCCGCTCATCCCTTGTTTGCCGGCTAGCAGCAGCGTCATCGGCATCAGGGGCAAGAGGACGCTCTTCTCGTGGACCTGCCAGCTGAAGAGGAAGAAACCCCATGCGGTGGCCGCAAAAGCCAGCGGAAGAGCCGACTTTCGCGGGCGTAAGAACAGCACAATATTGGGAGGGATTATGGAAAGAAGAGTCATTCCGAGAGCGGCTTTCTGGAGGAGTTCCACGGGGTAATTGCGCAGCTTGATGATGGTGTTGAGAGCACACCAAAAGTTTGCGACTTTGTCTTCGAACAGGCCACGGGAAAAGGGAAAGACACGATGAACCATCTGGACTAGCTGCTCAACAATCGGGTAGTAAAAATGTTGAGTATCGATGTAATCGGTGATAAATGAGAAGATAGGCAGAGGTGCCGCGGTCCCCTTAAGCTCGGGCATAGCATCAATGCCGCGGTGCTTGTCGTAGAGCACGCCAAGAGCCAGGGGCAGGACCAGCACACCGAAAGAGATGATGGTGACTAGAGCGATGCCGAATAGCCTGCTGGGGTTGATGCCGGTGGTGATGCATCTTCCAAGAAGATACGAAAAGACACTAAAGGCGTAGTAGAGTGCCATCTGTTTAAACCCAAGGGCGGCCACAAAGAAGACGGCTGCCCACATGTACCTCTCGGCGAGCATACTCGACATGCTGGCCACAACGAAGCCAAGCATAACGGTGTTGTACTGGAAGTGCACGTGGTCGATGAGAATCGTAGCTGGTTGCATGAGAATAGCCACAAGGGCCAGGTTGCTTGTCCAGTTATTCACCCCATTGAGCCGGCTGAACCGTCGCACGAAGACAGTGGTGGCGGGAACAAAAATGAGGAACTCGGAGACAATGACTGTCGCTCTCATGAAGATCTTGAGTGTTGGATCGTGGGAGCCGCGCGAGGACAGCAAGGCAAACCACTCCGGGTTGATCCAGCTTCCAATCTTGCCCAGAGCCCAGCTATGATACGCCGTGAGAGGGGGATAGTCGAGCCCCCACCATTCCAGATCGTGGAAATACCATTGGGATATCGGAAGATGCGCGGTGATCTCCATCCAATGGCGCTGGGCCTCGTAGTCGCCAAATAAGGGCGGTCGTTGGAATCCTGTTACAACACGCCATCTTCTCGTCAGCCACTGATCTGAGTAAAGCAAACAATCGCATAGCCATTTTCGCAGGCCTCACCAGAGTATCCCCAAAGCCCGGCCGCCCATCGAAACAGCCCGACCACCATCAGTATCAGCGGCAGCACCTCCCATTGGGACGAGGACGTGCGCGCCGGCCACAGAAAGGCTGCCAGAGGGAACGACGGCGTGCGCACGAGGGCCTCTGATCGCACCCGCACCGGCTTGTCGATGTCATTGTCGGAGCTCTTGGGCTTCCTCCGAGGCTTGTGCGGCGCTGGGCTTGAGGACGGCATTGTCACCGCATGGGACGAGGACTGAGGCTCGCAATGCTTGTGATGTTCGCAGATGGAGATGGACACTTGGAGCTTTGGCGCCAGGGCATCTCCAGATTGGGAAACTGTAGTGGATAGTGGAGCTGCAGGGAGTTGGAGCTGGCGGACTTACAGTGCAAAGGGCGCCGTTATAGGGCAGATAGCACTATAATGATAGCGACAGCGTTCAGCAGGGCCGGCCGGCAGATGCTCGGAAAGACGGCCACGCGCCAAGCCGTTGTTAGCTAATCATTACGTTGTTTATCGACGGCTTTTCTCCATGGACTTTGGGGAAATTTGGTGGGGGCGAGCAAACTCGATTGAACAAACAACGCCAACAAAGCCTTTCATTGTCATCCACACGCTTCACTCGGCTTTTGTCTTCGGCGCAGGCGGGTTTCTCTTGCCTTGGCCGCACTGCCCTGGAACGCGAGTTTCTGCTGAATAATGGCGAAGAGGTAGTCCGGCTCAAGTACTGCTCTGGTTGGCGACTGCGCTGCCCGCTCCGGACTGCGTCCGTCAATGCCCTTTTGCTTTGCGACAATTCATCGCAGCCGAGATCTACCCTATGGCCATGTTTCTCCCTAGCAGATTTGCTGCCTCGCCGCCATTGCGAACGCTGTACCACGGTTTGTGGCCCTGATTGACTCGGCATGGCTGCTCGGCGCCGCTCTGTTTGCTAACCGTCTGACAGCCTCTAGTTGCGCGTCCAGACCTCGCCAGGCGTCGCAGACTTGTGCCTATAAATCCATGTCCCAGGCGCTGCGCTCATATTCCAGCGCGCCTCTATCCTCGTCCCCCAAATTCTCATATCACATCGCCGCGTCTTTCATCGCAAAGGACCGCCCGTATGACCCGTCCACCCACGTGTTCCATTTCAACCCGTACAATCGAATCCAGCCTCCCCGACATCGCCGAAAGTCGTCTCGACCCGAATCCGGGCACGATGCCTTCTTCGTGAGCCGAGTTAACGAGTCCGGGTCTGTGGCGTTTGGCGTCGCAGACGGAGTGGGCGGCTGGGTGGATTCCGGAGTCGACCCGGCTGACTTCTCCCACGGGTTTTGCGATTACATGGCTGCTGTAGCATACGAGTATCCCTCTGGATCCGATGCGCCTCTCACAGCAAGGAAGCTCATGCAAAAGGGGTACGAAGCGATATGCGAGGATCCAAATGTGAACGCTGGCGGCAGCACGGCTTGTGTTGCGATTGCACGACCCGAGGGCGTCTTGGACGTGGCAAACCTCGGCGATTCGGGCTTCCTACAGCTGCGACTAAACGCGGTGCATACATACTCCGAGCCACAGACCCACGCCTTCAACACTCCATTCCAGCTTTCAGTCGTCCCGCCAAGCGTTGCTGCTCGAATGAAAGCCTTTGGCGGAACGCAGCTTTGTGATTTGCCGCGGGATGCCGATGTGACACACCATCACCTGCGCCATGGCGATGTGCTCGTCTTTGCTACCGACGGTGTCCTGGACAATCTGTTTAACCAAGACATTCTCCGAATCGCTAGCCGAGTTATGGCGACGAGCGGCGCATGGAATATGGCTGCCAACGAGGCCGTCACCGTAGCTGATTCTCTGGACAGTCTTACGGGATCTCCCTATGAAAATAATGCAGCAGATGGCAAGACGAAGAAGGCCGTGACATTGCAAAGCCTGCTCGCGACTGAGCTGGTGCAGGCTGCCAAGCAGGCAAGCGTAAACACAAAGAGAGATGGGCCATTTGCCAAAGAGGTAAAGAAGTACTACCCCCATGAAAACTGGCATGGAGGTAAAGTCGACGATATCTGCGTTGTCATCGCCGTTGTCTCAGAAGATGCGGCCAGCATCAAAAGCAAGCTCTAAATTATCGGAGCGAACCGATCCACATTACGGAATGAATAGAATTTAGACACGCTCAAGGCAAGCCCATGGGCTCTATGGTTAGAAGGAGATTGGATTATGGACGTATAAACGGGATGAAGACTGGGTTATTTTGCTAGCAATTCGTCGCATTGAGTTCCGCGATTGTTCATTCATGTACATTATGTAACAAATAACTAAACGAGTAGAAACGAGGAAAAAAAAAAGTAACTACAGCAAGGGCATATGCATTGGTAGATTATTCAATTCTGAAGATAGTATCCCGTAGCTTCGCCAACGCAAAGGATTCAAGGTTCGAGCTGGGTGAAGTTTATGATGTCATCGACCTGATGAGTTAAGATTTACATCTCATCCACTGTTACAGCATCGTCGTTCTTTCACAACAAGAGCCCTTCGAGATATCAGTACCTTCCAAAAAGCTATAATGAAGGAAATCTACCTGGTAAGGTTGCTGTTGGCCAGTCCGTACTAGAAGCGTTACGATCACTTACACGATAATGAATAGGCCGGTGCCGCAGCGGCTTTCACAGTCGACATGCTCATATATCCGCTCGATACGTTGAAAACGCGTTATCAGAGTCAGGATTTCATGCCCAAGTCCGTAACTGCCTCCAATTCAAAGCCCCTGGCCTTGCGCGGCCTGTATCAAGGGATAGGGAGCGTGATATTGGCTACTCTTCCAGCAGGTACAGCATAATGTCGACCCTTGTTCTCATTTCTGTACTGCGTACTTCTTACGCCAATTTAATCTTAGATTATTGATAAACTGACTTTTGTTTTCTTAGCTGGAGTATTCTTTGCCACGTATGAAAGCGCAAAGGGCATATTTGGGCGGCATTTGCCTGTGCCTGAGCCAATGATCCATTCGTGTGCCTCATCTGTCGCCGAGATGGCATCATGTCTCGTCCTCACCCCCGGAGAAGTAATAAAGCAGAACGCTCAAATGATACGCGCCGAGCCTACAGGATCGAGTCAACGCAAATCTACATCGTTGGCGGCGTTTCGTCGCGTAGCTGGAGGTGGAAATATGGCAAGGGGCCTGTTTTCGGGATATACGGCGCTGGTGGCACGCAATCTGCCCTTTACGGCGCTCCAGTTTCCCATGTTTGAGTACGCAAGAGGGCGTTTGTGGGACAGGCGGCTGCGTCTCAGAAAGGACCAGACGAAAGGCGTGTTGGAGACGGGCCTGATAGCTGGATCGAGTGCGGCGATGGCCGGGGCTCTGGCCGCGCTTGTTACAACGCCGAGTGATGTGATTAAGACACGGATGATGGTGAAATTAGACACTGGCGATGAAAGAAGCAAAGTTCAACGGCATCGCAGGGGCGCAATCACTGTCGTGGAAGATATCTGGCGTGAAAAGGGGGTTCGGGGATTCTTTCGTGGAGGAGCGTTTCGCTGTGCTTGGACGGCAGTTGGCAGCGGTTTATATCTAGGCATGTATGATGCTGCGAAATTATGGCTTGGAGGCGAAGAGGAAGACTAGACGGGCGGCTGAGAAAAAAACTGAGAGTGTTGGCTCGATCAAGCAAGAATTCCATTTTCATTAAACTGACCTAGACTAAGCTAAATGCAAGACAAACATAAACAACTCTATTATAATTAAAAAGAAAGAAGATTTGCGCACAAAAGCAGTAGCAAACACACACATATAAAAAAGAACAAGAAAAAAAAGGCATGGAAATACGCGCACTCAACTTTCACGACGACAGAATCTTGCAGCTTGCCAGTGTCGAACTACTCAATGCGAATAAACGTTTCTCCTCCTTCGGGCGATTCCGGGTCATGTGGCCAAGTTACTGAGCCGATTTTTCGGTTGTCAAGTTTGCAGGGATGAAAATGTAGCATATAATGCTCTTTGGGGTAGTTGGTAGGTTTGCCGCCTAAGAAGGCCGCACCCCAGACAAAGATGTCCTTGTAGGGATGCTGCAGTTCAAATCTTTCCATTCCGTTTGTAAAATGGACCGTCATTCTGTTTTGAAGCTTTTTCCCTATAATAGGTTTCCTGTCTTGAAAAGGCCTTACTCCTTTATACGTCTCAGGCCAGACGATCAGCGTTATTCTTTTATCAGAGCTGCGTGCGTACATCCCCACATACTGGTCAAGAGGACGACCCCAAAAGTTGCTTTTCTTGTCGAGTTTCATGTCGTAAATGGAATCATAATTATAATCAAGAACGTCGTTCTGCCTGTATGCTTTAACAACGCTCGTTTTCACCAAGGGGAGATGCTTATTGAAGTTGCCGCCCAGGAGCGACTCAAGCAGGAACTGCCCGATCCAACCAGCGGCATCGTTTGCTGTCCTCGTGTCTTTCATTGTAGCCTGCTGGAGACTGATTATTTTTTCAGCCATTGCCTGCTGTTTACTGTATGTCGATAGATGGCTGGAAAGGCGGCCTTGACACTTTTGCCTGCAATAGGAACGCAGTGACTCGAGGCCATGAGTAGGAGATGCCTTATCATTGGAATGGGAAGGCAGTGACTCGAGGCCATGGGTGGGAGATACCTTATCCTTGGAATGGGAAGGCTATGACTCGAAGTCATTTGTAGAAAACGGATTATCCAAGCTATAAGAAGGCGGTGACTCGAAGTCATCAGAAAACGCATTATCCTTGCAATAGGGATGCGTTGACCAGAGGTCATTAGTAGGTAAGGCTTTGTCCAAGCTATCGGAATGCATTGACTCGAAGTCATCAGTAGGTAATGCTTCGTCCAACTCCAAACTAGGCAAATCGGGCGCTAGATCGCTGTCAAAGCGATCTACGAGTCCCAATGGAAGCTTCTGGCCTCGATGACTGACGTAATATAGATTTGACGTGGTGGCATTAAATACATTGTATACATCGCTGGCATCACGCATTAACAAAGGCCTCCAGACGTTTTTTTTTTTTTTTTTAAGATATTCCCAATAGCCTTCAGGACAGCATTCATTGAGACTTCTTCGAGCAAAGTGTAGTTGATCGCGCCATGAATAAAGCGAGAGCGTGGCTCTGCCAGGCGCTTGAGATTGTGATAGGCCACGATTATCTCGTCCCGGGGCAAGCAGACGCGACCCCCGTATCCAGTCAAGACAGACTCGGCCGCTTGAAGCCCTGTACGGTGGCCAAGAAGATCTGCAATTGTTGTATTGTCGGGGACGGCAGTGCTTGGACTTCTGAAACCTTTTAGTGAGAATTTGTCATCGTAGTGCAAGATGCCTTTGTGGCTCAACTGAGCCACGACAGCTGCTATAAAGATCTGGCGTAAAGCACCAATGGGGAAAATGGTATGCTCATTGACTTTCTCTTTTTTGTAAAAGTGGCGGTAGCCGATGCATTCGCTCCAGAGTTCCTTGCCTTCATAAATGACGGCAGCAGACATGCCAACGATGCCAGTGGTGCTGCATATACACTAAAGATTCTCGCAAAGAACAAATGTTGATATATGAACAAAAGGTACAGTTCGGCGGCTTCTATTTTAAAAATTTCGAACAGTATTAGCAGAATGACTGCCGACAAGCTATTTTCCTTTCATGGTCGCTCATTCAAAGCTTGACTTACTTGCTCATTCTGATGCATATGGACACGCTTTCTGTTCCGGACTCTTACCCGCGAACTTGGTGAACTCTTTTTCGAATCATGGGAGATCCCTGGATGCCAAGATTATGGATCACAAAATATATAGATGGACAGAGATATTCTGCAGTGGTATAATGTAAGTGATATGGAGACATAGGTAGGCTCAATAATAGTTTATTTTAACAATCAAAGGGCAGACACTACCGTGGCGCAGATATGTAGAATTAAAGTGAAAGCGAAAGTAGATTCTCAAAGATCTATCAGATGCCTGACTATAGAGTATAGAACTGAGCAAGGATTTGAGAAACGGATCGAGTTCAAACATTGCCATAGTATGATTTATCCTAGAACCTCCTTTCTAAACCTCTATTTATTCATGCAAAAACATTCCCCCACGTCATACGCTGTCTTGCAATCGGTTTTGTCTTGATTCTCCTTGCTGCAGCTGAATGTGTATGTACTGCCGTTTGACGTACATTTGCAGCCTGCGAACAAGCATTTTTCCATAATTGATTGATTCTGGCATACAAGTTTCGCTTGCTCCAGAGCTTTTTGGTTAACCAAAAACTGTTCAATATTTTTGATTGTATCCAGATCATTGAGAGAAGAAGTGGAATGGCTGGCTTCATTGTCGATAATTTCGGCGACAATGTGCACGGTTCTGGCCAAGCTGGGCGTCGCAACAGCGATAGCGACCAGAGCAAATGTAAACTAATAGCATTAGCATTTGCTTAATTTTTCTTCAAAGAATCAAACCATATATTTTGTAGTCACCTTTTTGTACAGCATCTTGATCAAATAATAGTGTGTTTACAACGTGTAAAGGTGAGTTTGTCGTTGCAGTCAAAGTAGAAGGTGAGTAAGACGGCTCAAACAATTGACGTTACAGTGGCATATGGGGTCTAAATAGGCCACTGAGATGATTTGACTTGGCCATAGTTTTATCAAGATTCCAGTCGGCTTATTCTTCTGTTCATTACTGGCTTAGATTATTGATGTAAGGCTGGTTGATAATACTCTCCCGTCTGATCTAGAACATCTAGAATAGCCTGGTTTTACATCCCGCATAGCTGGGGCTTTTACTCCATAAGGTAAGACCCCGCAATTTGGCGTCTATGCCGTCCTAGCTGAAAGCTGAATACTAGGTAAATTTCACTAGTCGCGTGAATGGCACTCGCAAGTTTACAAAACTATTTGATAGGCAGGGCGGTATTAAGTCAGGCGTATGAAGAAGAAGTAGTTTTTCCACCAATTTTCGAGTCGTCCGATAATCCTGGCGCTTATGTCTGTCCATACGAGATGGGCGATACAGTAGAAGCCTGTGCCGATTAATTCACTGAAGAGGGATACACTTTCGCGCTGTTATGGCGTTGACGGCGGGAGCAGGATACGGACGTGGTCTTGTATTCATTTTCTGGACATGCCCTCAATGAATAGTAAATATGCTTGTACTAAGGTGCGAGAGCCGATGTATGCTCAACAAGCTCCTGATGCATCAGATAGAAGCTTCATCCTGACGAGACTATCGGAGCTGTTGTCGCTGCCACCTCTCACGATGCAGTGCGTGAACCTCCTGATCCAGCCCAGGAATTGGCCCTTCAACCGGTACACGTGGCCCTACGGCGTTGATTGGAAGACCTGCAACAGCGCCTCGCTTGACGTTTGCCTCGTCCATCCACCTCTCGTACTGTTCTGTGGAAGAAATGTACACAATGCGGCCCAAGCCGACGTACGCATGCGCCGCCGCACACATGGCGCAGTGTTCTCCCGACGTGTACACGGTAGCAGATGCTCGATCCTCTGGCGTTAGGTTTTGCTGTGCCCATCGCGCGATAGTAAATTCTGGATGCAGTGTCGCATCGGACGTTCCATCTCCCTTTTCGCCTGTGACGGTGCGATTGCGATCTTGGTGAATAATCTTGTCGTTTCGATCTACTAGGACGGACCCGAATGGGGAGTCGCCCGCCTCAAGAGCTTCGCGAGCGAGATTGACGCAAAGCCGAAGGGCTTCTTGGTTGTGCGACTGTGCCATTTTTTCTCGTACGTTGGATGCGATACTTGTGAGCTAGGAAGCTGAAAATGAAGTTAGAGTTGGCAGCATAGCATTTCACTTGACAGAAAAAGGGCTCAGACGTTGTAGTCGCTGTGGGCCCTATATCTAGGTTTACACTGCCTACTTATGTATGACGCTGACGAATCTTGTGTGTGGCGTTTGCAAAACACCCGTGGATCTTAATTTCTCCTTTCTTCTCTATTACATAGTATAACTTCAGTCTAATAACCATCAAAATCGACAGCCCGGTTGAGCCTCAGAGACGAGAGGGTTGATCCACGAGGCTGTCGTGAAACGAAAATCGTCTTTTATGAACTAATTTTGTGAGGCGATGTCGCTGAGGTTCACTGCGACACCCGTGACAAAATAGCAAAACAAATAAAGTAGTGTTGGTGATATATACTTCTAGAGAATTGAATATTAGCTTTCCTTGCAGAACAAGGCCGGACCGATGTTTACTGAACTGCAAATTGCAGCGTGACGCTGGATAACCCTGCAGCTCCTGTAGTCGCTCTATCTAAATATTCTGTAGAAACAATAATCAAGTTTACATGAGCAGTTAATCTCATGTGTGTAGCTACCACAGCGAAGCAGTTGTGTACTGCATATATAGCGAGTCTAATATTCTTGCCCTACGAGAAGAACGACGCCGTATGTGACACACAGCATAGAAAGGCGCTCTACATCAATATTTAACAACCCCGGATGATAAAAGATGAACAAACATAACAAACATATGGTGTTTCTCTACTTTCCTTTTCGGGATACAAAGACTAAAAGGGTAACACGGATATAGTGGTACCCCCGCTGCGGGGTTGTAGCGCCTTGGTTAGTGCATATAAGCTTCCCTTCGATATTCGGGGACATTTGGAGAGGGCAGGCCACGACGAATCTGGCTGACTGTCCAACTTACGTCAGTCCTCTCATCAGGCGCGGCTTCACACGGACGTCTTCATTATTGGCCGTCATCGGAAGCCTCCCCACTCTTTGCCAGCGCCCTCTGGTAGCATGAATGTCTTCGAATCAGATGTCGTTGTGGCGTCAGTGCCTGACCTGGCCGTAAAGCAGTATAAAAGCCCATCAGAAACGAGATTCGAAATCTGTAATTGAAAAGCTCCCATCTATCTACTTACACCGCAAATTTTAAGTCTACCTGCCTCGATTGCCATACAATTATCACAAGGCTCTAGAGCATCATCGTTTCTTTGTTATTATACTTGTGCAACTCGTTACAATGGCGCCTCCCACTGCCACTGCCACTTTAGAAGAAGAACAACGGCAGTCTGTCATCAAGATGAACGCTGCCACTGTCGCCCCGGAGGAGGAAGAAATGGAATCCCAGTTATCCAGCCTGAGCCGCGGCCCCAATCCTCTACAAGGTATTACCTTCTGAATTTGCATTAATTTGTTTCCATCAGCTGCAAAGCTTTGGCTTATTGTGCTCCATCGATATCCACATGCCTCCCCATTCATAAGTAATGTGATTGCTATCAACGTTTCGGCCCAAGGGCTTATCTACTCATCATTACTTAGCCTATCATCCAAGTATACGACGGGAAGACTTCTGCTAACCGACTGTGTGCCAGGCATTCCTACTTTCCCCTCCTTTCACGAGCACCGTAAGCACATTGTGCTGCATATGGCCGCCGTTTTCCGCAACTGGGCTCGCCATGGTTACACGGAGGGTATCTCTGGCCACATTTCTGTCCGCGACCCAGAATTTCCCGGTCTTATCTGGATGAATCCTATTGGCAAACACTTTGCTCTCATGAATGGCAGTGATATGCTCTGCCTAAGAATCAGTGATGGTGAAATCGTTGGCGGTAATAGAGTATGTCCTGAATCGGCGCAGCATTTGCGTCTGTTGGCTTGAAGTGTCAGGGCTAATTCGACTCTCTCAGTCCCGTCCTGTTAACAATCCAGGCTTCTATATTCACTCCGAGGTACACAAAGCACGCCACAATATCCATGCCATCTGCCATGCTCACACCATCGCCGGACGTGCTTGGTGTGCCTTTGGCAAGCCACTTGAAATGATTACTCAAGACATTTGCGACCTCTACGGAGTACTTGCTGTGGATACTGAATATGCAGGAATCGTGACTGCTGAACAAGAGGGGAGGCAGATTGCCAAAGCTCTTGGGCCCAAAGGCAAAGCTGCGCTGCTGATCAACCACGGAATTATTACTGTGGGACAGACTGTTGACGAAGCTTCGTTTTTGCTGGGCTTAGTAGAGCGCAGCTGCGAGATCCAGCTCAAGGTTGAAGCTGCTTGTGCTGGCAATCCCAACCTGAAGAAGAGTATTATCCCACATGAGCTGGCAATGAACAATTATAAAATGGCGGGTGAGAAGCACTGGCTCTACGAGGAAGCACAGCCCGACATCCAGCTCGAGATTGAGCTTGCGGGAGAGGTCATCTCGCGGGGCTTGGATGATGTGAAGATTGATAACCCGTGAATAAGCCGACCTCTGGTGATTTAGATACAATTTGCTCATGTTGTCCATCTTATGAAGCTTTAGGATGTACGAGAACAATATATACAATACATGCGATTTAAGCTAATTGTACTTTGAACGCGGCTTCTCTTCAGGCGTCGGATGCAAATTGTTGTCCATTGGTAGTGGTATTTTAATTTGTGTTGGACAAGAACCCCCTGCATGACAACGCATGGATCACAGTTGACAGGGAGAGGCGCGACATTTGGTGGGGCGTTCTAGATCAGCAACCTCAAGGGATGCGCTTGATCATCTTTCAGAGGCTTGTCAGCCTCTTTTATGGCGCAAATTTCGTAATTTGTCTGAGATGTAGAAGTGCTGTTAGTCGCAGAAATAACGTAGCTTTGCTAGCTATGCTTGAACAGCCGTATCCATTTGGAAATAGCTAGACACAGAAGTGCGAAGGGAGCGATCAATGGATGGATAGTGCTTTATGCTTCTCTTTTTATTCTTTTTGGCATCTGTCATCATTGCGATTGTTGACTGCTGATTTCGATTTCTTTTTGTGCCGTAAACTCTATTCTTGCCTGTGTTGTCCGTCGAAAACTGTCTGCTGCTTCGCCAATATGCCATTCACAACTCCGTCGTACATTCCCAAGCTTCCTTTCGACCCTCCGGACTCTGTACCAATTCATGAATTTCTTTTTAATGATGGAGACGAGTATGGGCGTTATCCAATCGCGGATTCTTTGCCGCCATTTACTTGTGGCATCACTGGAAAATCCCACTCTGCTGTTAATGTGAAGGATCGTATAGAGTGGCTTTCGGCTGCTCTCGCATCAGAATTGGGCCTTGAAGTGAATAATGGAAGCGAGTTTGACAAAGTCATAGGGCTTTTTAGCTTCAACACGGTATGTACTTGGACCTTGGATCGCTTGTTCACCAACTAACATCTGCGCATCCAAATAGATCGACACTATGCTCGTCTCATGGGCAGCACATCGCTTCTCAGGAATTTCATCGCCCATCAGCCCCTCATATTCGACAGCCGAACTCACGAGACAGCTCAAAGCGGTCAATTGCAAAGCACTTTTCACATGTGCTACACTATTTCCCACAGCCCTGGAAGCGGCCCTCGCAGCGGGTATTCCCAAGGCGCGTGTATACTTACTGGAACTCCCAGAAAAAGCACTGAAAGGCGCCAGTGTGCCCACAGATATCAAATCGGTTGACCAACTTGTTGCCAAAGGAAAAGAGCTGGCTCCTCTTCCACGGCTGAATTGGTCGCAGAGCCAAGGTGCCTGTCAGACGGCCTTCTTATGCTCTTCCAGTGGAACATCTGGGCTACCAGTAAGTTTCTGTCCCTCCCATTGGCGCTGATTCACGTCGAGTTTGGTATATCTGACATGTGTCGCCTAGAAAAACGTCATGATATCTCATAAAAATATTATTGCCAACACTCTACAACTCAGTACATATGAGTCAAACTACAAAAGTGGAAAGCCAGAGGCTTTACTTGCTGTACTCCCCATGAGTCACAGTTACGCCCTGATTGTTACAGGGCATGCTGGAGTGTATAGAGGCTACAATGCAGTTGTGTTGCCAGGATTTGACCTCAATGATGTACTCGAAGCAGTGCAGAAACAGCACATAGAAACACTTTGGATGGTAAGAACGCGTTCATCCATGTTGTCATTCACTTGGAAAGAAAGCATGCTGAAAACTGGGCTAACATGTAAACAACAAGGTGCCTCCAATGGTTGTGGCCTTGATTAAAAACTCAGATACTGCTGAAAAATACGATCTCAAACACGTCAAAACTACTGTAGTTGGCGCTTCAAATCTCACAAAGGAGGTTAACGAACAGTTTACTCGTCTTTTCCCCAATTGCCAGCTTATCCAAGGGTATGGCCTCACTGAAACTTCAGTAGTAGTCTCCATGCAAAACAGAGCAGATATCATGTCTGGCTCTTGTGGCCATTTTATTCCTGGCTATGAAGGCAGATTGGTGGATCGGGATGGTGAAGAAGTGACGGAGCTAGATACGCCTGGAGAGCTTCTTTTGCGATCGCCAACGATAATGCTGGGATATCTCGATAATGAAAAAGAAACAAAAGAAGCATTCACCAGCGACAGATGGCTACAAACCGGTGACTTGATGGAAATCCGTAAAAGCGATAATGGTCACGAGCATCTCTTCATCGTCGATCGAGTCAAAGAGCTGATTAAAGTTAGGGTAAGTGAACTACTGCTACCAGAACCTGTCATGTAACCAATCAACGTTTGGTTCAGGTGCTTATTTTCTTCTTCAGGGTATGCAAGTTTCTCCAACCGAGATCGAAGCCCTTCTTTCTAGTTATCCATGTGTCGCGGATGTCTGTGTCGTTCCACTGCCCCACGACATCGCTGGCGAACTGCCGCTCGCATTCATTGTGCGGACACCAGCCGGCAAAGAAGAGGATGAGCGTGCACTAAAACAGAAAATTCACGAGTTTGTTAATGCAGAGCTGGCAGATTATAAGCACTTGGCTGGAGGTATCGAATTCCTTGATTCACTACCCAAGTCTGCGAGCGGAAAGACAAAGAGGGGAGAAATGAAGGAACGAGCTAAAAAGATGGCTGATTTGAGCAAAGCGAAGACTACACCTAAAGTGCTACAGGTATATGTGTGTGAGACGTCTTCTGACGATGATAGTGATGATGACGAGTGAACATCTTACAATTTACAGTTTACTACCTATATAGTAGGCGTCAAAAGAAGGTATAGTGATTGTTTCTAAATACATGTAAACTACTTCTTACTAGAAGCTTACTCGTTACAATTTTTTTTTTCTTTGACAGCGATCATACAAAATCTTCGCGGCATTGTAAGTAGCATGACCTCGCACATGGCGAGCGGCGGCGGTGATATCAACATACGATTTTCACATGTTGTGTTGAGGCATGAGGTAATTCAGCAGTATAGCCAATAGCATTAGTCCTGGTGGATTGCGTGTTCCAATGAAAATACTCACGAGAGACAACTACCACTGTAGGAAGATCCAAACCACTTTTACTTTGAGACATACTTCAGATGAGGCAGCCTAGAAGCCAAGCGATATTCTTAAAGGGCGACCAGAGACTCCAAATTGCTAGACGCAGGTCATGATCCGCGAGGATCTGCAGAGTCAATGTATTAGAGAAAGCTTCAATTACTAGTTACGCTATCACCGAATTCTATGCCGCCGATTGCAATACTGCTATCACGGTACGCAGCATCAAAGCCATTTATAGCAATAATCCTAGTTCTTTTCACGTCGAAAAGAAAGTAAAGTTTCCTCTCCAGAGCGTCGTCCGTGGGAAGTATTTGAAATCATAGTATGTTAGCATCATAGACATTATGTTAATGAACAAATAATTCTTCACGTTGTTTCATCGAAAATTGTTGTTGTATGTGTAGCTCTCTCCCCTGCATCATATACACCGTGCGTGTACTTCAAATGACCTGCTGATCCTCTTCTCCAGTCTGCTCACAACGTTTCATACATATATCCTTCAATTGACAGGTGGCTTTTGAAAGAGTTTTCAAGATCTCTCCAAACATCCAATGCATAGACGAGAAGCGTTGTGGTGCTGGGGCGCATGTCTCTTGGCATCCTCTCAGAAAGGATGATATGGAATGCGACATTAATCGTGCGAATCAATGCTATCATCGGTGAACTTGCATTATGCTTGACTTCCCTTTCTTACTTTTTTTTTTTCATATTTTGACTGATGCACGTGCGAATACAACTTGATCAGGTGTAGGAGCAGGCTTCTGTCATCGGCGATGAATAAAGCGCTTCAGAGTATCACATTGATGGGTTGATGAACCACATATGGGTCTGAACAGCTTGAAATGACAAAATCATTTATAAAAAATATATTTCGTTTGAGACTTACAAAAACCACTAATCCACAAATGTATATTATTTTAAAACCAGACGGAGACTTTTGTACTTCGTATTATAGTGCACTCTTAATGCTGTATACTATGGAGCACATCCGGTGCTATCCGCCGTAGGTGGACTGTGTTGGCCAGGGATAAGTGAGACGCGAAATCAAATGTCTAAGACTATTGACCTGCCAATCACTTGAACGGGGTAATAATGCTAGCATGGAAATGAAGAAAACATCTCCAACAAAAAGCAAATCGAAGGGATGTACGGCAGAATTGCGCTTTCTCGCTGGTACATTCCTTTTATTGTTCAAATTGCGATCCGAACTCCTCGCATAACTATATCTGGGGCAAGAAGAAAAAAAGCACATTCTATCCAGATTCCTAAGAGCAAATCTATTCCTGTCTGCTTTACCTGCTGCCTTCGGGGCTGAATACATCCTCCGCGGCGGTAGAAAATCTTCTCATCGAATGGAAGAATAACGATTATGATTGTGTGTTAAAGAGCTCAAGTAGTTCAACAGCGACAGCACACGAGGTCGCAACTTCGATACTTGCAATGGAGCCTCTCGATGGTGCGCCGCCGCCAATCGCCATCGTCGGGATAGGGTTGAAACTCCCAGGCGGTATCACGACAACGAAGCAATATTGGGATCTCCTTATCAACAAAAGAACTACGCAGACACAGGTCCCGGATAACCGATATGGCGCGCACGCATTCGAAAGCAAATTAGGGACACCGGGTACGCTGAAAAGCACACACGGACACTATTTGGAAGGCGACCTGGAGAAATGGGATGCGTCGTTTTTCTCCATGAGCAAAAACGAAGTCGAGAAGCTTGATCCACAGCACAGGCTGCTGCTTGAGGTTATATGGGAGTGCATGGAGGCTGGAGGACAGAAGCGTTGGCGTGGTCGCAATATTGGCTGCTATGTCGGTGTATTTGGCGAAGATTGGCTGGATCTATATGCCAAAGACCCTCAGCACTTGGGAACGCACCGAATCTTGACTGGAGGCGATTTTGCCTTGTCGAACCGGGCTTCCTACGAATATGATTTGAAAGGTCCTAGGTATGCATATAATAAGGCGCTCCTACAAGAATTGCTCTAGAATTAACGTGGAAATAGCATGACCATTCGCACTGCGTGCTCGTCTTCACTTGTCGCACTTCATGAAGCCTGTCAAGCCATCTATACCGGGGAGTGTGAATCTGCTATTGTTGCTGGAACCAGCCTTTTTCTTTCGCCGACTATGACCATCGCCTTGTCTGAACAGGGAGTCCTCTCACCGACGGGATCATGTAAGACGTTTGACACCAAAGCAGACGGCTATGCTCGCGGCGAGGCAATCAATGCCATCTTCATCAAAAAGCTGGAAGACGCTATTCGCGATGGAGATCCGATCCGCGGTGTTATCAGAGGCACATCCACCAATTTTGACGGCAAGACTATTGGGATCACTAACCCCAATCAAGAGGCTCATGTAGCTCTCATGCGTCGAGCCTATGAAGTGGCCAAAATATCCAATATTAGCGACACTGCATTTGTTGAATGCCATGGGACAGGAACACAAGCTGGTGATCCCATGGAGACTGGGGCCGTGGGCCGAGTTTTCGGCAATCGAGGCACATATATTGGATCTGTGCGTGATTTCCCATCTGCAAAATTACTAATATCAGTTTTGTAAATGGCAGGCTAACAAAAGGTTTCTAGGTGAAACCAAACATTGGCCATGGAGAAGGTGCATCCGGCTTGAGTAGTTTGATTAAGGCTGTATTGTCTCTGGAACATGAGACTATCCCTCCGCAAGTAAACTTCTCCGATCCTAATCCAAAGAGTAAGGCTGCGTATAGACTGATAATTTACTTCAAAATGCTAAAAATGTACAGTCAAATGGGACAAATACAATTTGAAAGTTCCAACGGAGCCCACGTCATGGCCAAAGGACCGCTTACAGCGTGTATCGGTAAACTGCTTCGGTGTAGGAGGCGCCAATGCCCATGCAAGTTTCGCGTGTTTACTTTCTTTAGGTGTACCAACTAACAGTATAATAGGTAATTATTGACTCAGCAAAGCCCTATATCACACAAGAACAGGCGGTGCTGGACACTGGTCCTCAATTGCTCGTGTTCTCTGCCCACCAAAGTGTCTCCTTGAAAGAGACAGCTGCCGCTGTATTTAATTACGCACAACAGCATCTTGACCAATTGCGAAACGTCGCATATACTCTAGGATGCAGAAGAGACAACTTAGCTCAACGTGCCTTTGCCGTCTATGATGGGGTTAATACTCCTGAGCTCTCTCCTATCGTTAAATCTAAAGACACCCCTCGAGTCAACTTTGTATTCACTGGGCAAGGGGCACAATGGGCGAGAATGGGAGCTGATCTTCTCTCTCAATATTCTATATTTTGTGACACTATTCATGCAATGGATGCTGCTCTGATCAAACTGCCTCATCCTCCCAAGTGGACAATAGAAGAGGAGCTCATGCGCTCTACGGAAGAAAGTAAGATTCAACGGCCGGAATTTTCGCAGCCAATATGCACTGCGCTTCAAATAGGCCTTGTGAACCAGTTAAAAGGATGGGGCATCACTCCTGCGGCTGTGGTCGGCCACTCTAGTGGCGAGATAGGAGCTGCATATGCGGCCGGCGCCCTGACTCTAGAGGAAGCCATCATTATTGCTTACTATCGCGGTCAAGTCACGCAAAACTATGGTCGAGTTGGTGCTATGGCAGCTGTTGGCCTTGATCGCGAAGACGTCGTCACTTATCTTCGACAAGGCGTTGTTATTGCGTGCGAAAATAGTCCCAAGAGCGTCACATTGTCAGGAGACGTTGAACGCCTGGACGAAGTAATTACTCAAATAAAGGAAGATTTACCAGAAACCTTTGCCCGCAAGCTGAGAGTCGAAAGAGCCTATCATTCGCACCACATGTGTGAAATTGGCGGCATGTACGAGAAGCTGTTGGATGGCTTTGTGAAAGATAAGAAGCCTTCCGTCCCTTTCTTTTCTAGCGTTACTGGAAAACAGGTCAAGAGATCTGGTCAACTGGGGCCATCCTATTGGAGGCAAAACTTAGAGAATCCAGTATTATTTTCTCCAGCAGTTCAGCTCATGATGCATTCTGCCGTGGAAGATGCAGTATACCTAGAGGTTGGCCCTCACGCCGCCCTCTCAGGCCCCTTGCGAGACATCTTCAAATCTGTACATATGTCAACAGCATCTACTTATGTTTCCACTCTCATTCGAAATGAGAACGGCCCTAAATCAATACTCAGCTCCCTTGGACGACTGTATCAGGAGGCTGTCCCTGTTAATGTTGCTGCCACAACAACAGGTCGCACTGTTCTCACAGATCTACCCAACTATGCATGGCAACATGATACTGCCTATTGGTATGAGAGCCGGGTTTCGCGCGATTGGCGCCTGCGCAAATTCCCTCCGCATGAACTGCTTGGAAACCGCATCTTGGAGTCTGACGATTTGGAACCTACGTGGAGGAATATGCTCCGTTTGGATGACGTTCCCTGGGCTCGGGATCATAAGATTCAAGACGATATTGTTCTGCCCGCTGCAGCTTATATAGCTATGGCTATAGAGGCTCTTAGACAGCTCAATGGCGGTGGCGAGATAGACGCGTCTTTGAAGCAGGTGGAGATCCAAAATGCGTTAATTCTGAAAGAGCAGCAAGCACACGAAATTATAACCCACTTGCGTCCCGTCCGCCTAACTTCTAAAATCAATTCTACGTGGTATGAGTTTTCTATATCATCGTTCAATGGCGTCTCTTGGACAAAGCACTGCGTGGGCAAGTTGAGGTCGGGCAAAGAAATCAGCGCTGGTAGCGAGGATGTTGGACAGCAGCCGCGTCAGGTTTCTACTAATGGATGGTATCGTGTCATGAAGAAGGTAGGGCTGAACTATGGACCCGAATTTCAGGGCTTATCCGACATTTCAGTCTATCCTGGGGGCCATACGGCTGCTGCCACCATCAAAAATCGCGATCCAATGCTTGGTCCTTACTATCCCCTGCATCCCAGCATCATAGACCTTGTGCTTCAGGCATTCACTGTTGCAATTGCCGATGGGCTTACTCGACAACTGGGTCAGCTCTGTGTGCCAACGTACATTGACGAGCTATATATCAGCAATGGCCAGCCTGAGATGCGACTCGGTACTGCCGCTATATCAAGCGCGACAGGGGCAATTCGCGGCTCAGCCACTATCATGGCTGGCAATGAGCTGGTTTTGAGCTTGAGAAATGGAGAGTTCAGTCCTCTAGAAAGCGGCGACGAAGACAAGACCGGCCCTATGCCAGCTGCTCATCTACACTGGAAACCTCATGTCGATTTTATTTCGCCAAATAATCTCATCTACTCCGTCCGACCTCTGCCAGATGTAGATGAAGTTGCGAACATTGAAAAACTGGCTCTCTTATACCAGCTGTCTATATTTCAACGTATTGAAGGAACACAGATACCTACGAGTTATGCAAGCTTCAACAAATGGCTCATTAAGCAACGAGTAAAAGCTCTTGAAGGCAAATATGAAAATGTGCCAGACAGTGCACATCTAGCTCAGTTTAGCCCCACGAAGGCCAAGGTAGAGATTGAACATACGAGAGAACATGTTCTGCAAACCGGCTGTGCTGGGGTTGCTACTGTTCTTCATCAGCTTTCTATGAGTGCAGAGGCTATCTTCCGGGGCGAGCAGAACGTGAATGATGTGCTGAAAGATGAGGGTGACTTGCATAGCTTATACAACTTCATTGACAGCCGAAGTGACTTCTCGCCTCTATTTACCACGCTTGCTCATGTCAATCCAACAATGAGAGTGTTAGAACTTGGCATTGGAGTCTCCAATATTTCCACAAAGGCCTTGGAAGCCCTCGTCAACTCAGCTGGTGATAATTGCTACAGCACGTATATCTATACAGCTCCTGATGAGAGATCTCTCGATTTTGCCCGACAGAAGCTAAAAGGGTATGAGAATGTAGAGTTCAAAATTCTTGATCTTGCCAGAGATCCCACATCACAAGATTTTGAGCTTACATCATTCGACCTAATCATTGCCACCAAAGCTTTCTACCACTCTTCTAATGTTGAGAATTCTCTCAAAAGCATTCGCGGACTTGTCAAGCCAAATGGCCGATTACTTATTCAAGAGGTGTCGCCTAGTGCAAATTTTTACAACTTCATAATGGGCTTCTTTCCGGAACGATGGGAGGCCAAGGAAGATGGCCGCGAAGATGCGTACTCGCTAGAGGCGTACCAGTGGGACAATCTTCTTGTTGAAGCTGGATTTTCTGGCAGCGAAGGATTGACTATGGACAAAGACAATATTACAATAAATATTCTTACCACGGCAGCTATCCCACCACAGGACTACGGAAAGGTCACTCTTCTTGGCCATAGCGAATCCGAAGAGTATACACAATGTCTTTCTGAACTTTTTAGCTCACAGGGGTATGAAGTTGAGTTTCGCACACTCATCCAAGAGCCAGATCCAGATGCGGATGTCATATCTCTACTAGATCTGCATGACACAATGTTCTTTGAGATGAGTGAAAACGCATTCAATGCGTGGCAGCGCTACATTGGCAAGTTTCCTGCTGAAAAGGGGCTGCTATGGGTGACTGGTCACGCCCAGGTTGGATCACAAGATCCTCGATATGCCACCACCATTGGGGCAACTCGCAATATTAGGTCTGAGCTTTCACTGGATTTTGCGACGCTTGAGTTGGACTTGCAGAATTTTAATACGGAAGCAGTTTTCAATGTCTTCAAAAAATTCCGCAATAGGGTCAAAGATGATGAATTTGATCCTGATTGGGAGTATGCCGTTGTCAATGGTAGAGTCATGGTCCCGAGATATCAGTGGATAGATATCGCCGAGTACAGCGGAGTAGAAACGCATCTTGAGAACAACTCTCCAAAGAAACTCGAGATAGCGCGTATGGGTCAACTTCAAACTTTACAGTGGGTAGAGGATGAAATTATCCCGCTGCAAGATGATCAAGTGGAAATTGAGCCCCGTGCCGTTGGTATGAACTTCAAAGACATTCTTGTTGCTATGGGTATTGTTGAAGGCTACAAACCAGGGCTCGGTATTGAGTGTTCTGGCATCATCCGCAAAGTCGGCAAAAACGTCAAAGGATTGTGGCCTGGAGATCGTGTCATGGCTATTGGCCACGGATGTTTTACAACAAACTTCATTTCCGACGCAAGCCTGGCGGTCAAGATTCCTAATGATCTTAGCTTTGAGGACGCGGCTACAGTCCCGTGTGTTTATGCTACCGCAATTCATGCTCTTATCAACCTTGGTGGGTTACGTGAAGGCATGTCGGTTCTCGTTCATTCTGCTTGTGGCGGCGTTGGAATAGCAGCACTCAACATCTGTAAAATGATGGGTGCCGAGATTTACGCCACTGTTGGAAATGCTGAGAAAGTTCAATATTTGATAGACAACTTTGGCATCCCGCGCAAGCACATCTTCAACTCCCGCGATTCTTCGTTCTATGAACATCTGATGGAAGCTACCAATGGCAGAGGTGCCGACCTGGTGCTTAATTCTTTGTCGGGAGAACTTCTCCACACATCGTGGAAATGCGTTGCCCCATTCGGCAAAATGCTTGAGATTGGTAAACGCGATTTCATCGGAAGAGGACAGCTTGGCATGGAGATATTTGAATCAAATCGGTCTTTTCATGGCATTGATATGTCCCAAATGGCGGTGGAGAAACCGGATATGTGCAAAGGAATTCTAGAGCAATTCAACAAGTACTACGAGCAAGGCGCCATCAAGCCTATTTCACCCATGAAGCGCTTCGAGGCTGCTGATATAATCGAGGCGTTCCGGTATATGCAGAAGGGGCAGCATGTTGGTAAGATTGTAGTCTCTATGCCGACAGATGGATCCAAATTACAAGTTGCAGCAAAACCTCATACAGCAAAGTTCAAAAGTGATAAAACCTACCTATTGGTCGGTGGACTTGGGGGCATAGGCAAATCTGTCTCTAACTGGATGGTGCAAAACGGCGCTCGATATATCATGTACTTGTCTCGATCGGCTGGTGATTCTGATCAAGATAGGAGATTTATCCAAGAAATTGAAGCGCAAGGGTGTGCGGTACAGGCTATTAAGGGAAGCGTTACAAGTTTGCAAGACGTTTGTCGAGCAGTGAAGCAGGCAATGAAGCCGATTGCGGGCGTCTTCTTGATGACAATGGTTTTAAGGGTAAGTCATATACATATAGCTCTCGCGTATAACCTGATTTATTAACTTATTTGTATAGGATCGCGGCATTTTACAACTATCTCACGATGACTGGTTTACAGCGGCTGGGCCCAAAGTTGACGGCGCGATCAACCTTCACCAAGCTCTAGAACATTGCGACTTGGACTTCTTCACCTTGTTCAGTTCCATATCTTACGTTGTTGGACAAGTGGGCCAAGCAAACTACTCAGCTGCCAACGCCTATCTCACAGCATTTACTCAATTTCGCCACGAACAGGGACTTCCAGCTGGTGTACTAAATGTCGGGGTTGTAGACGACGTAGGATATGTCGTTGAGAACCCAGCTCTGCTTGAACAATTCCGCGCCCTGAGCTTCTACACTCTTGGAGAAAATGAGCTACTCGATGCCCTCACGTATACGTTATCTCACCAGTACCCAGCAACCTCCTCTTCGGACGACGGTTTCTACAATCCGTCCGAGCTTGCTATTGGTCTCAAGAGCACAAAATCACTCTCTGATCCTTCTAATCGCTGTATTTGGAAGCTTGATCGACGCATGGCCCAAGCACATCTTCACGACGCTGGCGCATCTTCCAGCAACGGAGACTCCGAAGACTTTGGCCAATTCATAAAGAGCGTCCACACCACTCCTTCACTGCTCGATACGCCGAGCAATGCCGACTTTCTGACAAGTCAAATTGGCTTATGCATCTACAGCCTCATGTCACGAGATGTAAAAGATCTGGATTTGAGCCTTAGCCTCATCCAACTGGGCGTTGATTCGCTCGTCTCCATTGAGATTCGCAACTGGTGGCGCCGCACGCTGGGCGTTAGCATCAGCGCGCTTGAGTTTATGGGTGCTGGAAGCATTACCAACTTGGGCAAGTTGGCTGCCAAGGCCATTAAGGAGGACCACGGGGCCGCTTAGATGTTCCCATGACACGGGTCGTTTTAGAGGCTCGCGATACTTTTGGTCTATGTCGGATCGGCCCGGTCCTTGAGAAGCTTCCAGAGAGCTGTTCGGGAGTGTATTGGGCTGGGGAGCGTGGATGGCGCTTTTAGAAGCTATTAGCTCATATTATCTTTTCTCTCTTCATTCTATTGTCATGATATACTATCTAATATCTAGTATTTCTACTATTTCTACTATCATCTTTCGTCATCTCTTACGGATAGTCTATATCCAGGCATGTCATGGTCACGTTGGTTGAGATAGGTTGCAACGTGCTCTTCTCGCAGCCGATACAACTCTACACAATCACAAGCCAGTGTTGAAACAAGCGGTGAAGCCACCACTCTCTCCTCTTTATATCATGTCTTGCATCCTTCATAATACGCCACAGCAATGGCGTGGACGAATCCCAAGCTGAAGCCACAAGCAGCATGCAGCAAGCCTTCTTGCCACGTCGTCTAGAGGTGACGTTAGAGCGAAAGCCCGGTTTCACTTACATGGATGCAATGTAATGCAAAGCGGGCGACACTAGTACAGAGTACATGCTTCGATACTCCAAATATGCTCGTAGTAGAGAAATTTATGCCTCTAACCGTGCTACATATTGCTTGCATACAAGCCGCCGCAAAGCATGCAAAGCATCACAAAGTTCAAATGCGCTCTGTCCAAAGCAATACAGTAGCTAGTGAATGTATTAGAATGCAGCCAAGGCCTACTATCAGAGAGATGGTATATGATAATGGGCTTGTCACTAATCTTATCTAATCGTTCAGGGTTTTTGCGATGCCCCAGACGAGAAGCCTTCTGGAGCCCTTGTGCTCTCTCTTTCCGTCACGAAACGAGCATTTTAAAAATGAGTTCATTACGTATACAACCACACACATTTTTCACTGGAAATGCTTTTCCTTTGCTGTAAAGTCTACGGCTGTTATGCTTACTGATTTCACATTCCGCGGTATAGTGCTGTTCTTGCCGTGCCCCTCTCAGATCTGATGGAGAAGCCACTGGGAACCAGTGGATTTTGTGATAAAAACTTGGATAGACGAAACAAAATTCATTCAGCTATTCTATTCAATAACCAAAATGGTGAAAAATAATATTTCCAAAGTTCATCAAACATAAAGGTATGTCTCGACGGCCAAGGCAGTCGAAACCAAACCAACCTTGCCAACACATCACCTCTCGCCTGTGAGCTAACATTAGCCCCAATAAGGAACATGAAAAGTCCCTTTTCTGTAATTTTAACATCTTTCTTTCCAAGGATCTTGCTTCAGGTTCCCGGCAAGTGAGGTATGTAGAGAACTGGAGGGGCCAGTAAGCTATGCAGAGCCCACGCCACTCTGAGACCGGTTGGCCAATGCGACTCATGAGGTCGAAGGCAATCACCTGCCTCCTTGTTTAAGCACTACCCCCTAGTGTGCATATTCCTTTGTCCAATCCTTGATAAGTATAGCATCTGTCTTTACTGGTTGGAACCAGGGAGATACAGAGGGATCTCCATCGGGAGATCTTTGTGTGGTGTAAGAGAGTCGATGGACCCGGATACATGAGTCCTCTCGACAGGCTTGCGAGTGAAGAATACAAGCATGTCGCGATGAGCCTCCTTGGTCTCGTCGATGGGATAAACGGCGGACAGGCTGTGTTTACGCTCATGGTCGACAATCATGAGGGTATCAAGCAGCTTCTTGTGTTGGACCCGTGCAAGCAAGTGCTTCGGCTTAATCTCCTCCAAGGGAATGCCTGTCTTCTCGTCCATGTCGTGCATAAAGGTGGCGGCACTGTTGTCCGACATGTTGTAGCTCCCCAAAAAGGTTGTCATGGTGTGGTCGACACCATCAGAGTGCACACCCTCCAGTGCCGGCTCTCCCAAAATGTGGGGAGTGGTGACGGTACGGAGGTTAAACAGGGTGCACACCCACTTGTTGATGCCATACTCCAGCTTGGGACGGTGGGCAATCTGCATGCCGTGGATAATCATGGCCTTGAAGGCGAAGAGCGCTTGGAAAACCGAGTTGAGCTGTAATTCGTTTTCGACCTCGTCAAAGCGGCGAATGGCTCCAGAGTCGTAGCGGTTGAAGTCCTCCTCAACAGTCAGGACAAAGGGCTGGAATTCCAGGCGGCGTATGGTGTGAGTATCAAAATCAAGGCAGAAGCGGCTGTTGCGAGACAAGCGGAAGGGCAGAGTAGGGTCATGATACAAATGGTCTGAGACCTTTGCCATCTTAGGGAGGTCGGCCTCTTTAGCGCCAAGGCCCAACACAATATCGATCATGTCATCAGACTCGACGAAGATGCAGCGATCACGGAGGTATTTCTCGCGGAGCTTCATGATCTTGCTGACCGTCTCGTAAAACTTTGGATTATATGCCTGCTCCCTGACATTAAGCTGGGTGTAACCTTCGGGCTGGGGAAAAGGTTCGGCGAGAAGCTGTTGAGGCTGCTGTAACAACGAAGCCATCATGGGGGGAGGGGGCGGGCCATTATTCAGAGGCGTCTGTGTGGCTATGGCCTCGACGGCCTTTGCCTTGCTAGACTCGTGAAACAACCGTTGGCTGCCGCGGTTGGTGATGGTAGGCGAAGAACGAAGCAGTGGTACCGAAGCACGGACTGCACGCTGCGCATACTTGAATGTAGACATGATGGTGATGAGTCAAGGGTAATGAGTAACAGATAAAAGTTTTTAAAAGTTTGTTTTTGCTTCTTTAGCTTTGTAAAGCAAATTCAATTTTTGATTTCAAAAATCTTTATGTTCAGGAGTCAGTTCAGGAGTGGCTCAGGATAGCCCCCTATCAGGATTTGTAAGAGTAGCTCAGGATAGCTCTCTGTCAGGAGTAAAAGAGTAGCTCAGGATAGCTCTCTGTGACAAAAGGAAATCAGGATTTTGAGTCTGTTATGGCTCAGGATAGCCCTCAAAAGTAAACAGAAAGAAAAAGAGAAAAACTGTTTGTCTGCTTTGTCAAAAGTGCTTCCACAAGAAAAGCAACTGTCAAAAGGAATCTAGGATAGCTCCTTCTGTAGGATGTTGATGTTGAAAATAGATGGGTGAAGAAGAAGATGGAGAATAAGAGTAAGATGAAAAGAACACAAGCGTATAAAACTTGCCTTGTCTCTTTCTTCAATGGGATCTTTGGAGATGAGATGTGCTAAAAGAAGGTGGGAAACACCTCCCTCTTATTCTAGATGGGACACACACCCGGTGGTGAGGAGGTTGTGAGACAAAACGGCTTATGGTGGAAAGACGAAAGCAAGGGAGAGATGGTGTCGATCAATCTCATTAAGCACCATGATGCTCGGCTTGAATCCTGGCGGGTAGTCCTACACGAAGAGTAGTATTACTAGCACTGTGGTAGTTGTAGTATCACCGCTTCATTGGCTCCACAAAGTTCTCGGGCAAGACACGCTGTAAATAACTCGTGCGTTTTCTTCCAGCCAGCCTCAGGATATGCTAGTGTCGTACTTTGACCTGAACCAGGACTAGTTCAAGAGGGAGTTTCTTGTCCATGCGAGACATCGTACGAATTCTTAGTCTGTCAATGCTGCAGCTTATTCAGGGCAAGGCAGGGGCAAGAGTAGGACAACTATAGTGTGGTAATTCTAGCTACATTATAGTCTATAACCTGGCATCATAGGCCATCTAATTCTCTCTGGTAGTAAGTTGAAAAGCGTAGTATTACAGCTGTCGAAAAGTCGTGATGGAATCCAGGGACTATGGCATATCATACTATGACTTATATGCCATACTGAAATTTTACCGAGACAGTCTCTCTCATCATGACCACGCAATGTGTCCCACCTCAACCGAGAAAAGGTCAATCAGTTGTACTCTGTATAGAGATAGAGTGACTCTAGCAAATCAGATGCCGTGAACGCCCACGTATACCATGGCAAAGAGAATGTGATGCCAGGATTTAAACACATCATGCACTACACACCCCGGTATAGTGATATTGGCGCGAGGGAGTATGCATGCCTGTCTCACAGTAGCTTCAAAGGCAAACCAATAGACTTCCTTGCCGACAACTCAGCCGGTGCACAGGCAGCCGGTGAGCGTCGCTAAGCTGTTGCGTGCATTAGCTTCTACTGTATGCCGCTCTCAAAGAAGACAAGAGTGCGACTGAAGCTGAAGGCCCGCGGCTACACTAGAACAGTTAGTGGCCAAGCCGTCCGGACCACCAAGCGCATACCTACCTGGTAGAATATGCTATTTCCAAATGGAGATTGAAACGCGGGTAATTTCACACTTTCTTCCCGAGTTACACAGCGCATCTCTATGCCCATTAGCACATACTGCAGTAGCTCGGCGGCACGTAGTGGCTGCTTGATCGGCGGGCTAGGGAAGAGCCCGAGACATAGTACAAGAGACTCATTTTGCTACAGCGCTCTCACCGTTGCCTGATTCTCGATACCATGTAAGACCCAATACGCCAACATGGCACTCTGTCAAGGTGTATGGGAGATGTAAGGGCAGTGCGACATGTTAGTGCCGAGGAGAAGCGATTCGCAGTTGGCGTTTGAGAGAAAATGTCGTGTTTTTTTATCAATGTGATGCAACCGAACGGATACATTCCAAAGTTCCAGGTTGGCACAAAATTTGGGGGCTGGGGTTAAATTAGATGAACTTGCTCTTTGCTGCTCTCTCCTGGTTGGAGGGTCCACGCCTCTACGTGTAGGCTCAATGCGCGAACATTGCATTGGTGCCGTGGCAGGATTGACAGCATAGATGGAGTTGTACCGGTCTATGACGACGCTGCGATTTCACCTTTGCAACCCGAGGCATATCGAAAAGTTATTTTCAAACACGCCAAATGCTGTTTTAGGATTGCTCTGCATTATTTACTGCGTCAAGGGTGGAATACAGCATCTTGTGCAATGAGGCTATTGTGAAGACGGATGTAGTTGTAAGACGTAGTAATAGCCCGCCGTGGGCACCAGTGTGGTGTAGTCATCCCAAAGTCATATTACTATAAGCTCATATACTAGTATTACATAGGTATGCAAATGCTCTCATTCAACGAGTACCTATCCGGGTCACTATCCGTTCCCGCCCATTCCTCCATTCAGGATTCCCGCCCTCACCTGTCCATCACTCCTCACCTGAGTGCTACACCATCGCCACCTGTATGCATCGCTGCCATACCCTCACAAACGTAATCACCGCCATCAGGGCCCACGCCTCTCCTAGCTCGCCGGTAGCCCCACTGTTGAGAAACTGGAACTTGGCGGCCTTTCTCATGCTCATCGTAGAGTCCGCCCAGACAGCCAATATCTCGCCGGCTGGGATCTCGTCGGCAGCTTCGTCTTCGTCTTCATCCGCGCCACTCGCAACTACTCGCCTTAATTTCCACCCGTGTTTCCATTCGTGCAAATCCTTCACCTCCTTGCGTCCTGAGCCCACCCACTCGAACCTCTCGACACGTCGCGTTGTTTTCTCCCCCTCTCTGGCTTGCACAACAGCTGCAAAGGAGAACACGTCCATCAGGCCCTTGCGTCGACGCGACATCTTCTCCTCAAGCACTTCTTGGCCCGGCCCTAGGGGAGGCAGTGTGACGGCATTTCCCATCCCCGACTTGCCAGTGTTGCGCACAGCGGCCAGCGGTGGGTGCTCTAAAGTAGGGCCGTTGTACATGATGAGGTCCCCCCACCAGCCTTCCGGTAGGTTGAAGGTGTAGAGTGGCTCAGAAGAGACCTCGCCGAGGGACAGCTTGAGCTTCTTCCAAGAGGACTCGTAGTAGAGCTCAAAGGAGTTGGGGAATGTAACTCCCTCGAGGGTCGTTTTGTGGATTTTCTGGTGAGCTTCTTTTGACTCGGCGCCACCCATGATTGCCAGTAGCAGTAGTGGTGTTGGTAGAAGTAATTGCTCGTAGTGTTGGCGTAGTCAAGGTACAGTTATAGCATCAATCGAACTCTAGTTGTTTTATTTTATGATTTCTCTGAGAGAGTATGAGTTTTTAATGCACCATTGTTCTCATGAGCCTCGCTCCAAGATCGTTACCTTATATATTCGCTAGGTACTTTATCCATCCTCACTACTATAGCAAGAAAACGCTCAATTTCAGCTGAGCTCCGTCATGGCTACCGAATACGGTAATACGCAGCGCTGGTGAGGCGTTGGGCCAGGCAGGATCACCGCACAGCCACGCTAAATAGCCAATTGCGTCACAAATTTAGTATTGTCACCAGAACTTCAAAGAATAAAATTAAGGATACTTGGCACAGTTGCCAGTAAGCTTGTATAGGATCAGACGATCAAAGGATTTTACTTTCTTAGTTCTAATGAGAATTGCTGGGGCTATATCACCAACGAAATGGTCTGATGCTTACGGCAACACCGCAGTACCATAAACAAAAATAGCTAGAATAAATCAACATATTCGACTCTCCCATCGTTGCCAGCGCAGAACCCTGTTCTGGGATGTTTCTAGGCGCCCTTCGCAGCAGCAACATCGACTGCATCCGCCATCTCCTTCATGTTCCTAAACTTCCAAGAATATGCCACCCTCTCTTCATACTCCTTCGGATCCCCGCCCATGACGCTCTCAACTTCCTCTCCTCGCTCAATCCACGCGCTCACTAGGCCAACCTGCTTCGCCGGTACATGATCGTGATGCAAGCTTTGTGCTGTATGCAAGATATCTTCCTTCTTCACGCCCAGATCCTTGTCGCAGTGCTCAATGAGATATTGAAAGTTTCTCAAGTCGGGCTTATACGAGCCAATTTCCTGCGCCGTGTATACAGCGTCAAAGGGAAAGCCCAGAAACTGCTGCTCAAGTGTGCGCTTGAACGAATCGAGATCTACGTTGGAGATGATGACCAGCTTGAAGTGCTTGTGCAGCCGTTTAAGGGCATCGAGCGTGTCTGGGTAGATGGGCCAACGGCCAACGCTGTAGCCAAACTTGGCTTTGGCCTCTTCGTCTGCCTTGACGCCTAGCTCAGCAGCAAGATTGCCATAGGCTTCAGCCAGAACTTTGTGGTAGAGGTAGGTCGGATTGGCAGTCTGGACGAGGCCCTCGTGCCGGACTATGGCACGAAGCAGCCCGAGACGGTCATTCTTGAGAGGGTGCGAGTCGTCAAGCTGCTGATTCAAGGGCTGGAGGTTGTTGTAAATGCCCGACTCCCAGTCCACAAGAGTGCCGTAGCAATCGAAAGTGAGGGCCTCGAAAGAATCAATTGATCGTGTTGTCTTCATTTTCTCTCTCTAGAATCTTGAGTGGTAATTTTTTTCTTAATTTATTGTCTTTCAATTTAGATGCTGTTGGAAAATGACAGGATCTTAGGCCGGCCTTAAATAGCCGTGCTGGGACGGCCATGCCTCCCACCAGCTACCCGTGTTTGCCTGTACATGTAATTAGTGCCAAGGGCGCGGTGCTATGCGGGGCAGCTTCAAAAGGCGCTTCAACAGCAGCTACCTAATGTTTCTAACTGGAGCTTCAGGCACGAATCTTGATCTGCAGTTGGAATATGTGGCACTGGGCCACAAAAGGTTTCAAGAGTGAAGAAAAATCGAATAAAACCCTGTAAACTTTTGTTTGTTTAAATTCTTCTAATTAGAGAAGCTTGGGTGAGGGCGGCATATCCAACAGACAACTGGGTGTTGTGAAGTGGAACTATATGAATCCGATGTCAGTGAAATGTGACTACACGCCACAGCATTTACGGGCTGTATTCAACACAATCGCCAATTATTGAAGGCCATTGGCGATAACTGTCTCCTGGTGTCTCATGACATAAGCCAAAGGGGCAAGGGAAACTGTATATTAGGTAGTCTATGCGATCTATTCGGTATGAAACGGCCCTGTTTGGTAGAATCGTATCTCGGATAATCTATAGCCTTTGCTGCCTTTCTCTGCTTGCGCTTCAACATGTTTATCATTAAAACTGACCCAAACACCATGATCCACGACACCGTTACACCTTGCGCATCTGTTTAGAAATAATCCAACGTGGGCTTGCCTCCGGAAGCTGGCTTTGAAGAGCCGCCAATGCCGTCTAAAATCTCTAGAGCCAGGTTAAGCCGTGTTGTCACATCCTTGATCTATATAAGATGTTAGCCGCATACGGGTCGCATTGTTCATCAGAGAGTCAATATCCTTACCCGCGTGTCGTGCGACTTTTCAAACATTTCATAGTGATTTGACTGAACATCAACTATTGCTCTGATGAACTCTGGTGTATTACCCGCCCAGCCCAGGGTTCGATCGTTGCGATACTTGTCTATAATGAATGGCTGCGTTCTGCCTTCAGGAAGAGGCATAGGCTCGGTGCACCGAAGCAAGACAGTAGGTGGCGTCATTAATAGTGATTTCTCGGACCGCGACGCCTCTTCAGACTGTGATTGCTCCAACGGCTTATACTGAGGCACTTCAATGGGCGACCATACTCCATTGAAGGGCTTATACAGCACTTTCCCGGGTGGAACAGAATAACGTCTACCTTCGACGCCGAAGAAGACGAATTTGCCATCACATGCAGGTCTGTCCCATCTGGGCACCTCCCAGTCCTCTAGCATCTCATCACAGCGGTCGAAACATTTCTGCACAGCCTCTGGGATACCCTCAATGACTGGGTCATCAGTAGGCCCCTCTTCCTGGCTGTATGGGGAGTGATAGGGCGTATCCATCATAACGATACCCAAAACCTTGATTTTGGCTTCAGAGTCTTCAGCCAAGAGGCGTGCAATAGCCAGAGACAGATATCCACCCAGAGACCAGCCTGTACCATTAACCAACATAGAGCAATTAGTCTGACTGAATGCTATAGTTACGGACTACAGCGCGTATGAGTCCCACGGTATGGAATAGTACGCGCTGCTGATTCTGCACGTACCGCCTAGCAAGATGTTACCCTTGATGCCCGCGTCGTTCATAAACCCGATATACAGCCGTGCCATCTCATCCATACCGCCTGCAAAGGCACCTCCGTCGAAGAAGTGCGGATTGTGAATTGCCCACACTTCGCGGTACAGGTTTCCCAGCATGAAGTAGCCAAACGTTGTGCCGCCTCCATCGTGAATTAAGACTAACGGTGGTGACGGATTTGCCCGCTTATATGCCGGCGATGTTTGGACTTTAATGGGGTTGGGGCCGCCTTCGTACATTGTAAAGAGTTGGTAGTCGTTTTATACAATTTAGATAACAAGAAAGAGCATTAGATTAAAAAAGTAGGGATGGATGGACCGGCGAGGGCACAATGCGTATGTGTGCTCTAAACACGTATGTCATCAATTGAACTCATCAGGCTCTCCGCAGCTGCAGCCCAAAGTGCTCCTTCTCAGTCTTACGTCCCACATCACTAACCGGACGAAAGCTATTCCATCCCGGTAGATTCTCTCTACTAGGGGGCAGTCATACGAGTATAACAGCATAAGTTATGTAAGCCCGTGCTCTCGACATTACAGAGCCCATGATCAGATACAGGGATGTTATTGCGGGTGCGCTGCCATAATAGAGCTCTTTGGGGCCCGGCGATGCGGATGCGGTGATCGGATAGACGGGAGCTCCGCTATAAATGGGCTGGAATCAAGCTTATTGCATCCACAGGGGAGACGCTCCGTTCCGAGTCTAATTACAATTTAAATCTAGAGCAACTGGAAAAGCTTTGGAACCGACAGACGGGCTGCGTTGCTGCCAAAGAAAGACTCAATGAAAGTAACAGTAGCCAGTACATTTAAACTCCATCAGCACCAGCCACCTGGTAAGCGTTCAAACCAGCAATAACAGCAGATTGACAGCTTGATGGACAGACAAGCTGAAGTTTGCCCATCGTCCTAAGACCCATATTGCAACGTCTCTGACCGCTACCCGGCTTGGCAATTTGGTCCACACGGGTTGAGCTGAACAACTCACTCTCCCTTGCCGTTGCTTTGTCTCAGAGCGGCGTTAAAAGCGCGCTTTTCGCTCGGGGCCGCCATAGGTGGCCGGTAGGAACAGCTTTCTCTCCCTGGCCAGGAAGTGAGCAGCTTGCACGAGTAATACTACTTACTATGCATTTGCGCCCTCTCGCTTGTTCCACGGCCACTACTTGCATTTGCATGTACATTTACCTAGTGGTAAGCGAAATTGCCTGCGCTTTTGCCACGTTCTTAGTGCTATGCAGGGAGAAAAGGCACGAGCGCAAGGAAAGGCCATTGCCACGCTCCTCGTGCATATACGAGGTTGCATTGCACCTCAATTCCAACTGCTTCCGGCACAGGAAAATTTCCGCGGTCGGAAGCTGGGCGAAATATGGAGCAAGTCATGAATTGACTGGTAGGAAATAGGCCGTAGTATGATTGAGCACGCAATACACCAAAATAGCAATAGTATAGCAATACTAGTCCCAAAGAGCAGAGTACCATAGAGCATAGAACATGTCGTTTTATTATCCGCAGCGATCTCTGTTTGAGCGAGATCCGAGTGAAAGCGATCACTGCCTGAGCTAGATCAATGCAAGGGGAAGGGGACAGTGGAAAATCGCATACCATCATCCATCTTCATTTCTCGCCCTAAGCCGTATTTCCTGGATATACTCAGATTAGTCGTCGCAATCTGAGTAATACAGAGTGACGCCGAGCCTACGGCTGCGCCTAGTATTGAGTATATGCCGAAGAGAGCAATAGATTGAGATTAGACTCCCGATTATACATCAAAGAATGAAATGCTAGGTGCTCGCCAGCAGTAATAATCGCGCTGCGTGTCTGCCGGACCCCGAGGCAGGGTGTTGTGTTGGTTTTTGCAAAAAGAATTGCGTCAATAGGCAGTATAAGATGAGTATCGGTATTTGGGGGTTTTTTTTTTTTTCATCAATGCGAGCTCTTCTACGCAAACATCTACGAGCGTAATGCTCTGATGAACTTACAGCATTGATACGATCCCTGATGTAGTGAGAACAAACACCATCGATAACAGCTAATAGTGAGTCGTCTAAACAGGAAAGGCAATAAGCTTGGGTCCTTTGAGAGATTTTGAGCAAATTGGGGCTTTATTTAGAAAAACAAAATACGCTTGAGAGGTCTTGCAATGCGTTAATATTATAAAGACGAATGACTTTTTGATAACTCCTAAGAAGCAATGCGCGGTTTCAGCAGCTGAGTTCAAACACCAAGCCTTGTACCGCCACTTATGATATGATATATGATGGCTCGTATCTGACGAGGTTTCTTCTTATACGTTGTCTCTAGCGCTGCTTTATCGATACATTGTGTTTATATAGCCACCTTCCTCTTGCTTGTCTAAGCAATTATTATATCTGAGAACTGTGCATTAATACAAATCTAAGTTTTAGCTATATCTGCGTTTATTGCTTCTATGTTTAAAGTTGATGCTATGACTACTTCTTTGGGCTACTATACTGGTCCTGTCGGCAATTTACCTGACACAGAACCTAACATCGGGTACGCCCTATGGTCTGAAGTACAAAATAGTAGCGCAACTATGTATTGAGATGGTAGTATTCCAACAAGTGACTGAATATGGCGCAAACATTCGCCTCATGTGCGTTGGGGCTGTCCATACATACACACTCCAAGCTACAGCGCGCTGTCAAATAAGTTCTATCCATCTAGTTGAGAATGTTGGTTACAATGATATGCCAGTCGCTGTTAACATAAACAAACAGATGGGAAGGATTAAACAGTTACTTGCTTCAGGATTCCAGAGGTAAATCACATCGGGAAGCATCAACAGGACTGTCATTCATAGCCCATCTCTTACAGTCATAAATGATCAAACTGATAGACTGTATAACAGCTACCGGTTCAGGTTTCCAGAGACAAATTTAATCAGATGTAATCCGAAATGGCGGTCGCTCACCATTGTTGAAAGTAGCAAGGTTTATAGCGAGATCATATACTATTGGTTGTTTTAAGATATCGCCGGCTTATACTGATTTCTCCTGTGCGTTCGCAGAGCGATCAATTTTGTTACCTATTACTCTGTATCCAGACAACTAAAAAAAAAAAGAGATCCCTCTCAGATTCGATATTATCCTATCTTAAAGTTATATAGAGACGGCTTCTGGGTAACAAAAGTTAAGTGTCCATAATGTACTCAGCACTTAAACTGTACTTTGGCGGGCTAGATTAATGGATACGCATGGCTTAGCTCATCGAGCTCAATACGCTCAGCAGGACTGTGAATTGCTTCTCTGAATATATAATTATAACTAAATATGTAATAACAATTGCTGGTTCAAAACTTCTCAACCTTGGCTTTTTTTCCGCTCCGTGCTAATAATCAGAAACTCCCGTTGCGCCGCAAGCCTGCCTATCAACGCTTTACGCCAATGTCGCTGGCCGCGAAATAGCTCGATGCAAGAAAAGGAAAAAAAAAGAGAACCTCTTCTGTCATTATCCGACCATCAAAACTTTGCCATATTATTGACTTAATGAGATGCCTCCGAGACATCTTGTTTATGTGCATATGTATCATTAGACAAATGATGGGGAAACAGGGTTTTCTTTAGACGCAAGCAAAGGCTTTCTTGCAGAAGAAATAGTTCACTACCATTAAATTGTTTTTGTGCTTTATAAAGCTTTTGTAAAATGGGTCCAAGGGCTGGACATAGTCATAAGATGAGCTCGATGGGAATAGCAGGCAGGATGCGTATAGGAACGACTCAACGAATCGCCCAGGGCGAATAGAACGAGTTGATCGGGCTTGCTCTCAGATATCAGGTCTAATAGAGGTTGCTATTAGCTCAGAGGCATGCTCCGATAATTTGTAACAGTTGGTCGTTGGGTATTCGTCCTGAGAAATTGATGAGAAGAGTTGTTGCTAGTGCCGTATTCGAGCGTTCTCTCGGCCATGTATTACGGCTGCTAGATGATAAGGCCATTCCTAGAGCCCATGAGTTGGGAAGCTTTATGGGCGTTAGTTTTCCATATAAAACTTGATAGGGGCATCATGAACTACTTACCTCGTCTTGGATAGATCGCTTCAACTCAACAAGGGCTTCAGCAGTTGAAGTCGGATTAGTGATGTCGTGTAAGTCCAGAAGAGGGGTAATCTTGGCCATTAGAGCATCGTGTGCGTTAACAGCCTCAGACTTGAGCATAGACTCGGCAGTTTTGAAGATTTCCTCTTGGAAGCCACGGCGCTCCCATGCGCTCCATTGCGCGGTTGCTTGAAAGACGTTGTCGATCACTTTGGGTAAACGCCTGTTACGGCTCAGTCGCTGCTCGTTGGCTAGTGGAGAGGCTTCCCCAAAACTGCCACAGTAATACGCAGACACAAGGGCATCAAAGCTTTCAAAGCCAGCTGCTCGAACTTGTTCCATGATGCCCTCCATCCGCTCGTCTAAAGCAATATTTTCCGCAGCTGGTTGAGGCATCGACGATACAGTGCTGGAGTTGGGACCAGTGATTTCGGGACAATCCAGGACTGCGCTAGGAGTGGCGGGTGCCGAGTAGGGAAACGTGTGATTGTTGTTATTCTGGTTGTTGTCGTTGCTGGACGTAGGCAGAGGCAGCGACCGCAGCTTCGATGTGGCACCTGTTTTCCATTCTTCTGCATTGGTATCAAAGGAATACTCCATAGCCTCTGCATGGGTGGGCGAGAAGGCGTCGACGCAGGAAACTTGCCCAGCCTGGGTGATGTTTTCCAAGGCTATACTCGAGTCAGCCCCCGCGGCGCTTCTCGCCAACAGAGGGCTGGAGGTAGCAGGCTGACACTCACCTTGCGATGGTAAGCCACTGCTAGATGCGTACGAATGGGAGAAGCTGGGTTGTTGCTGGAGGCTATTTAGGCGGTTCAACAGGTGAGTCTGAAAACGGAAGCAGTCGAGTATAAATTCATGAGGTACTCTGGACATCTGGTCTATTATTGGTTGGCTTGATGGTGATAGCAGACCCACGGCTTCTGGAGAAGCCTGTGTTTGTGGTGGTGGACTACTCAGTTCACTGCCAGATATTTGTGGAAACATGGGTTCAGTCCCATCAGCAGTGGGGGGCTCTTCGTATACAGCCGGCTGCACAGAAGATGGCAATTGGCTAGAAGAGCCTTTGTCTTGAGATACAGGAGAGAGGGGAGGCTCGATGTCAGGTAATTGATTGATGGCTGTAAAGCCACGAATCACTCCGGGAGAAGTGGTTGAGTCACCACTTTCCTGGAGTGGCAGTGGGACCTTATCCTGCTCCTGGCTTTCTAGACGGGCTTGCAGCTCACCCAGACGTGCTTTCAGACGGTGGCCTGTTATATCAAATGTCGATTGTCAGTAAAGCGCCTATCGTGTCTTATCTAGACCTTTGCGTAATGCAGCAGCCAGTGGCCGTAAACGAAAATGAAATCGAGGAGCAATGAGGGAGAGACAAACGTACGGTATGTTCTTTGAGCAACACGATTCTGTATCTTTTTCTTCTCCTTGGGGTCGTCTACTTTGGTCCAGTCGTCCTCTTCTCGCATGTATACTGGGTACTTTGGCAATATCACCTGCTTTTTCTTCTTGGCGAGCGGTGTTTGAATGGGCGTTGTCGTGATGTCTGCGGGATCAATGGTTTCTGGAGGCGTGGAGTATTTTGAGACGATTTCTAAAGACATGGACTCTGCCTGTGCCTGATAGCCCGGCTCGCGTGGAGAAGTTGAAGGCGACGTTGCCGAGGTAGAGGGAGCTGAAGCTGAAGAAGCTGAAGCGACTGGAGGAGAGGTTGAAGAAGATGAGGAATAGTCCCAAACGAGGGTCGAGAAGGACATATTGTCCGCCATTGGGCTATCTGGTAGGTTAGATGGTGTAAGGGGATAATGTAAAGGAGTCGAATGCGATGAGATAAGATGGATATCTTGGATTGGTGTCAACGAGATCAGATTTCAAATAAAAAGCGACTATGGCTGATATAAGTATGGGATCTTCAAATTGGGATTTAGAGCTGTGATGCATCTTATATCATGTAAACGGGGCAATGGTACTAGCAGCCGTTCATCCCACCAAACATATCGAAGCTTCCGTCTGGCGTCTCAGGCTTTCCAGCCTATCAGAACCATCCGAGTACATGTCCCCAGGCCTTCTGTACCTACGCAGCGTAGTGACAAGGCCCTGTGGCTTCTCTTTCCTCAGCACACAGCAGCGCCAGCGTCAGGCATAGATCCGCGGTCTGTGGCTGTTAGCCAGTGAACGTACGCTGTACGTTGCGGCCAGGGGAAAAATCCAGGGGGCGTACATATAACGAAATGACTCTCATCCCTCCCTACATAGAAAAGTGTGCGTTCGTCGTCGTTGTATCCGCACGGAGAGGATTGCTTGCAAGATTGCTGCTACTCTTGCGGCTAGCAGATCTACCAGATGCAAGAATCCACACACTCTTCTTCTCAAATGGCCAAACAAGCACAACGTATCCTTGTTCAGTGGGAGCCCTGTTTGCCAACCATCACGAATGGGGTATTCATTCACACAAAAGATGTCTTGCTGTACGCAGTGGACATACGACCAGGGGCTACTTTTGAACGGGTTGTCGTACCTATTTCGGCACCTACTTTAGTTCCCATCTCAAGCGTGTACTGCTTATGCAGCGGAACAAGAGGGCTCTTTTTCCTGTTTCTTGCTCCAAACACCTCGTTGGGCATCGATCTTCGTTGGCAATGGAGTGGCGGGCAGGGCCTAGGCGCAGGCACAGAATTAGAGCCTGCAGGGATCATGGATATAGTGAATGAAGTGGCCTAAACAGCTTGGACAGGGCACCGGCTTGTAACTGTCCGTGCTGTAAACCTGCATATGCACTTACATCCTGCGCATCAGCGCCTCCGATGAAGTGTACGAGCTAGCTAGCAACCTCAATGTATGCCAGCAGTCTCAGCCCTGCACTCGGCAGCATTGCCTGACCAAAATGCATCTGGAAGAGGAGAATATTGACTATAGCTGTGATCGATGTAGGTTAACATCATTAATAAATTTGTATTCTCATGCAATTCGTGGAGGTCGCGCCATTGGGGGATGAAGCACTCGTTAAAACCGAGTATTATATGGCGTGTAGCTGAGACTTTAACGAAAGAAACATATGTAAGTAAAGTATAGTAAAGTAGCTGGAACCTGGCTCTGATCTGATTCGTCATCCCCCCTCCCGTCTCCTGTGCAATCCCTCTTTTAAACATTTTGCAATTTCTACGCTCATGTTTGCACATCTAACTCTCTACCCAGTAAGAGCTGGGCATCTAGTCCAATCTGTTCCGTACGACGTCCCGTTTGCCGGGCCATTGGATCAGCTGTCACCGGGGAAGAAACAACATGTTCTGGTCCAGCTAGCCACTGGCGCCACTCAATTTCCACTTACATGCTGTCTCATATCGTATCTCTTTCGTCTTTTCAAGTTGCCAATCGCGGAGACTCTTCCGATTCAGCCACACCGCCCATAGATAGTCCTTACATCTGCTCCTTGTTATCCCTTAATGTCTTATAGTGATTGGTGCCGCAGCCGCTCCGAGACGCTCTTTTCCGGTAGCCAAGCAGCGAGCTGGCATTTCCCTGACACAATATTTCTGCCAACTGCATATCGCAGTACTAGCGATCTCTACGTGTGAGATGGCGACTCACCTGAACTCATCGTAAATATCCAAGCCAATGGCGTAGCTAACATGAGATGGCAGCCATCTGAAACGACAGCATTCGGTTCACTTTTGCTGTGCCATTCCAGAAATGGATGCCGTGACACAAATCACACATTGCAATAAGACGAATCCTCTAGCGGCCAATGGGGATTCCTTATTACCGCTTAATCTGCCAATTCAGCGCCTGGCTCTCCGGCTCAATAGGGTAGCTTTATTAGATATTGCGCAACCTTGTGCAGTGCCGCTGTCAGCAGCCAGATGTCCATGACTCCCGGCTACACAGCAGAAGACGAAGGATGAGCATTTACAGGCGGTTAGAGAGGCCCTCTTTTGCCCAATATATTCCGTCCCCGAAGCCACGACGGAGAATTCAGGGTGTGGATAGAGTGGGGGCTTTGTGCTATGAGGGCTTTCAGTCAGTTCTCACCAGGTTGGTGGCTTTGGAGGAAAATGATGCCACTTTGAGACACACAAAGTAGGTTATAACCGAGAAACTCCGGGACAGAGAGAAGGAAACAAAAGAAAAGAAGAAAAGCGTTTAAATCTCAGCTCTCATCCCTTGTCCGCTTGCCTTTATGCTTCTCTAGCTCTCCTCTCACTAGTGGCAAAGCCACATCCTTGTCGTGCTCTGGATGGTGCCTGGGGATTTCATGGGTGGTATCACAGGTAACAGCACAGCTCCTCATCTCAAGCAGGCGTTTCCTGATTAATACTAGAGTCAGGGTTACGGCATGATCAATTCCGAGAGCTGGGACTAGCATCTGGCACGGAGCCCACGGGAGCATCAATATTCGTCCTACTGGTGCTTTTCCCTTGCTACTTTTTGTGGCTGGATCAAGCGAGCCGTTTGTCTGAGAAAAAGTAAGACAGCCAAGAAAGCCGGACTTGGGACAGACATCAAGGTTATTGCCGCCGTCTAATTGTTGTCAGTAGCCAGCTGAGAGGATGTGATGCCTGGGCTCTGGTTGCAGTTGGCATGCTGGCTAGAAAATCGTCTACATATCTAGTCTCGTTGGTTGAAATTAAAAGGGAAGACTATGAAGAAGAGGGAAGCAGGAAAAGGTAAGAAGAGAGGGAGGCCTACCGCAAGGACAACAACAGCCTAGGTGAATCGAACAACACTTGAATCACCAAGTGAAGTGCCACCACACCCAGCCTCACCGAACATACGCATGGCTAGGTTCCGATGCGCACCCGCACTTCGCGAGCATCGGGTGCGCTGCTCGTAGCCCAACAGGGATGATCTACATAGAACTCCCAAGGGAGGCCAGGCGAGGCCCACCAGACCCAGTGGATCTCTCCTATAGCAATCGAGATCGCTTAGATGCGGCCGAGCCGTCCGCTCTCACCGGCTGCTAGACCAGGATGCCCCGGCTCTCCACTTTGATTGCTATTGCTCCTCCGCGGACTTGGTCTCAATGTCTTTCGCTCACAGCGTATAGCAGCTGCAGTAAACATGTTGTCTCGCACAGCTTCTATGTACCCATTCATGTGTGGCGAGTGGGCCGAGGATGCAACGTGGTGGAAACGAGGGCAGAGAGGTTGCTTGCAAAAGAGCCACTGACGATCCAGAACGCCGCTCGTGCTTTGATGTTGCTGTTGCCGTTGCTCTTTTCCACCTCTTGCGACTAGCACTCGCCAGCAGTATCACTTCGCACGACACTACGGTTACCGTCATCATAGTGTAATTACCGGCTGTATTCGGGATACTAGCGTTCGATTCCACGCCCACAATCCATGCTCGAGGCGGGAGAGGTCAACACACCACGATGGTACCCCAAGGGAAAGGGAAATTCCTGATCCCCGCCAAGAAGCCGCTACGGCATCAGCCGCTTCTCTCCTTAACTAGGCCCCGTAGTAACAGTAGCACTGACTCCCCCAGCAAGCAGCTAGGCCCTTTTCAAGATGATCGTCTTTGACAGCAGGGCCAGCTCAGCCAGCCCCAGCTGGCTATGGTTCCTGCAAAGTCCACCCAAGATGCTACCCCTCAGGCCGCAGAGGGAATCTCAGCAACCCTGTATGCGCTGGACAAGTGAAATTATAGCCATATTCGGATAGTCCTACTGGCACCCTTGGCCGCTTTCTAAAACTCTGACTTACATGGCAACATACGTTACAGATTGGCGAGCGAGAATATACCTTGATGGGGACTGCGGGTCCTCATTCACAACAGCTTTTGACTCACGGCAAATATAAAAAAAATATATCTTGTCAACTTATAAGCTGTTTGTTTTAATTCACTTAGCCAACCATAGAGGAAAAGTCGACTTGTCAATCCTTGGTTTCGCTTCGCTGCCAAAAGCATCTGTGTCATACAGATGTGGCTGTAGCCACAGCGTTAGATGATCGTATTAGTTGAAAACTAGCACACTAGTCACACATTTAAATTGGACGCTTGTGCCGTCATTTTCTCATCCTTGTACGGCCGTGGACAAGCTAGAAAATGGTTGGCGTAGTGACGATAAAAGATCTAAGCGTCGCTCATTCGTAGCTAGAGACGCAGTGCCATACGCCACAACTTATAAACGAGAGACATTCAACAACGTCGACGGGCGGCAATGCGTGGCGCACTGACGAAAAAAATGATGGGCGTCTCTTTGTATTTTTCATCTCATGCCATCGGCGCCTGGATCGGCCGACAAAGCCTGCTAATCAGTACATAGGTGCTCAGAACGAACCACCTGGCCCCAGTTTCGTTTAATTACTGAGAATATTTTGATTTGCTTGTATCCCTATTCTCTGGATATTATAATATGCCATTACACCGAGTAAGGAGAAAGAGAGGAGGCCTTCCAGGGTAGATGACATCTTGACTTGACTGCTACATCGAATGATTCCCATTCCTTGCATAATACCAGTATGCCACAGGAAGGATTTCTGCCAAGAGATTAGCTTAAAGATTGCTGATGCGGTAGAGAGTCTGCAGGTGATACCTCTTAATGATAAGTTAGAGGTACGTTGTTTATTGACTACGTTCAAGTGCAATTAGGCCCCCAGCGCCAAGCAATACAACAACGTACCTAAGCTAAAGATCCTCCACAGCTGAACTATTCATAATCGTTTAAATGATCATATCGCATTCCTTGTGACCTTCTGCCCCGTCTTGTTGGCCAATATAGCACTTTGCCACTCTCACAATAAGGCTTGCATAAAGGTATGTGTGAAGGCGTTTTGGGCCCTGATATGTCCATGTGATAGGCAAAACACGAGATATAGATACATAAAGAGCTAGGAGGGGGTATAAACTAGTTCTAAAAGCCCCATTTTGTCCTCACAACAACAAGCTCTCTCCGCACTCGTGCAATACCGTCTATTAGCACTTGGGAAGCTGGGATTGTGGAGTGGGCGGCATTCTTACCGCAGCAACCTATTTCTAACCCTAAGCTTGCCAAGATATCTGCAGCCTCCATATCTGCCTCTATGTTCCCCAACCTAAGACTCGATTCGAATGTACTAGGGAATGCCAAGTCCCGAAACTAGAATATCCCAACAAGACGGAGGGGGGCGGCCAACGAGACTTCGTTTTATGTCGTAATGCCATCGATGCACAGTATTCTTGCTTCGAATACAATTCAGGAACTATCATCTAACAACATTAAGGTGCTGAGAGACGAAGCGTTCTTGTTATATAAAAAAGCCATGCCATTCCTACAGATCCGAACATTTGGACCACATATACGAAGCTACGAGTTCGTGACATATCTGAGCTGTTGGGGGCTTGGGAGAAACATGTTTATTTCAGGAACTTATGGCTATGAAGTAATTGCAATTCATGCGATATCACAAAATAATGAGATTAGCACTTTGTACAGCAATTTGTAGCACCGTGAGGGGCACTCCGAGGCTACACCTACCGTAAGAAAGTGGACTGCTATGCAAGTAAATGCAGTAATATACGAAAATAGCCAGGCTTGCATTTACAGAGGCCCCGTTTACCTAGAGATTTTTCAATTTTAAAAGCAAAAAATATATAAATATTTGGCGGTTTGTTTTACCCCCCTTCTCCGCTCTTCCTTCTTCAACATAGGTATGAGACAATGAGCAGTGAAGGGAAGACGCGCCCTACTCAACGCAGTTGGGTTGTCCAAAGCTAGTGAAACAGCTTAGAACTCTAGTTATCTCTTCTTGTTCCAACACTCTGGAAATTCTGCAAGGAAGATAAGACAGGTAGAACGATCGGAGACGGCTTGAAGCTACTGCAACTAGTAGTTTCTCCACCGCTGCCAGGACATACATATGTCATATCTGCGTACTGCCCCTATGATGAGCCCTATAATGAGCATAAAGAGACGTCAAGAGGGAAAAAGGGGAGTGGATATGGAAAGTTCAGTACGAATAATTGCTTCTCCCAGCAGGGATTAGCTTTCCATTAGACTGATCCTATGGATGTTTGTTAGAACATTTGCTCACGAGATGCCTCACGAGATACCTAATGTGGACGCTAGGGAGAAGCCGTGATGTAGTTGATCTGCGACTTGAGAGCTTTTTGATTCGCTGAAAATGGGAACTAGGATCGCACGTTCCTGCAGCTTAGACACTGTTTGTTTCACAAGGTGGGAAGTTAGCCATAGGTGAAATCTTGAATGCAGCATGCTGTGTGACCAAGGTTGTTCATGACTGAGCAACACTCCAAGACGAATATGGCTGAACGGATGGGTGGATGACTCCATGGGTGGCTGGCCAATTATATCTACCCGCTTACAAAGAGATATCAAGCTCATGGGGGAGGTGAGCTCAGGTGATAGTTATCTGAACGAAGGATCACCACGCACCAGGCGTCTATCTACTTGTATTCCGATGTGCCAATACATGTAGCCATAGCCAGCTGTAGCTACCCGTGGTACTACGCGGAGTTTGATGGCTTTTCCCGGGAGCACAACGCTAATTTGCCGCCTGTAACCCATCCGGGGTGGCGCATCTCATTTCTCACGATCTTTCGAAAGCTTGAATGCATCCAGTGCGGTATATCCCACCTTTGTGCCACGCAAGCAAAGGACTGTTATGCTCACACAAGTGGCAGGGACCGCCAATGCTAATCCTATTTGCCACATGCTTTAGCGGCTTTGAGATGACACGTGTTAATCCATTCCTCTTATAAGCAATCTAAGACGTCGATCTGATAATCCCCTTGCTGCAAGCAGATTTTGTCCTTGAAAGGAAACAAGACCAAGCGAAGTCCCCAATATTAGAGAGACATATGTCACTAGACATTCGAGTAAGTATCAGTCTGAAACTCGGACTCGCTCAAGCGGTAAACAATACTGCATAGAACCAGGATTGAACAGCACCAGGCGTCACTCAGCGTTACCCGCAGTGAGCCACATGGCGAAAGACTAAATGACTCTTGATTATGTCGGCAGATAAAATATGGAGAGGCGTTCATTACGTACCGATACCGTGTTTTCCATATTTCGCCAAACTTACATAGATGCAGTGGTACAGTGTACCTTGTGACCAGGTGAAAATGTTCCTCCGCAAGGTGGCCGTGACTCTTGGGGGCCAAATAGGCATATCAATCATAGAAAAGAGCGAGAAACGATCAAAGGCCAAGAAATTACAGATCTCATTCGATCTAGCGTTCATATGTAACCCGTTTCCCCAGTTGCTAGACATGTCATAAATCGAATATAGACACGCAAGTCTCAAGCTGTTTGTGATGAACTTTTGTGGTCGCCGATGTCTGAAGCTAACCCCATCCAACAGAATTGCCCAATCACATGAATCAAAAACAGTCACGGTTTAGGACTTCTCGCATTTCATTAGTCTTGTTCTTATTACGTTTTTTTCCGCAGTTATGTAGCGGAAACACGCGGCTTGCCCTCCAAAAGCAAAAGATGACTGCCAAGCAAAGCCACCACTTGTGATGCCTACTTTGAGCCGAGTACAAATCGCCTATTTCGTACAGAGCGGTAGTTCAACGTTCGTGTTAGTATAAAACAAGTAAGCCTAGTCGTTGGCCAACAAAAACAGTCCACAATCATGTCCTACCCATACCGCTATCAGAGGAGTGCCAGATTAATGATGTTGCTCAACGCATTTTGGCTCATTTGACTCTAGCCGCCATCGCATATCCAGCATAATCCCAGTACTGAACAGAGGCATGAGATATAGATTCCGTTGCACTGGGCAAGACATCTAAATTGTAGCACCATTTCCTTTCGTAGACCCTGCGCAGTAGGTACTTCCATATACGCTGCAGTTCAGAGCTCACTCGGTACTAGGAACAAAATTCTTTTGCGTGTGGACAGAAGTTGAGAATTGGATGGAAGATTATCACCACAGCTCCACTCACATTGTCTCGGCTCGCCGCACCTGATGTTACTGCGCAGGCTGTGACACGAGTGGAAACCGTCCATAACCGCTGTCAGGTAGGTAGCCTACTGTTTCGGTATTCGTTTAGCCTCTAAAAGATTAGCCGTGAAAAATTCAAGAGATGTTTTCTTTCTCTCTTTCATCTCCCAATTAGAGACAAGATCAGATGAGAGTCCAGAGATGTCCTCTTCTGAGATAGTGGGCGAGCCGAGGGACCTGGGCTTACCAGTAATGTAGTAACGCTGGGCTCTGAATCACAAGTATTATTATCCTCCAAATAATTTTCACGGACTGAAAGGATGCTTGGTGAGACTAGTACTCTCACCTTCTGAACACGCAAAGTTCTCTTGAAGCCTAATTCCTGCAAGGAGCACCTTAGCCACCAACCTCCTTGCATCTTTTGCTGCTGGACTACTAGTACCCTTACAGACATCAGAGCCCCCAGGTTAAACTAGTGCTCTCCCCAAGGGCCTCAAAATCTCTCAGTAACTTGAAGTGGCGTCTTATTGTCCAAGAAGCGTCAGTAAAGTGGCTGGAATCCATGATCCGTCATCTTAATGAGCAGTGAATCCGCCTGCAGCGGAGATAAATAGGCCTACATCATAGTCAGAACCAGATGTTACTAAAACTGATCGATATAAAGGGTTATTGGCCCGTTTTTAAGCTTTTAAAAGCCGCTATTGCATTAATGAACTCTTCTCCCATTCAGACCGTTCTTCATCAATTCATTGGGTCCATGAACACTTCACGATGGCTACCGCCGGAGGTTTACTCCCATCTCATTACGAAGAGTGTATTAATCGGAGCTAAAGCTATGAACTTATGCTACAAATAGCATGATTTACTAGCCAGCGAATTCTTCTGCGGTATTGATGTATCAACAAGAATTGAAGTACTATGAGTATGTCTTACTATACGCGGTGGGGGCTCAAGCAGGTGGCGTAATCCTGTGCTTTTCTTACCACAAAAAAACTCGAGATTCTGACTTAACTTGTGACATTTGGAGCAGGTCCCCGGTTACAGTCGGGTTTGCAGTATTATCGCAGGACTGTCTGGGTGTCGTGATGCTGTAATCTGCATGTCGCCACCTGGGAAACCAACTCTGGGCCTAGCATCCAGCCACCGATACGCAGTTTCACTACAGAACAACCGTCAAGCGATTGCTGTTCTTCGTGTATAAAGTAGGTAAACTGGTTTGGAGGGGGAACGTATTGAAAAAGTCTTGGCTACTACGTCACGCTATATAACACGCCCTCAACTGGGAGGCGGGAAATGTGCTACTGTTCGTTCAAATCGAAGAGCAACTCATTTAGAGCGAATTTTCCACTGTTGCTCTGATTTCGCGTACATAACGCATCCTATCGATTTCTATTTGCGTCTTTGATTGAAGGAATGGTATGGTACATGTAGTATAGAAGTTTGCCCGCAATACATCTTGAGAGAGCGTGTTCAGGAACAAAGTCCCCACGAAGGCAAAAGGAGCCAATCACCCTGTACATTCGGTCGAAATCTAATGAGGTCATTTGATTGTCCTAATACGTAATAGATGTCTGGTGTAGCTGGCACTCTAGCTTTGATGTCGCTTTGCAAAGTCGGCTCGTGCATCGCTCCCCTTATCAATGACTACCTATCTATCTATCCAACTGTCTCACCTAAGTCAATAACTACTACTAAGCCAAGCTGTCATTTAAAGTTCTCGCGAAGAAGATCGGTTACTTTAATAGTGCTTACTTTGTTAACGCCGATACCAAGCCAGGTTCGTCTATTGATGGCGGCTTGCTTGCTCCTCTCCCCCTTACCTAATTTTACCTAGGCTGTGCTATCCCTTCTCTTATAAGTATATTGTTATTCCAAGCTGCTTTCTGAATCATCAATTACGCATTCCTTGTTTCAAACCTTGGCTTCAGCTTTCTTTGCGATTGGACAGTAGATAAAGCTGCTCTGGACCCAGTGTCCAGCCAAGATTCGACTTTGCGCCCTACAAGTTGGAGTCGATGCTCAGCTTTGCTGGTTGGCTGGTTTAACGAGACTGGGGAACCCCATACTGATTCTTGCAACATCCAGTTTGGAAGGTGGTGTCCTACTCAGAACGCTTATTGGAGATTGCAAGGAGACATCGTTACTTCCTCTGTAACGAGATGCGTCTGGGGGGCTACGGGTAATCGTACTTTTCTGTCTTCCACACCCTCTTCTCCGCTATTCGTTGCGCAATCGAAACGACTAAGACGAATAGATACCGAAAGCACCCATTTTGGCACCAACAGCGGCTGTATCGTTAAATCTGAAAACATTAAATTAAAACTTTTCGATACGATATACGATTACAGGCTTGAGCGTAGGTGATTTGGATAAACTAACATATCTTTCTTCGCCCGAAACAAAAGAAACACCACTACCAAAGACTGGGAGCCGGATAGTTCTCGACTCTTGGCCTAACTGTATATCTCAAGTTGCTTACTCGCGCTTCACCCGCTTTCATCCACCATCGCAAAATCCTCGGCCATCCCTGGATTTTAGAGATATTTCGCTTCTTAAGAAATAGTATACAAATCTTCAAAGTTCAATCACAACCTTGTGGACTGGGGCAGAACGAAGAGAGTGGAATTGTTGTCTACGGAAATATATTTCTCGTCGTCAATGTTCATTGTTAAGGGGTGAAGCCTTGCTGTCATCGGCCGTCTCGACATCCTTGTGATTACTGGTTGCTCCTTCGACCACACCAATTCGATTTTAAGCCACGAAAGAAACTGCCTCGAGGGCGTGTATGCAAAAGAGGTGTGGCACCAAGTTGGAGCATACGATATACTCCCATTCCTTACGGCGAAATTCTCGCCACCGATCGCCGCTAGTTGTGAGTTGCTTAGCTGTCTTCTGTCTGACAAGGAGCATTTCAGCATCTTAGGGCAATGCCTGAGCAACTGGTAGCTGATCGTGCTGCAATAGATGCCGCGCCGAAAGACTTCCAATACCTCGCCTGAACCTCCTGCTGTGAGAAAAAAAAATCTACTTTTGAATCTTAATTTTGGTTGGGAAACCATTCTATTTATCAAGCATGTAATCACTAACTATAACTTCTTAAAAGAAAAAGGGTCCAATCTGGGCCACCCCTTGTCGGCCATGCGCTGGAAGAATGGTGAAGAATCCCGGTCACATCTGCCGTGGGCAAGGTGGTTCGTTCTTTTCTCTTTTTCCTTTGCCATCTTCTCCATGCCCAAACGAGACATCGCCTTTGCCAAGATGGCAATTCGCTACAGTCCTTCTGCGTACCTTGCGTGGCAAAGAAATAATACAGCTGACATGATTCTTCGGACTGGCACATTGTAGAGAATAGTGCAAAATGTTCTCACTGTGTCGCTGGCCACCACAGGTGCGAGGACGTATGTGGCCCCTCTAGTCATCGTTGTCGCTATCTGCATTTAGTATTCTTACTATCAGATTGCCCCCTACAATATTCTACGATTGTTTACAAAACTCCTGCTGAGCACATCTTGTACATAGTTGCTTGTAGACAGAGATGGCAAAATCGAGCCTGCAGCGCGCGCCGTTGCTGCTGCTTCTCTCAAAGTATCCCGGGGCGAGGAGGTCAGTGTTTCACTTACAGAATCGGTTGCGACGCCCTCTCTCTTTTCAGAATCATCATTGGCGTGCATATGGGGAATTCAGTTGCGTATTCAGCCGGCAACTACGGAGCATTGCTTGCAACAAATAGTGTCTAATTCCCTGCTTTTGTTTTTTTGGATGGCTAACAATTTCCGTGCTGCTCACCACTAGGTTCCCGAGTATGAAGACTTGGCCGCCAGGTATAATTTACTTGCTCGCCGAGAAGCCAAACGAAGAGCTCCGCCGTCTTCTGCCTCTATCTCAACCGCAGCCATCACCTCTTCTGCGAGCACGGATGCTCTAGCGGAGCTGATACGGCGACAAAACGAAATTCTTCTAGACATCCGAGCAGAGCTGAGCGCAATGCGCGAGAGGGCTGGCGTAGTGACACCGCCGGTGGAAGATTTAGATGCCCATGAAGATGAGTACGAGCATGACTCGGAAGCTGGGGAGTGACTTATGCTTGCGGGGTTTAGCTAAATGCATGGCGAGATGCTTGGCTCCTGCGGCGCAAAGTCTTATTCTATATTGGTTCATGTGGCGAATGGAAAGGTGTCCAGGACCCAGAACGATAGTATTGGCTTGTAATGTACTGCTTTAATCATGTTTTTTGCTTTTCTACTTGGGGCAGGCTTTATCTTTTTACCTTTCTTTCTTCGAGATAGTTTTGGCCGTTCTTTGGTCATTTTCACCGCTAAGCAGCGTTATAAGCACACGATAAGATTATGTATGGGTACAATTGACATCTTCAACTACAAATCTTTTATTCGTATTCTATGCCGCACTAAAGGCATCACAACTTGAGGGTCTGGAGTGCATATACGTAGGCAAGAGCTGAGGTAGTCTGCATGCATACACTTGCGGATTAGCCTCGAGTCTGGGCACCATTCTCAGGCGACATACGCCCAGTGGCGCCTCTTGGGATTTGGGGGCACGGCAACAAGCACGTAATCGGATATTGCATGATGCAAACTTGAAGAATGCCCTATACCAGCGAATGAGCAAGGTTAGGACAAAATGCTCCGTAGAAAGCTAAGTGAGTTGCTGCTATACATATCTCAGGGTAGGTACTGGAGTGTGTATAAGCGATAATAGCATGCCTGTTCTGGATGCCATCCCTGGGCTCTAACGAAAGTGTAGGAGAGCTGAATATCCATCGGAATAACGAATCGGCTCGGCTGAAAACGGCGTGATTTGAGATTTGCTGATTCTTTCCAACAGAGTAGCTGTGACTATGGCGCTCAGCTCAAGTCTTCTACCGTTAGAAGATTATCACCAAGCTTGAAGGCTCTCTGCCTACCTGTAATTGTATAGCCGAGAAAGTCTGTGATATTAGTTGCCCAAATGAGAGATTACTGGATTAGGAAACCAGCCTGACAACTGGGCCAATGGCAGCACAAGTAGTGGGGCCAGTCGTTCAGCGAAGGTAACTGTAAGGTCTAGTCTTCGCTGTAATGAGACGCAAATCGATAGAATGTGGTAAATATGAAGTCAAGAGACATATAAAACAGTGACGTGGGATAAAGCTATGCATAGTATTATGTTTGATATCTCATTAGCTCAAACCTAGCATTGGTCGTGGGGCGCGCATTCTGCACGTTCTGACTTCGATAGCAGTGCTGAATTGACAACTGGAAGAGGAATTCATATTGGGCATATATAAGCACAGCTCAGATGATATGCGTTTAACTGATGCGCTGGAAACAAAAGACTTATAATACAGTACAATGAGAATTACGGAAGGGCGGAACACCATCGCCCGCTTCGTTTCGCCAGCCCACAGAGCTGGGTATCAAATGTGACACCAGCCAGAGATCCGACCAAAATTCCCGCTGTTTCTCCAATTCCAATGCTTCCCAGGGCGAATTCTGCATCATTTTCAGAATGCCGGGTCAGATAGTCCATAGCTGCTCCAAATATGTTCATGTACGTCATTCCACCCAGCCAGCCGATGGTGAATAGGCTGCCAAACAAGAGATATGCATTTGAAGTCAAAAGAAACGCGGTGTTGAGTATAAACGCAGCAGTGCAAAAGACCAACAGGGCAAAGATTAGTCTGGACCTCCTATTACGAATTAGAAGAGTGGTTGAGCGAGCAAAGAGATTCCCAAACTGGAATGCAAGGCCGTGTGCGGTTGAAAATGCTGAATAGCGCGAAAACATGCGTAGCATGACGCTGGCTCGCGTTGTTCCCGGAGACACGAGGGTCTGTACTGCTGTAACAAGTAGAAGAGGGTTTATACAGAGCCGAAATAGTTTGTTGCCCAAGAGTTGCATATTACAATGGAACCGTACCCAAAAGCTCATGCTTCTGGAAGATGGTTCTCCAGGTAGGAGCGAAAGCTTCTGTTCTTCAACCTCAGATGTGAACTCATCTCCAGCTTTCGAGTGTTCTAATTCGTATTGCGTAGGAGGTGCAGGCATGAGTAGAAAGTATGCACCCAGTATGGTCAACAGTAAGCAGTAGGCATAGCCTATGCAGTCTCGCAATACCATATTTGTATATAGCGTTAAGATTGTCGGCAGTACGTCGCGCAATGCACTTCCCGCTGCGATTCCGGTTCCCCATCCAGCCAAAGCCGTCTTGCCATACAGAGATAATTGACTCGAGAAGAAAACTCTTCCGGTAGCGGCGCTTGCTGATACGAGTATCGCAATCAGGGTGCGAATAGGCGCTATGACATTTGGAGGCGAGGCTTTGGTGACAAGCGTAGCTAAGATCCAACAATTTGCAACAACAACTGGCCAAGCCCAGCGCGGTACAAAATGCAGGACATGTGGAAAGAGAAGTTCAACGGCGAGAGCCGGAAGAAGCTCTATAATTAATACGATAGGCCGAGGAAATGGTATGATGAGATAGAGGCCAGAAAAGATGATATGGGGCAGAAGAGTGTTTGCAAAGCCTATCGGATGATGGATATTAGCCTAGGGGAATAGCTCTTGATATAAGACTTGTAGGAGTTGATTCCTCCATCAGCAAATACTTACCAAAAAGTCCAAACGCAGAAAATACCCGCAGATTATATCCAGCAGAGGAGACAGACACGGGCTTTTGAGTGAAAGACTTTGCTTCAGGCATGCTGAAAGTGCAAGGTCGATGTGAAGCGTATTAACAAATATGGCGGTGAAGCTGCTGCTAATCAAGGTCGTCGCATGTCTAGAATATTATTTTTTTGCTTTTTCTTCCTGAACCTTTCTTCCAATTCTTCAGCGATAGTATTGCAGATCAAGATCAATCGTCGCCCTGCGAACGAAGAATATGCACTGGCGACTGCAGCCAAGACCAAGAACTAGCTTGTATCTTTGATGATCTTATATTGATCACCTTGGCAATCAAACTGCACTGAGGCGCGGCAGCCCTTTAGATCGTATGAGGCACATACAAAACTAAACACGAGTGACGTTGCGTGGTTCGAGGCTGGCCCCTTAGAAGTTGAGTCCCGCCCACGTGGTAGCGCGCCAGTTATATCCAGGTTCACCTGACTCGATTGCCGCAGATACCAAAGTTGAGGAAATGACCAAAGAATTCAGAGTCTCAAAATCGGAGAGATAAGAAATCGAATCTCCTTTTAAACGAACAAAAGGATAAAAAAAAAAGGAGAAACGATGGTGACGCGTAGTCTCTCTTTTTTTCTCTTGCGTCTTCTCATCCACATGCCAATCGCTTCTTGATTTGGCCTTTTTACTGGAGCGCAAGACCCACGTCTGCTACGGGCTATGAGACTCAGACCTGCGATCAGCGGTAAAAGCTCTCCGGATCATCGGCAGGGCTTGGCAGGGACATAGAAGAAAGAAGATCAATCACTTGATCCCCTTTTCTTCGCGCGTTCTCGAAAAAAAAAAAGTCATCGCCAAAGGAATGCATCGCCAGCCGCGGCGAACGTCAGTCTTGTAGAGATTCTTAGAACTAAGCGCCATATGCCCCTCGCTTCGTTCAGCAAAGGCTTTTTCACCACAGCTCCAGTATAAGAAACATGAAACGCGCGTCTCCCGGATATTTTGCCAGTTTCTCAGACCGATCGAACTCTAAAACGGATTATCGCATCTTACCAAACCATGAGCATCAGGCCATGGGCACCAAGGCCACTGGCTTCCGGCGATGCTCGCAGGTCATGTGCCGGGGCGTAATATGGCAAATCTTATTCTTGATAGCCTTGACTATCAGCCTTTTCTTCTCAGCTCTGGTATATAGAGAAAACTCCTGCTTCTCACTTTTCGCTTTCTTTGAATGAAACTAATAGGTACACAGTCTGCAGCCAATCATATGCGATATGGTCCCTCTCCTGAAGACCGAGCACCATTTTCCGGTGTCATTGGGGGACAAGTGCTTGAAGCCCTCGGCCCAGTCCCTTCCAGAGACTCGGGTGGTGAGCGGCGGCTACGAATCTTCATGCCAGCTGATTCGCCTCACATTAACCTTTGCAAAAGCATCATGTCAGCAGTTGCTCTGGGCTATCCCCTGCCGACCCTATTGAACTGGGGCGGCGAGTTCAACCACCCCGAATGGCACTTTGGAGGAAGCCACATTGCAAAACTCGAGAGCCTGCTCGCTGTCATTGAAGAGCTCTTGGGACAGACTAATCTTGATGGTGGTACAGACGAACATGATTTAGCTGTGCTTGTCGACGCATACGATATATGGTTCCAAATGCCCCCCTCGGTGCTTATTGAACGATATCATCGCCTCAATAACGAGGCTAATGAGAGGATACGACGAGAATGGCAAGCAGCGCAGCAAAACTCAACTTCTGACTTTCCAATGTCTCCCCCAGAGCAGTCAATCATAGTCACCACCGCCAAAGACTGCCAACCAGACTGGGAATCCGGCTCAGAGCCCCATTACGCTCACTGGCCCCAGTCGCCAATGCCGAGTGACTTGTACGGAGAACAAACCGACCAAATCCTACCGCTGCTGTTCGACCCAGCGCGCAAATACAGAAAGATCCGACCTCGCTGCCTCAACAGCGGCATGATCATGGGCACCATGGGTGCTCTTCGCCAAGCCCTCAGGCGCTGCAAACGCAAAATCGAAACCGTTGCCCGCAGCGGCCGCCAGCTCTGGAGCGACCAGGCACTCCTTGCCGAAGTCGTTGGCGAGCAGGAGATGTGGCGTGAATGGATGAGAGAGCTAGAAACGACGTGGGATGGCACCATGTCGAAATACGACTTTGCAACTCTCAGCCCTGAAATGCGCGTCATAGCCGCAAAAGCGCTTACGGGCGAGCAATTCGAGTTCGGTATCGGACTCGATTACAATTTTACTACTATCCCGGCGACTTGCTCCTCCGAAGAAGACGGCGGCTTCATCAAATTCAGCGATGAAAACGCCATGCGAGAAGCATCCCTCAAGGCCGGCGTGCCCAACGGTCCGCGGATAACCACTCTCCCCGAAGAGCTCACAAACCAAGCAAACGCCGAAAAGGGCCCTCTCTCAAACATCCTATGGGGTAACGTCCCTCTCTATACAGATCTATTTTTCGGGGTCACTCCGGTGGGCATCCACCACAACGCGTACATCGACGGCCTCAAGCCGAAACGCTTAAAACAGTGGTGGAGCAAGATGTGGTTCTATCCTCTACTTCGAGAACTAGTAACCGCGCACTTACAAAGCCTTGGGATAGTAAGGCCACTTCTGAATATGCCCTCTCAGCACGATGGAAAAGCAGACGTAACGTATTGGCCACCGGGCATGCAGAGTCACGTCAAGCAAGTGACGGTGTTTGAGCCGGCGATGGCTGACAAGCCAGCCAAATTGACGCCAATAGACTGGGACAGCGTTTGCCAGAAAGGACGCACGCCATGGTATGATGAGCTTTTTGGTGATGATAACGGGCCTTTACATATTAAATAACTAGAAGAGAATTCCATTTTGGAGAATATAAAGCAAAGGCACCTTGGGGTGAAGCAATACTTTTGGTTCAATTCAATTTCTACTTATACGAAATCGGATGTTAAGCTTTGATATCTAAAATTGTCCAATTCATAAAGCAGCTCGCGTTCTTTGGCCACTCACAGCATGCGATGATTAAAAATGAGATCATGTGTCCTTGTTCCGTTGCATATTTGCAAGCCTATGTACCCATTCCCTGACCAATCCAGCCCTTGATATACCCCCATCAGTCTCATTAATAATAATCCAGTAACCTCCCTACCATAACCTACCCGCTTAATCCTGAAAATTGTGTTGGACGAAAAGTGAGTCTCTCAATGAATTTTCAAAAATATCCACCGACCAAGCTATCCATCCGCCATTAGAGTATACATGCCACCTCTTCGTTTACCCTAACGATTTCGCAAAGACTGCGCAAGAGCAGCACATCTGCATCCTCCATGTCCATCTCCATCACTTTCTCTCCCGTCGCTCCACTTTCAGACATCAATCTGGCGGCCGCAATGAGGCGTCGTATGCACCGCAGCAGCTCTGTGTGAATGTTTCTGATCGCCATATCCTGGTTTGCAAAAGATCCCACTGGGCTGGCACTCCTCCCATCATCTCTGCTCCGTTGCGTAAAGCTGTTCCTCTTTGTAGAGCGAACGGATGCCGCCGCAGTCCCGGTTGTTGCCTCGTTAAGACCAAGAAGAGATGCTGCTTTTCTAGGAATGTCATCGCCCTGTAACTCTATGGGCGAGCATGAGCGCCCGGGAGCCATTGGCGCCGGAAATCGAGCAACAAGAGCAGATATGTAATTATAGGCGACAATGTGGCAATAGAGTGCTTCACAGATGTACTCGGAACAATTGCCAAATACATTCTTGATTGACGCCCACGGCTTAGGAGATTCCAGGGAGCTTGAGCTAGGTGATTGCAGGTTATTCGCACTAGTAGCAGCATGCGAATCACGCGTCTTAAGGGGCATCTGTGATCCCCTTTTGACAACCCTTCTCCATAATGACTGTCTCGACGGAGTAGTTGGGAGCTGAGGGCTGGGAAGAGGAGAGGTCTCCATTGGAGGATGTCTAGCCTTCCTGGAGTAGGCTCGGATTGTATCAATGGTCAAGCTGGATGAGTCGAGCATCGTGTCAGGAAAGCACGCCGTGTTTGCCCTCAGGTTCTCCATGACATTAGGTGGCAGAGGAACCACACGAACCAGCTCATCGTTCTGAAAAGGTAACGAAAAGAGCTGCGCGCTCCCGTCGAGCCACATTTGCACACTGGGGAGAGGCGACGGAGGGGGTGAGGGGCGGATGTAGACGCCGTCGTATCTGGGCGCATGTTTTGAATCGATGCAAGACACGAAATGATTGTACTCTGGCGTAGCACGCTCGTAAGTCATTGACGCAGCCTCAGCAGCATGACCGCCAGCCCGTTTCTTGATCGACTTGTTGCTTGTACGCCGTGAAAGACCGCTTTCGGGTGGATACTGTGGGCTCTGTAACGACGGTATGGAAGGCGTACGTTGTGGCATAGGCAGATAAAGGCTTTCTGGGCTGTCGGGATACCGCATCTGCCCAGGGTACTGCGTCGAGCTAGGCCGCCACGTCTGGGCCATCGAGTTGTTCAAATGTAGCCCCGGCGGTGGTGGCACGATACCTGAGGACCCCGTGACTGAATGCGCCTTTCGATGCAGGTATCTATGCGTGCTTCCGCCTACAGAAATAGAGCCAATGCTGGCTTCGAATTCTGGCGGCGTTGGCGGCCTCGGTGACAGGTGAAGCGCAGTGCTATAAATCCCAGCCTCTTCCCTATACTCGTCTTCGGCGTCTAAATCAGCTTCGATCCAACTGCTATCATGCCGGGAGCCCTCAGATCGCGATATTGACGATATGTTTGATGAAGGCGGCTTCTCGGTTGCCAACTGCAGCTTCGATACTTTCTTGTCTATAGACAGATGCGGTATCAGAAACGAGGGAGGTTCTGCAGAGTATATCGAAGATGTGTCGGTCTCAGTTGCAGAGCAGGAATCGGATGTCATGTCGTTCAATCCGTCATTTTCTTGCTGGTCAAGGAAGGATACCATTGAGTGTCGCTCTTGGATAGATCCAAGAGCCTGGACGCGTAGATGGGCAGACTGATATGGCGAAAACGTAGGCCGGTAAGGAGCCGTAGCGACCTTTGGCTTGTCCGCATGACCATTAAATAACGAGGCAGAAGGCGAAATAGGCGGTCCAGCTGTCATGCTTCTGGCTTCGAAGACTGGCTTGGATATTTCCAGGTCTCGGGCAAGTAGTTCTGGAAAGTAGTCATCCACTCGCTGTTCCAGAGCCTCGTCAGGTAGCTGGCTATCAAGGCTCGAACAAGACGACGCCGACGATAATGTAAGTGGCAGCAGACCCTTCATACTTGACACTCTTCTCCGCGTGGCCCCGGCCAGGGTGATCTTGGTCGGTGCGCTCCTAGAGCTGTTGGCAAACTGTTCTAGAAAACAGGTTGGCGAAGTGGCTGTTTGTAAACTAGTAACCGACATTTAGGCTACGTCTATCCCGACTCAGCCTGGGGATGGCAGATTTATATCATGAGAGAGATAGACAAGCTAGTAGTAAATCTATCAGAGTTTCTAAATCCAGATACAGGATGGTGAGCAGTGGTAGTGCTTGAATTTCAGGGCTAAGTTGTTGTACGAGACGACTGGCGGAGAAAAGCAAGACACAGACAGAGTCAAACACAAGGGATGAGATGTTGGCAGTCCAACTACTAGTAGCAGTACTTGGTAGTACGTATACTCTCTTGAATTTGAGAGAGTTTGTGAGAAGGATGATGAGCAAAATGAATGGTTCGTGATAGGAAAGTTGTTTCAGATGCTATTGGATAAGTCAACTTACCGAGAAGCTGAGTTTCGATGCACTGAGCAACCGGATGAGGGGCCGATCTAGCACATGCATATGTACAGAAAAGTGATATCTCAGATGTCCACTGCGTATAATAAATGGCACTGCAAGGAGCCCCATTGCGATGGCCGAAGTATGGAGACTTTTGAGAAGGGTGACTACACCCTGGCTAGTGGCACAAGCAAAAGCCATATTCAGGGGTTGGCGCGGACCAGAAGAAAGATGCAGCTCCAGTTTGGTGTAGGCCATTGTTAGCCTATGGATTATTGGCTGTGGAAGAGAGGGGTGGACAGCATGATGAGAGTGAAGAGAAAACGGTGGACATCACAAAGCTCTAACTCGTCAAGGTCAAAGCCCAGGCCTCTATCTGGCCAAGACAAACTCCGATATTCGACCACTGTTTCGTTCTAGCACCAAGCTCAGGTCGAGAAAATCTCGCTTACGCCGTCTCCTTGAGTATTTTCCGTGCTTCGGTTTCCGTTATTTGCTCTGTAGTTTTTACTGTGAGCAGCAATAAATGGCCGCTAGCAAAAACAGCGTCGAAGTAAAAGTGTATCATCGCCGTCAAGACGGACCCATGTCATTTTCATCATGGCCACTTTTTTAATCTCCTCTGTGGCTTCCTGCAAGGGGAAATATGCGAGCGCCTTCAGCTAATAACTAGCTATCTCTTTTGGTGATAGTCGGAAGATTCTTAGACGGCCAATGCTTTCGGGAGATGTGACTCGCCTCGATCCGTACCAATGATGCTTGCCATATTGTACCTGGACAAGGATCACGATTCAGATTTATTCCGGCTCAGTGATGTCTTCCATCTAAAGAGTGACAGTCATCTCCTGAGAGCTATGAAGCTATATTTATTAGAGAGATAGAGCAAGACAGTTTTGTGTGACTTTAGCTCCACAACGACAGACAAGGAGTACTGCTTACTGGAAGAAGTATTCGTGGTGCATAGACTGGCACTTAGCTAGTTAGTACAAATATCCCTGCGAGTGGCTGTATTCTTTCCTTTTTTTTCCTTTTTTTTCCTTTTTTTTTTTCCTTTTTTTGGCATCTACTCTTTGCTCTTTTCTTCTCCCTTCGTCTTTTTTCTTTATGGTCTGAGAGTGGCGTGAGGAGCGGAGCTTTCCAAAGCACAAATAGCAGCTAGTGCATCCGGTTTGTCTTCTCAATTGCTTCGTGCACGCACAATCACCAGGTCCGTGTGGTAGACGGCACATATGGCCGTAATCCAAAGTATTAGACAATACTACGCCAGGTGTCGTTCCAGGGTTGTATGTGGTACAGAACGCTACTCCGTACCACCGGAGGGGCTGAGGACGCCGCCCCTGTACTCTAGGTCTGTTGTTGGCTGCAATGCAAGAAAAAGAAAAGAAAAAAGTAATTAATGAGAGCCACGGTCTCGACAGGCGAGTGGCAGGGTCCGTAGCGTACCCCGTGCCCCCCGAAGACCTTGCAATGACGGCTCATCAGCCTCTCGCTGTGGAAATGCTCCAGGCCCGAATATGAATGCGCATATGCAAACCATCGTGTTAAACCATTAGACCAGTATCATCAGCTCTTTGAACCGGCATGGAGGGGCTGCAGTGCTGTGGAGACTTGAGGCGTCCACCACCGCATGGCCGCGCTCTGAACAGCGACAGCAGGCTGAGCGGAAGATGGGCCTGTCATATCCGGAGACCCCGCAGATCCAACTTGGATTTAGATTAGATGCACGATACTGCGGCTCGCAAGGTCATCCTGGGCAAGGGCGAGACAGGCCACTAGGAGCCAGTCGTCTCAACGCAAGGGACGCAAATGATGAGCTGGCAGCTGATAGTCGCTGTGGCGATATGCAGGGCGCGGCCTGGAGTAGCTGGGCTCGTACATCGTACTCGCATATGCATCTTGGAGGGTCAGTGAGACGCCGCATCGCAGACAGAGAGGCAGAGGAGATGAGGTTGAGAAAGCAATAGTCTGTGGCAGGCGAGAGGCGTAAAGCAGGGCGGGCCATTATGGGCCTAGCATCAGATAAGTCACCTGCAGACGATCGGACGCTGGTGGCTAGAGGTCCGCTAAGGGGCGCTAGCAGGCGGCATCAGAGGGACCCAGGGGCCTGAAAAGGCCTGGATCCGATGGGCTGCGACTGGACTTGGGCGCCCCAGATAGCGGGTCACCGTGCATTTCCAGCTAGACGTCAAATTTCGCGGATTTCTTCCAACGGCTAGTTTTTTCTTTGCTTTTTTGATGCTGGACCGTGAGATTGAACCTCGTACCGCAGCCACGCGACCAGACGCAAAGCTGCTAGGGGCACACGATATCGGAACTCAGCATCTACAACCGAATAACTAGTGGGCAGGCCATTGGCATTAGCATCTCCTTGTCGCATCTCGAGCTGCCATTGGTGATCTCAGTATCAGCGAAGGATTGGTATCAGTCTAGGCCTGATAGTAGCCGAGGACTACAAAGAATCAATCCGGCTTTCAAGTGCCTGAAAACGCCACTTTTTCAAATTTAGTCATTTTCAAGGCATACCCCAGTCGCCATGCTATCAGACGAGCTCTTCTCTTCGGTGTGCGGGCCACCCATAGCTGCCAACACGGCGATATCAAAAGACGTTGGCATCTACGCACACACATTATCACCCACGTGGGCTGTCAAATCATCCTTCAAGAAGAGCTCGGCACCAGTTCACTGCTTGGCCATAAGCGATTCTCATGTATTCGTTGCACAAGATCAGAAAGCTCATGTTCATGTCTATTCTCGAGTCCGGGGAAACCAAGAGGCTCTTGTTCCTTTTCAGGAAAGAATAAGATGCCTCGCTCTCGCTGGGGACGTTCTGATTCTGGGCACAGCGGAAGGCCGGTTAATACTCTGGGAAGTATGTTTAGTCTTTTCGCTTTCTACTTTCTCTTTGCTTTTTCTTCAATAGTCACATACAGAGATGCCAGGGTGCTCACCTGTCCACGTCAGATATACTAACATGGAAGTCTAGACTCTTACAGGGCGGCAAATCACAACACCTCCATGCCATGTGCAGGCCGTTAGCTGCATTGCCGTATCTCCTAGCCACGTGTTGTCAGCCTCGGATGATTCTAATATCAACGTGTGGTCCCTGCCACGTCTTCTAGAGGCTGGTCAGGATGTCGGTCATGAGCCTGATAGGACCTTGTCCAACCACCGAGCTGCCGTCATCGACCTTGTGCTGGGCCCAGGCTCCAACCCCGAGACGAGTCTCTGTGTATCTGCTAGCAAGGACAAGACCTGCATTCTATGGAACTACCAGTCTGGCCAGGTCCTGCGGACGCTATTGTTCCCTACAGCTCCTCTCTGCATCTCTTTGGACCCTTGTGCTCGGACCCTCTACGTTTCTTCCGAGGATGCCAGCCTCTACCTCGTTGAACTGTTTGGCGACAAGCCTCTTCTGGGATCGCGCAGTGCAGAGCTTGCTTCTATCGTTATGCAGATCAACTCTCCATTGGGAGTGGCCGATGAAGATGTAGGACCTGCCTCTTGTATGGCAGTAAGCCAAGGCGGTACCTCTATCATTACAGGCCATGTCAAGGGCAAGATTCTCAAATGGAATCTCGTTGACAACAGCCACCCCGCGGAATTGGCAAATCTCAACGCATCCATCACCAATGTGGCGTTTGCCCCTCTCCTTTCAGAGAAGAAGCACACTCAAGCTGTCACTATCGTAAAACCAAATCAATCTCAGAGACAGTACACTCTAACGACTCAGCTGGAGGGAGACTTGAATCATGATACGAGATTCAACCAGATGCTTAGTGCCAATGGGTTTTCGTCTGAAACCATTGCGCAGGCATTGGCATCATTTGCTGCCTCTGGAGGATCCAGCTCATGATCTGTCAAAAGATGTTGAATTGAAGGGATACTAAAAGTTATTATGCGTCAATAGAGAACATACCCCGAGGCTGTTTTAATATTCTTGCCAAAGAGGCAAACATGCTTGCATTGCATACAAGATTTTTATAGAGCGTCAGACTGCAGTTCTGACTCAAAGTGCACAAAATAAAATGCCATCAGCGCGGGAATAAGGAATAAGAAAAAAAAAGTTTTCTCGCAGGTATAAGACCATTTGCATCCAAACAACTACGTTGATACAGAATAAATGATCAATTTGCCACGTTACCTGCCTGCACATGGGGGCAAAGCTCGTGGTTTATTTGCCTGCTGTGGACGGATGACAGCTGCTCAGGTCCATGTAAAACGTACTACGGGCATGCTTAGGATAAACACCAGTGACGAATCCCACTCAGAGTAGTACACGGTCGCCTAAAACCCTGAATCGGCCGGCCAGCCTGAATATACCGGATGCCTTCGGCTGTTCGGAGACAGCAGCAGCATCGACTCGGTCCAAAGCCATAAGTGGGCGACTCTCAAGATGAAATTCGCCGGGCAAAGCTCGGACGGGGCTCCTGTTCGGAGCAGGGATTTCTCCGGCCCGACTAACACCGAACCGCCCGCCGTCATTATCAATGTTTGGTGTAGAGGAATGAACGCCTGGACTTGCAATCGGCAACAACACATCACCACGTCACCACCACACAATGTCTTTAGTCGGCACCTTACGGGGTGATTTACCACAGCAGACGCGATCACTGGTAAGTCGGTTTCCCCCGATGCGAAAACGCAACAAGGGCCGCTGCCTCGGCGAGACTACATATTGCTATGGTGGGGGATGCATGAAAATAGCAATATGGACGCTTTCAAGCTTTGGACGTTTCTTGAACATTGATAAAGACTCAAGCTAACTGGAACGGTCACTCTAGTATCGACAGTTACTGCGCCAGAGCAAAGAATTCAACTCCTACAATTTCCGCGAATATGCGAGACGACGTACCCGAGATGCCTTCCGAGAAAACATTGCGGTAGAAGATTCGCGCCAGGTTCAAGAGCTGATCCAGAAGGGGCTGAAGGAACTCCAGACGATGAAGGTATGAGATGGCTACTCTCTAGCGCTTCCTCTTGCGAACAAGGTACTGACAGCCCATGATAGCGACAAACAATTATCGGACAGTTCTACAAGCTGGATCGATTAGTAGTTGAGGGAGGACAGTCGGTATGATGCTTTCAATCTGATGCTTGCAATTTTCAAACGCTGACGATAATGAAACAGGGCAAAGAAACCGGACATTCAGGAGAGATATTAAGGCAAAAAGACACAGGGTGAGTCTACACGCCTCTGGGCCATTAAAGACTTACCAAGTTCACTGACAGACATGTGTAGGCATGACTGATTACGCAAAGTATGCGTGCATTAACGACGAAAATAATCATGGGCGGAATGATAGCTGTACAGTAGGATGGCAATGGGCTTGTACATCATACATATACCACTGGAATATCGAAAGACGACTTTTCGGCCTGGTTTGGGAGTATTGCGGGATCGTTATGAAACAAATATTAGACTACTACATACAACAAATCTCAATTCTGGTTGCGACAACTCGCTGGTGTCCAAGTTGAGCCTAATAGGGCGAAGTTTTGATTATTGTCTCTACAAATCCGATCTCTTGGTTCTACGGGACGCCAATTGATGAGATGTGAGCTCGAATTGCGCTGGAATTGCATCATGCTTGCTGGGCGCCAGCACTCTGCCGGGTACTCGTCAGCCATTACTACAGCGACAACAGTGGCCTGGAGTGCTGGAGATGGTACATCACTTATAAGTGCTCCATCTCGAGAGGCTGAATAACATTCAAACTTGATTACCCAACTTGAAACCACTTTATTCAAGCAACTCAAGATGGAATGAATTTTTTTTCATAGACAAGTGCCCTCAATTACAAAATAATTTGTAACAGCAAAGCAGAGTCAATCTCAGCGTTCGTTATTCTAGCGATATTCTATGCGCTGCAACCTGCAGAAGGCGCACTACGGCGCGCTTATGTCATCATTCTGCAACACCTCTAATTGGCTGCATGCGCATCGTTTTCGCCAGTCAACATCCGGGTCGTGTCCCGGCCGTCGATTGATTCGTCCTAGACATTGTAGCGTATCGAATGTTCCTCGTGCTGGGTGCATCGCAGAAACGCACGAATTGAGCATCTGGCCCTGCTATCGCGCAGAATCCCGCGCCGCTCCGTAACAGGCGAGGCCGCTTTCTACAGCAATCCGTGCAGGCGCAATGGCACCAGGAGTACGTTTTCGTCGCGATCGAGGCTGCGCGACACTCTCGGCTGACAGTATCTTCTAGACAAGACGCGCTGGCCGCAGCGGCTACGCCGAGCACGACGACTTTGAAGGTTTGCCGATGTTGCGCATCAAACCATCACGCGACAGCAGCTGATTATCGCAGGTCTTCCCGTCCGTCAATGGCGACCGGAATGGGTCAACGTCGCGCCTCCGGTGCAGCAAGAGCAGCAGCAGCAAAACGACATCTGGGCCATCGAACTCATCCACGGCATGCCCAAAGATGCGACTCTGCTGCCGCCGCACACGCAGGAGCTTCTCCGCGCTGCGCGTTCCGGCCGACTATACAAGCGCCCACACCCAAACGAGGATGAGGAGGCGGACAACGAGGCCAGCATGCAGGACAAACTCGAGAAGAAAGAGGAGGATACAACCGCGCAGGGTTACCAGATCCGGGTTTGGAAGCAGCTGCCCAAGAACGTCGAGGCACCAGAGATTTCGCATCTCGCCAAGCGTAGGAAGAACACCGTCACCACAGCGAGCCGAACGATAGAGGAGAAAATTCAAGGGCCGACGGTGACCAGGGCCACAGTCCGGCGGATGGATGCAGCTGGAAACCCGTACACGGAGGAAGTTACTCTGTCTGACGGCCAGCGGGTAGACGGTGAAGTCATATCAACCAGGGTCGAGGCCATTCCCGCGGCGCAGCCAGATACCTATGCGGCCATGTCGCAGGCAGCAGCCAGAAGAAGGCCGCCGCCACCCAAGAGAAAAGCAAAGGCCGGACCTGGACGAGGCAAGAAGAAGTCAAAACAGCAGCCCTCTGCAGGTCAGCAGGCGGCCGGAAGTGTGCCTGCAGCGGCTGGAGCCACAACAGCTGTAAAGACAGAGAGCAATGGAGGAGTCGTAAGTGTTTCGCTAAACAGCTGGTGTGCCAACTTGAAACTGATTTTGGAATGCAGGCACTTGTGCCAAACGAGAACGCGCCTCCGAATGTTGATAGTGAAATTGGCGATGGTGAAGGCGATGGTGATGAAGACGAGGATGATGATGAAGAGGGCGACGACGGTGACGAAGGCGAAGATGGAGAAGAAGGCGAAGGCGACGAAACTGGTTTCGTCGATGAATCCATCCTAGAAGCTCCCAAGGATCACGATGAAGAGATGGTCGATGCGTCTCACATACTCGAGAACCCTGATACTGAGATGAAGGACGAGCAGCCAGCGCCGGAAGAGCCAGCGCCAAGAGAGCCCTCGCCTCCCAAGCCAGCAAATCCTACGCTCGAACTACCCCCGGAAAACCCTCTTTCTCTGCCAATCAAGCATGAAGACACACCTCCTAGGAATGCTGTCATCGTGCCCTCTCCATCCGCGCCATCGGTGAGCACCGAGCCCGAGGCTGCAATTGCTCAGCCCTTTCTGGATTTGCCTGTTGTCGATAACACAGCTGACTCTACTATCGCCGAGCCGCCTTCAACAATCGTCGGAGAAGCTCCCCAGGAGGCTATTGAGCGAGATATTCCGCATGACGAAGCCGCCCTTGAAAGAGCCCTTGAAAGACCCGTTGAAAAAGAAGCCTTGCCTCCTCCTGACCAAGTAGGCAATATCTCAAGTCCGAGGGCTGAGGATGAAAGCTTCCGAGCCTCTGATGAAGCGTCCAAGGGCCAAGTCAGCGTCCAACCAGATGTCAGCGCCCAAAGGCCGATGATAATGCATCAGCTGTCAACAATGACCGAGGATACCATCAAACCGGAGGACTCAGTCTCAGTAACAGCTCCTTTGCCTGGATCTGAGGCACCGTCGGAAGCTGGAAACGCATCAGTGGAGGATGGAAAGGAAGAGGCTGCCCCTGAAAGCACAAGGGCTGAGTCAACTGAACCGCAGGTGGCTGCTCCTGAAATAGGCGGCGATGCTCCCATGGCCACAGACGACGAGCCGGATCTGCTTGGAGGTTTGATGGGAGAACTTGATCGCCAGGCAGCCGCGTCACAGCTGTTGGAAGAGGTTGTCAAGCCCGACACTGCGTCCGCCCCCGAGGCTAAACCTGAGAGTCCTGTTGATACAACGCTACCTGATGCTGCTGAACCTGAGGTTGAAGCTGAGCCCGAAGCTGAGCCCGAAGTTGAACCCGAAGTTGAGCCTGCAGCTGAACCTGAACCTAAACCTGAATCTGAACCTGAACCTGAATCTGAACCTAAACCTGAGCCTGAAGCTGAGCCTGAAGCTGAGTATGAAGCTGAAGCTGAAGCTGAGGCCGCTCTACCTATCACTGAAGATGAGGCCATGCACAACATCCCGCAGCCGGAGACGCTGCCAGAGCCAGAGCAGGAATCAAAACCAGAAGAACCAAAACCAGAAGAAGAACCAAACCCGGAGTTGGAGTTCCAACCTGAGCCAGAGCCAGAGCCAGAGTCAAAGCCTGAGCCAGAGTCCAAGCCAGAACCTGAGCCAGAGTTGAAACACGAACCGGAACCTGCGCCTGAGCTGGAGCCTGAAATTGTGCCGGAAGATCAGCCCATGGAAGATGCGGTTGCGCCAGTGAATGCAGAACCTCCCGCTGAAGAAGGACAAGGAGAAAAGGCAGACCCACCGGCCGACGTATAGTTGGCTTGGTGACTTGACACCATCAGATACGAGACCCTTTATACGTACAGTCAGATTCATTTATATATATGCAGTGGTGTTTTTAATCACCGGGTCTGTCTATCAGTGACATCGGCGTACGAATTATCTTTACAAATACGAAGAGCAGTCGGGAGATCTTTGCGGTGACTTTGTTGGGATACGTTTCAATTAGTTTCAACTTAACGCGGTATACTCTTTTTTTTAATCGAATTCTGTTTTGTTAGGAGTGCATGAGTTACACCTATCGCAGTTACGAGCGTTTATAAATTAAGGAATACAAAATAACTAGGTCAGGAGAGAGAAGGGAAGAGAAAATGCAAGTCTTCTTTCATATACACGTCTATATATCTAAACCTAGCACAACAACTCCTTTCTAGAAAAGAAAAAAGAAAAGAATACTTGCTCCAAATCCTAATCACTGACTCGGTACTGGTACAATGTGAACGGGGATCCCATCCGGCGCCGCATCTATCTGCCCACCCACCGCCAACCTCGGATCCAACGGCGCAATCTGCACTTTTTCCACCTTCAACTTGCCGACCCGCCGGCCGTGCATCTGCATGCTCGTCGAGTGGGCGTTGCTCAAGCCCAGAAGACCCGCGCTGACGAGCAGCAGCGCCATGAGCACAATGGCGCCCGCCTGCGAGAGATTGCCGCTCAGCGAGGCCACCATGTAGACGATGAGCTTGGACATTGCCTCGAGATATCCCTCCAGCGTCGTCTTGGCCCGCAGCCACGGGTCCGTCGTCACGGCGCGCAAATCGGCGTCCAAGCCCTTGAGGACGACTCGGCGGTTCTGGCCCCAGTCGATGGTATACTCCGTCATGCCCGTGTCTTCCCTTTTGAGCGAAAAGGGCAGCGCCAGAGAGTTCTTTGAACCCGCCACCGCAGTTGGCTCCGGCGATGTTACTACAGGCACTTCCTTTGGGGAAGGAGGAGCAGGAGTAAGAGGCGCGGGCGGCGTCCCAGCAGGTATCGCACGCTCCTTGATAGCCCAGATATTCAACAATCTTGTCACCATGAGCGCAATGATGAATCCCAGCCCCCACCAGTCCTGCAACAACACCATGAACACAATCGCCGACACCGTCAGCAGCGGACTCAGCAGATACAGCAAATGGCTCACCCAGTCCATCTCCAGCACCTCCCTCACATGGCTCTCGTGATCAATCTCTCGCAACTTCTTCAGTCCGCGCTGCTGCCTCCTCTGCCACCTCCTGCTCGTATTATCCTTCTTCCCAGCACCCTCATGCCCCAACAACAGCGACAGCGACGACGCAAACGTCAACACGCTCCCGCCAAACCCTTCATTCGGCTCCATCTCCACGTATAGCGTCACGATGCCATACTTGCCCTGCCGCTCCCACAGCCGCCGCAGGTACTTGACCATGGCCACGTTGTTGACGACATAGTGTTTCCCGCCGTTCAGCGCCATCGACAGCACTGGCCTACCGGCGCCATATTCAGGAGTCAGTAGATCGGCTGCTTGCTGGTAGTGCAGACCGGGCGCGAGGACAAATGCATCCAGCCAGGAAGAGCCGCCGGCGATGGCGGTGCGCTGGGCGATGGTGTTGAGGTCCGCGAGGGCGAGGAGGCCGCCTGCTGAGAGGGAGAGGTGAGGGATGGGCGTGGAAGTCCAGGAGGCGATGAAGGGGTTGTTCGGGTCCATGGAAGAAAAGAGCGAAGAAACACAGGGCTTGAACGAATGTGTTTAGATGGAATGAGTTGATGAGAGGTATAGAGTCGAATGGCACGTCAGCTCGTGTAAGTCGCAGGCAAATCCATGACAAGCAAAATATATCTGAAATGCCAAAATTCTCTTACAACACCAATACTACAAACAAATATATAATCAAAGCAAATGACTCAAAGCACTTAAGAGCAAAATAAAAGAAAGCCCTCCAGGCATCGACATCGCATCACACCTCAAGCTCTCCAAACCGCAGCGCCCGTTGACAATGCCTACAACCCTGCTTCCCGCATAACACAAGGCTCACCTGGCCCCCAAAACACAAATCCTTTATGCTTCTGCCATGATGTAACCCCACGCGGCCGATTCCTCACGGGACCAGAGAAATGGTGATCGTGGTCAAAGGCTGTCGGCTGATAGGATGAGCCTGTGAGAGTCCTTTGAAAAGGGTAAGGCTTTTTGGAGGGGCCTCGTGTGGTGGTGAGATCTTGTGACTTGAACTGCACGGGTTTTATTGCAAGGGTGCAAGTGTGGTTTTGGGATCGCGGGGAATTTGGATACTACCCTGGATTTTGTCGGAAACCTGGAGGTTACATGGCAATCAATTAGAGATGATGATTGAAGCATGCTTATTATTAATTTTATTCCGTCCGACGTCTAAAATTCTAGGCGCTGTCTTTGGAAATGCGTCACTGCTTTTGCAGGTATTAGCGTGGTGCTACCACATCATTTATGTTATATCCAGATCAAATTTCAAACTGTATGATCTCTCTAACCTCGCTTTTATTCTCTACCTTTCTCTTATGAATAACAAGCACCTATCTACCCATACCAGATCAGCGCTCTTAAACATCAAGTTTGAGAACCATGTAATACCTAATATATAATTTAGAACACTTTAATTTTAAGAATTTTTTTCGACAAAATCCTCGCAGCAATAGTCTAGTTGTGTTTTGTACTCATCAATGGTAATACCGAATTCTTTACAATAGGTACTACTTGTCTTTTCATCTGACAAGTCTTGATCAGCAAAGCTTAGTAATGACAATTTTAACTTGTTATATAGGTCCAGTAGAGAACGGTAGCAGTTAGCTAAATACCATTAACAGATAACTTAAGATAATTTAAGGGACTGGCTTAAAAGACTTACTGTTTCCAGAAACCGGAACAAGTGGATGATCCAAGCCAGTATACTTCCTAATCATCTGCTGTAATAGAAGCAGAGATTCTTTGCACTGGTTCTTAGGCGATTCTTTCGACCTGTGCCACCAAGATGGTTTCTGCAGTTTCTGCAGTCGCTTAATCTCCTCGCTGACTAGGTTGTCCATAGCCTGGAGGATGTAGTCAAACTTGTCCGTGTCTTCATACGACACCTGCGAGCCCACGCTCCTGTTGGAGGTTTGGGATCCGCGCGAGCTCTGTGATCCGCTGCGATGCGACGAAGTTCGTTTCAGAAACCGGCGGAAGCGGCTGATACGACTGTCATTGGTGCTTTTCTGGGATTTAGGTTAAAAATAAGCGGAGGGAGGTGAGGTTGAAATGTCTTCTTGGGAACATACAGCATAAAGCACGATATCTTCAACGGAAGTCGAGCTGCTACTGCACGGCGAAAAGGGCCTTTCTGGCAAAGGCGAGCTCCGCCCATACCATCTCTCTCTCTGTGTGTGTGTTTCTCCATCTCTCTCTTTCTTTTTGTTTATAAAACTTCTTCTTATATCTATTTCCCATTGTCTCTCTCTTGGTTTTTCTCCTGGTCCTTCTCTCGGTGTCTGCGCTCGGAGTTTGGGAGTCCCGATAGAATCGTCAGGTTCTGGTCCATCATAGTCATATTCTTGTTGACAATTGTCATAATCTTGTCGACTTTCTTCGCAGGTGAGGATTTCGTGAGCCTGCTGAATTCTTTCGAGCTCTTTTTGCTTCTGAGCTGTGTCTCGCTCTTTATTAGAAAGAAATTCGAAGAATAGCTTGTAGTAGGCGGTTCGAATATCTTCCTCCTGGGCGTCCATAGGTACGCCGAGGACTTTATATGGATCAAATGATAGTTTATTCACCTTCGACATCCTTTACTTGTAGTGCCGATTGTGAACTGACCGTATACCTATGGGATTTCAAGGTAACACTGGGAAAAGGCGGGGAGGACATATATACATTGTCAAGCAAGCAGCCCCGCACAAGGTACATTTGACGATAACCATGCAGCTCAACGTGTACCTTGCTGATTCGTTAATCGGCATAGTAGAAAAAACATCAGAGTTGGCCGCTACTATAGGTTGAAGAAAGCGGCCACGACATTTACGACCTTGAACAAACTTTGACCAACAAAGGTAGTCAAGCAGCAAAGGATCAAGGTCACAATCACAGCTCTCACGATCTGTAGAGCACGTTATCTTATGGACATTGAAAAGGAATTGATCGCTTATGTCAACCGGTCCCTCAATGAGGAAGAAGATTTTCATTTTCTTCGTCTGGAATTCCTTCAGCGGCTTAACATTGTCAACCTACAAGTTAAGTTAGTACGAATGAAAAGCCGTCTGAAGCGAGATCAGCAAGCATCAATTCAAGATCTGGAGGAACTAAGACTCAATTTACAACAATATAGTAAGAGAAATACTTACAACACGATAGTATATACAATTACTGACATTCAAGTGATTAAGCCACGGCTATTCGTGATTATCAGTACCTAAAGAATAAAAAAAGAGTGGAAAAGGCGGATATCCCTCACCGCAAACTTCTGTTGCAGAATTTTTTCTACTCAGAGGCTGATTTTGGTGACCCCTTTGAGTCACACTATTCATTCTTTCAAGACGACGATGATGGGAAAATTGACGCCGTTCGTAGTGCATTAATGAAGTACCTGCCTGTTCAGCTTACATATTCAAGGCAGGAGCGCCTAGAACGGGGAAAAGAGTATTCTGAGGGAAAATCTCTCCGTGTTGTGTCAAATTTCGTTGATTATCTAGTTCGCTTTATCATGGCGTTTACTGGTGGCATCTTCTTGGTTGTGCCCATGGTGATTATGACGCTGAATGCATCGCAAACTAAGAGTCTAGTCACTGTGTCCGTTGCTGTTGCGGTCTTTTCTCTTATACTGTCATTCGCTATACGCGTGTCGAATGTTGAGGCGCTGGTTTCCACGGCTACGTACGCCGCTGTACTGGTTGTGTTTGTTGGAACAAACTCTGGTGGTGGTAGCAGCTCATGATGGGGTATGCATGAACGGGATCACCTAGATTCTATTATTCCTACGCATATGTAGAGGCTGGTTGATTGCTTCTGAGAATAAAAGTATTTGAATTTGAGCTTAAGAGCTCCTCAAGGTTTTAAAACAGTAGACGCCGAAATTTAATAAAAAACTCAAAGAAGCCCTATGTTTTCTATTACCGTAATATACTGCTTTTATTTTTAACTTAATTTGTTTCTCGCTTTCCCGGGATGCGGATCTCGCACTTCCACTCAGTGCCGACGCCATAACGTATCAGCTAAATAAAGTACACGCATCATCAGACTGATGCCGGCATATCTCTCGCCCATCTTTCTTGTAAAGATCCTACATGCATTCTTTCCACTTCCACTGAGCGCGCCCTGATCCTCTTAACTAGCATCACTGGGCCATCTTCAGGACTCTCCAGTTCTGTGTCCTCTTCTTCTCCGTTTTCTCTCTTGTCCTCTTCTCCATCCTTCTCCCCCTTTCCTCCCTTCTCACCCTCAGCATCGTCTTCATCATCGTAGCTTCCCGTAGAGTCTCCTCCACCATCGCCTGCTGGACGTGTCCCATCTCCACTGCGAAGTTCCTCACCAGCATCCTGTGCTTCGGCAAACGCCTGAGGCGAGCGTGAGCTACGCACACAAGTATCGGAAGTGCCCACCGGCTTACAGCCGCGCAGCAGGTTCTCCATGAGGCCGCTCAAGACATGCTTCGTCCACTGCTCGGCAGTGTAAAAGATGTCCACATCGCAGTCCTCGAGGCGAGGTGTCCCAGGTACACCCAACCATCGCCCGCCAGGCAGATCCAAGGTATAGTGGATTGCTGCCACGATGCTGTCATAATCTCCGGGGCGATATGGGATCAACCCCGGAACCTGATATAAAATCGGGTTTGAAACTGAGACGATGGGACGTTTATTGCCTCTCGGCTGGCAAACAAAATACTCCAGGGCCGCCGTCAAGGAGCCGCCGGAAGCAAAGGAGAAAATGGCTGCATCGCTGCATCGTGCCAGAGCATGAAAGTCGACCTCTGAAACCCAACCTTGACACCCTATAGATGCCACAGATTCGTTTAAACCAAGCAAGGCCAAACCGTCAAGAATACTGTCCTCTTCAAGGGGATCCCTGGACGTGCATACTACTTCCAGAAGGATAAGGTATCCCTTCAAATGGGGCGTCTGTTGCAGCATTCGAAAATATCCCCTCGATATTTCTTCCATCTCCGTCTTGCTGCTAGGCGTGCCGTACGACAAAATAAGCGCTCTGTTTTCGAATGTTCTTTCTAGAATCTCACACCGTTCGCTAACTGCTTCGTTTTGTGCAGCTAATGTGATGCCGGATACATCAATCCCGATTTGAACTACGTCGCATAAATCCGTAGCTTGAGTTGGCCAGTATGACGGCCGATTTGAAGAGTTCTGTGCATACCAGCTTCCAAAATCCCTCGCGTCTTCGTCCTCCAGAAATGTGATGATATTCGACCCATCAATGCCTTCAATGAATTCTCCGAGCCGCCCTGACATTTCAAGTATACGACGGCACGGGGTGTGCATAGAAAATGCGACATGTGCGTCTGGCAAGCGTCGACGAAGAAGGCGAGGCAGCATCATCAGATGATAATCATGAACCATGATTACATCTCCCGGCGTGTATATTTCCTAGATTTTGTCGAAAAAGCACTCCATCATGAAGTAATAGTCGCGCCATATTTCCTCCGAGGCGAAATTAGTTGATGAAAGTTTATCGCCGAGAAAATATGGGCAAAGGACATTATCAACAAGCCACCTCCATCGGCTTTGCCTCCTCAAGCTGATTCCATCTGCTGAAAATTCCGAAAAGGCCGCCAACTAGATTGGCACTGTTTTCAGCTCAGCTTGGTACAACTGCCGTTCCAGCCTTTCTTTGCTGTAGTATTCGACGAGTCCTTCCAAACCTGGCATGTCTTCACCATTATCAGCTGTTTCAGAAAACTCTACTTCTCCGGTCCAGCCAATGATGGTGTGATCCCAAGAAGAATCTGGAGATGAGAGATATTTCAAGACGTCGAACTGAACCGAATGATCATGGCGGCTACGGAGATCTACTCGCTACTTGGATCAGCTCTCGACAATTCAATCGTGCTATAATGAATCCTAAATAGCAAGGCGGGCGAAGGAACAAAAACCAAGCATGCGTACCCAATCGTTTTCCCCTGTTCGAGCTTGCAGTCTATACGGAATGGTAAACGTGACAGATATAATTCTGCCACTCAAGTGCAGCGATGACACGGGGTCGGAATCTTCTGAGCGAAATTCGCGATTGCCTTCAGAACCGGAAGGCGATGCTTTAAGCTGCGGTAATAGGTCAGAATCCTCGTCGGAATCAGCGAATCTTTGATCGGAATTCCGGGGCGAATAGTGGCCGTCCATCTGAGGCTTCGGTCGTACACGCGCAAATGCTTCAGGGGCAGTGTTATGCCTGATAATTGAGAATGCTGATAAATAAGCCGTGTTGATGAGGATGGAAGAAGGCCCTGAATATTGGGCCTGGCCAAAATATTGTCTATTTAATCGTGTATCTCTTCCACGGGAAGGAGAGATGGAGACAAGATTCTCTCAGTTGCCTCTGTCCAAGCTCCAGTATCGAATGATTCCTGTCCACCAACATCAGAGCCCCTATTAGGCAATGTATCATGGCAATCATTTGCATGCTAAACTTGCATCTAGATATCCTAGTGTTTAAGCTTCATGCTAGTCCTTTTCTCTGCTGGCTTCTCAGCAGCCACTGCGGCACACAGTCTCCAATTCCAGCAGTTCAAGAATGACTTCACACGGCCATCACGGCCACAAAACCATGAACACGCACAGTATCCCACTTCATGCCGCCTCAAGCTTCAGAATCGTCACTGTGTTGTCATGAGCGAAGCTAAATTGCCCGTTTCGTATAAAAGGCGGCACGAGCCACTACACATCGCACGCCGTGGCTCGTTGTGATCTGCTAATAGCACCATCATTCAAATCTCGACATTTCAAAGACATAAATCAACGACGTCGTTGTACCACCTGTCATCATGAACATGAACAGAGCTGCCGCCGCCGCACATGCTGAGGAGATGCATGGCGACCACCTCCTCCAAGGAGGCCATGCCATCTTGAAGGAGGACACGGATCCAACGGGCCAAGAGTCGGCCTTCTCCGACGCTTCCCACGGTGGAATGAAACAGTCGGGCCTCGAAGGCACCAAGCCGGGCGACTTCCAAGCAACCGCTGGTGCAAGGGCCGCATTTAAAGAGACCGCGAGGCAGGAATGCTTAAGGCACGTAGGCCAAGCGTAAGTGCATTTGTCGCGTTTGGGCTGACTGATGTTAGGGATCAATTTGACCAATGAAGACCTACATAGTCGTGGCAGTATGGAGTAGCAGTTAGCAGAAAGAGATTGACAGTGGTGTAGCATAATAGTAGCGAACGAGAATGATAATATCTGTGTGAGTTTTAACTTGGATCATCAGCTAAATAACGTGCAGGCATTCATGTGTGAAATGCAATTTCTATATCCCAACAGTTCCTCCCATCCAACGCAAACACCTTGCTCCAATTACATGAGCAATCTCCAAGCACCAAGCAGCAGTGCCGCAAAACCGGTGCACACACCCATCAACCACTGCAGCGTCTGGAACTTGACCTGCTCCAGCTTCTCCCTCAAAGCCGCCACCTCCTGCTCAATCTTGGTCTCCGTCTCCTTAATCTTGAGCTCCTGCCCGACAGCCTCTTCTCGAATGCGCCCCTTTTCCAGGTTGAGGTCAAGCCGCACGCTCGCCTGTGTCCGGCCAATCTCGTCGCGCAGCCGGCTGCTGAGCTTGGCAATGTCGTTTGTGAGGCGCTCGTGCGCGTTGCGCGTTGCGTTGGACTCGGTGCTGTCTGCGGAAGCGAGTTCGGAGCGCAGTTTGGCGAAATCCACCTTTTGGGTGTAGGTTGTTCTGGCGGCGTCTTCGCGGAGCACCATGGTTCGAGTGAGGTTTTGGATGCTGTGACGAGTATCAATGTTAGAATAACGGGTCATGTTCAATAGCCCTTGTCATAGATACGAACCTCTCTTGGATGACATCGTTGAGAACCTTCATCATCGCAACGGACTGCTCGTCCGTAAAGCCCTCATCCTTCAGCCGCTGGACAAACTTGAGTGTATCAAAGTGATGCTCGCGGCATTGCCGAGAAGTCGCATGGAATCCTCTCCGCAAGGCTGGTGCTTGGCTGCCATTGCATCGTTTCGTAGAGAAACCTGTGTTGAAAGCAGGCACTGAGCTGTGAATTGACTTTCGCTGATTCGGCTGAAACGCAGCGAACGATTGGGCTGCGGCGGTTCGAGATGCTGAGAGGGGCGCGGTCCAGCTGATGCGCGGAAGCAAGAATCGAGGCAAGGTCTCGACTGCGATGAGGCCGGTGGCAGCCATTTTGTGAGCGACGATTGGCTATTGGCAGCTATTGAGCTAGGAATCGACAAGGCGGAATGCCACTCTCAAGACAATAGCGAGTTTGGGGCGTGGTGGCTTCAGGCTGTCTCAATGGCTAGCTTCGGATAATAGTTTGACGTGCCGGTTGTCGGCGGCGAAAACGATTCGCCGATTAGAGCTGTAGCAGCGGCAGCAGCTTGGACACAAATTGGCTGCTGAACAGGTTGAATTCATCCAAATCAATCGATAGCTTGTTGGCTGCTTCACTCTTCACTCTTCTCTTTCTGTATACGCTCTCACGCTGCTTACAATGATACTTGCAGTGCATTCTTGTTCAAGCGGCGGCCTCGCCTCTGCTAGCCCCTCAGCCTGATGCGAAGCTTCGCTTTGCAGCTATACGACAGCACACAAGGTAGCACACAGCTTAGGATAGCTTGACATCTGGCCCAATGGCTACAGTATGCAGCTCTTTTATCGCAATTCGTCCGTCAGAGAGTCTCAAACGAGCCAGGCTGCAATGGCCCGTTTCCTTGATAGGCCCCACCTGAGCTGGTCTACAGTAATGGCAGAGAATATGCTGGCAATACGAAACGAAGCACAGCCTCAATGCCCTTTTAGAGTCAAATTACACAGCCAATGAAGGCTTCATATCGAATTGGACCGAAACATCAAGATGTTGTTAATAGACTGGCTCTTTTTACATCTCCACGACAGGCCATCCGTTGACCCATCCACCTCATGCCTGGCGATACTCGCTCGGCATTCAGCATCGGTCCAGTCGCACTCTCGGATTTCGGATTGCCCGCTATATCCGGCACCCCGATCAATCTGCTGATTCAGCCACTCCGGCAGCGACAATAGCTCCCTCGAACCCCGTTGCCTAGAGTCCCTGACTGATCAACCAACGCGAGAGTCTCATCCGCCAACTTCTACGGAATAGGGAGTCCCAATCCCGGCTGCGCGACTCCAACTCACCACTGCAGGAAACCTGCGTCGATCGGGTTTGGACAACCAGCTTCGGCAAACAATCGCTTGCTTCGCATCCCACACGAGACAATGGCCCCGGCGCCGCCTCCGCCAGAATCTGTCTCAGTCGGCGGCATCCCAGCGGGCTATGGCCGCTCGTGCACCAACTGCTCGCGCGCCAAGTGTCGGTGCATCTTGAGGCCGGAAGGAGGCAAATGCGACCGCTGCCACCGCCTAGGCAAAGAGTGCCATCAGATGGTGACGTCGCGCAAGCGCGTGGCCAAGAGGACGACGGCCTCGAGAACCGCGCAGCTGGAGGAGAAGCTCGACGACCTGGTGTCGATACTGCGGGCGACGCAGCAACAACAGCATCAGCATCACCAACACCACCATGAAGCCCAACAACCGCAACCGCCGCCGCCGCCGCCGCTGCAACAACAACAACATCAGCATCATGTTCACCTCCAGAAGCAGCAGCAGCAGCAGCAGCCCCCTGCGCCGCCTTCCATGAATGGCGCATCGAATAGTGGCATTCCCCCGTCAGCATCGTCCAATGAACCGTGCCAGCCCTTTACCAGCCGACTCGACTCACTGGCCGACGCGGCAACAACATCGCAGTCACAGACACACCCTTCCAACCTCACACCTCCTCCGCGTTTGTTAGATAGGCTTCCAGAGCCAGCTCCTAGCGAGGCCGAAGTGTATCTCGTCAAGTTTCGCCAGTGGCTCGAATTCTTCCCCTTTATGCATCTAAACCCCGATGTCACGGCCGAAGCCCTGCAGAGAGAATCACCATTCCTCTGGCTTTGCATCATGAACGTCACGAGTATGTCCATGCCACAACAAGCTATGATGAGAGACAGGCTGCGCCAAGAAGTTGCGCAACGGATGATCCTCAGCCACGAGCGAAGCATAGAATTACTTCAAGGCTTAATAATTCTGATATCATGGTAAGATTTGCTTCCAGCCGAGTAATATGATTAGTTGCCGGTCAATTCTAATGCTAATTAAGGCCTTTTAGGGCGGCCATGAATGCTGGTGCTGCGAACAAGCCCTTTCTTACCTTGTATTCGCATATATGTAGCTGTATCATCTACGAATTGAGCCTCACCAGGTTTCCCAACGAAGAGCAATACTCGACGGTCTGTTTCAAAGCCTGGGGAAGCAAAGCATCAAACTGCCAGCCTAAAAACCGTACAATGGAAGAACGGAGGATCGTGATTGGGTTTTGGTTCATTACATCAGTGTAAGTGGCGTCACTGCCTCCCTCTTTTCATTATCAGAAAATTTTTATTCACCATGCATTAGATGTGCGGCGTTTCTTGGTAAAATGGAGCCACTGGTTTGGACGTTGCATATGCAAGAGTCGCTAGAGTTGTTGGAGAGTGAAAAGGAATATCCATCGGACGAAACCTTGGTGGCACTGGTGAAACTCCAGCTTGTTGGAGAAGAAGCAAGAAAGCTCATTGTAGAGGATTTTATCGGGCGAGACTTTGGCAGACTCGACCCCGATAAAGCTCCTACGTACGTCTTCAAAAGAAATCTGCTTTGCCAGCTTCAGAAGATCCGCGAAACTCTGTCGCCCGGGGCGATGTCCAAGGGTAAGTCAATCAGCATTTCATACCAGCGGCGAGGCAATATAGAGCTGTGCTTACTTAAAAGTTTTTTAGCGGTCATACAATTGCACATCTACAGCACTGAGACTCAAATCCACTCAATCGGCCTCTTTGGTGGGACGAAAATCCCAGACTCGCCTCGTATCGACTCCATGTATGCGGGTCTCCTCGCCGCTCGGGCCTGGTATGATACCTTATTTCTCGTGCCACTCACGGATTTCGTGGGAATGCCATTCTCCTTGTACATAGAGCTTGCGCAGATCCACGCTCTGCTATACAGGCTCGCGACCATTGATGACCCTGCCTGGGACAAGGAGATTATGCGCAACACAGCGGATCTCAGTGTGTACCTGGACAGGACCATCGACCTGTTCACCAAGGCGGATGCGCTTTACCCCCTGAGAGGCGGGCCTGAGGATGTATCGATTTTTGGGAAATGCACAAAGGTCCTTCGCAATGTGCGCTCAAACTGGGAGCCAGCCATATCACAGAATCTAGGGGGGCTGCCAACGCCAAGTAGCCAAATCGTTCCAGGCGCTGCGCCGCAGCATACTTTGATGGTTGACCACTCCATGATGCCAGATCCCGAATTACCTCCAGACTTTGGTGACATCAACTGGATGACGCAAGTATTTGGGCCCTGGGATTTCTAAGGCGTGTCAGCAGTGTCTTTTCACGGTCAAACGAGGGGGATGTCTTTGAGCATTCGTACGATAAATGATGCGCAGTGCGATATCTTGTGCGCAATGTCTATGGCTCTTTACGCTCAAAGTTTTTAATGGCAGAATGGATGAAGAGTATATGTACCAAGATGAGGATGTAAAAGCAAGCGGTTGATTTGATTAGGCGATTTTTCTATGGAGTCTAAGAAGCGTGTTTTCTTTGGGATTTGAGAGATATGGCACTGGCTGGCGTTTGCTTTAGATACATATCGATTTGATAGTCGGAGACGCTTCTTAATGCATTCTCAGCTTGAAGCGACAGATTGACGACATACATAATGGCTCTAGGCTTTGAAAGCGGGTGTTTGTATGAATAAAAGTCTCCATTCAGATATAGCTTGTACATGTATCGTCTTGAGTTGCGCGCTTGGTAAATCTTCTTATGTGCTGTAAGTAGATGACCGATTCGCTATTATTTCCCATCACCATCCGTGGCATTTCAGATTTCGCCAACCCACAGAAGTTAAGTATTAGATAGACGAGGCAATCAGCGCTATAATTACTACCGCTGAGCAGTATCCAGGAACCATACTGTCACATAACGACTCTGCTTGATGCCGGCTTACACAACGTCTGGACAGACTGGCCAACAAACGGGATAATTTTCCAATAGCCAAATCCCACTAATCGCGCCATCCAATGCTAAACGGGCTGGCATTGCAGCCTCCAGAGGCAATACAAGTTTCTCCGCATCGCAAACACTTGACTACGGCCATTCTAATAGCCGCCTTTCTGGGGAGGTCCGCCACCGGCTGTCTCTTGCTATGGGTCTTGGTCTCCGGCGCGGGCTGCCCAATACGGAAAACTGTTTGTTTCTACTTGGATATGCATTTCTCACGGCGGTGTATTGTATTTTACTATTACGATAAATGTCAAGACATATGGTTAGGCTAATAATAAGCCAGATGGACATCAATTTCTCATTAATTCCAATAATATTAAGATACAAAAAATCCACAACTGACATATTGATACTGACTGAAGCATCAGAGGGCGCATTCGCAACCCCACGTTCGGCTCCAACAAAAAAAAAAAAGTCCCCCGCGCTACAGTGAGATTTACCCCGCCGAACGCGGCTTCGGGGTGTTTTATTGCAAGGAACCACATCCCATCCACTGCGATAGAAATGGAGACGACGGACATCTTTTCCTAGTTCTTATATAGCTTTTTTGTTCTTATTTCTTATTTCTTCTTTTACTATTCTTTTTGTATTTCTCTCTTCAATAGAAAGGCAATTTCCATTCTGCGTCATTCGTACTTGATACCCTCGTCGCTTTGGTGCAATTGCATCATCTCTTCCTACTTTTGCCAAATCGCATATAGAAACACCAACAAATCTCTCCGAAATATCTCCCACAATGAGTCGCACCAAGGTTCTCCTCCTAGGCAAGATTGACCAGTAAGTTTCCCCAACCTCGTCTGATCCCTTTTTGTATCACTTTAACGCCACAACTGACAATTAACTGCCTTCCAGTGCCCACGTCGCATGGTCAACCATCTCCGACATTGCAGAAGTCGTCCAGCCAAAGGCCACCAACAGACAAGACTTCATCGCCGAATGCCAATCCGGCGCCCTCGACGGCGTCTCCGTAGCGTACCGCACATTTGATTCCGCGAGCGTCACCGGCAGAATCGACAGCGAGCTGCTGGACGCGCTGCCCAAGAGCCTCAAGTTTCTGTGCCACAACGGTAAGAACAAAACATATATATATATGATACACACACACACACACACACACATATACATGATACTGAAACTTGACCAGGCGCCGGCTACGACCAAATCGACATCCCCGCCTGCACCGCCCACTCCGTCCGCGTCTCAAACACCCCCACCGCCGTCGACGACGCCACGGCCGACGTCACCATCTGGCTGCTGCTCGGCGCCCTGCGCAACCTGCCCATCGGCATCAAGGCCCTGCGCGAGGGCAAATGGCGCGGCTCGCCTCTGCCCCAGCTGGGCCACGACCCGCAGGGCAAGATCCTGGGCATCCTGGGCATGGGCGGCATCGGGCGCAACGTGGCGACCAAGGCCCGCGCGTTCGGGATGCGCATCCGCTACCACAACCGGCACCGCCTGAGCCCGGAGCTGGAGGACGGCGCCGAGTATGTGGACCTGGAGACGCTGTACAAGGAGAGTGACGTGCTGAGCTTGAATCTGCCCTTGAACGTGAGTATCAACACCAACCATATATATATATATATATGCGCGTTGCTTGTGACTAACAACTGGCAGCCCAGCACCCGCCACTCCATCGCCGCCCCCGAATTCGCCCTCATGAAGCCCGGCATCGTCATCGTAAACACCGCCCGCGGCGCCGTCATGGACGAGGCCGCCCTCGTCGACGCCCTCGCCTCCGGTAAAGTCTCCTCCGTCGGCCTCGACGTCTACGAGAACGAGCCCGAGATCCACCCGGGCCTGCTGGCCAACGACAACGTCCTGCTCGTGCCCCACATGGGCACTTGGACGCAAGAGACGCAGCAGAAGATGGAGGAGTGGACGATTGACAATGTGAGGCTGGCGGTGACGCAGGGGAAGCTGAAGAGCATTGTGCCGGAACAGAAGGATTTGGCGTGAGCTGTCGAAAGAAGGAAAGAATAATATAGACTAAGAGCGTGAAGATGGATGCTGTGTATTTTTTTCGACAACACATTGTTTACACATGAAAGAGCCTATTCATATTATAGCTTCTATATTGAATAAAAATACAACAAAAGTGACCTCCAAGTCCCGCAACTATTATATGTTCATACTCAGAGCACCCTAGATGAAGTCTAGCAATAGTATTATGTATACTTCATATTATTAGACCGAGTCACACTGTCACATTCAAACAGAAACATTTTTTTACTCAGCCAGGGCTAAAACAGCCCGCGTATGTATTTCACATTTTCTATAGCTAGTAAATTTCTCCTTCAGCCGCGGTTGACGGGCCTCCTCCAAATGTGCCCATCTCGCCCTTTCCGAGCTTGAGCCCATCTGTATCATGCGCTATGTTTTTATAATCGCATATATATCCTCTCGCCATGGGGGGAATCATCATTAGCAAAAGTAAATTTACCCGACGCCGTTTTTGTTGAAAAGGCCAGTTTCTTTTCTGCCCCACCATCCGCCCAGCGAGCATCTCCATAAAAGGAAGAGTCCATGATGAAAGGAAAGTAAAATATCAAAAACGAAAACAACAAAAAAGAAAAAACCAATAAAATCCCGTGGGCTTTTATTTTATCCTTGCCCATTTATATGCCCCTTGCCGGTTCATGATGCTGTTGAAATCACAAGTTTTCCCATTATCCGGGTCATAAATCCGGAAGAGATGTCGTTACACGTAGGAGTCCAGTTGAAGGATCCTTTGGGTATGAATACATGAAAAATGCTTAGTAGCGGTAGCTGTAAAGGATTTGTTAGTACATGTTCTTGTCTTGATAATTATTCATGGATAAAGGTAATAGTGCTTACATCTCGGCCTTGTAAGGACCCTCGACAGTGAGACCGAGGTACTCAGCCTGAACAGGGGTAAGAGTGGTCAGCTCAGCCTGGCAGTGAGCCAGGTGCAGCTTGGCGACCTCCTCGTCCAGGACCTTGGGGAGGACAAAGACGCCGACCTCGAGCTTGCCGGTCTTGCCGAACTCGACGTACTTCTCGGCCCAGGCCTTGTCGGCGGCCTTGTACAGGGCAATCTGAGCAAGGACCTGGTTGGAGAAGGAGCAGGACATGACAAAGGAAGAGTGGCCAGTGGCACAGCCAAGGTTGACCAGACGACCCTCAGCCAAGAGGATGATGTGGCGGCCGCTGGCCATGGTGAATCGGTCGACCTGGGGCTTGATGTTCTGAACAGACTTGGCGTTGGCCTTGAGCCAAGCAACGTCAATCTCAATGTCGAAGTGGCCAATGTTGCAGACAATGGCATCGTTGGGCATGGCCTCGAAGTGAGCGCCAGTCAGGATGTCACGGCAGCCGGTGGTGGTGACGAAGATCTGACCAATGGAAGCAGCCTTCTCCATGGTGGTGACCTGGTAGCCGGCCATGGCAGCCTGGAGAGCATTGATGGGGTCAATCTCGGTAACGATAACGCGAGCACCCATGCCGTGGAGGGCCTGGGCACAGCCCTTGCCGACATCTCCGAATCCAGCGACAACAGCAACCTTGCCAGCAATCATGACATCGGTGGCACGCTTGATGCCGTCAATCAGGGACTCGCGGCAGCCGTACAGGTTGTCGAACTTGGACTTGGTGACGCTGTCGTTGACGTTGATGGCAGGGACCAGCAGCTTGCCCTCCTTGAGCATGCGGTACAGGTGGTGGACACCGGTGGTGGTCTCCTCAGAGACACCGAAGCAGTCCTTGAGCTGCTCGGGGTACTTGGAGTGGACGAGCGAGGTCAGGTCACCGCCGTCGTCGAGGATCAGGTTCAGCTTCTTGCCGTCCTTGAAGGCGCTGAGCTGCTGCTCGAGACACCAGTTGTACTCCTCCTCGGTCTCGCCCTTCCAGGCAAAGACAGGGACACCGGCGGCGGCAATGGCGGCGGCGGCGTGGTCCTGGGTGCTGAAGATGTTGCAGCTGGTCCAGGTGACCTCGGCACCCAGAGCAACGAGCGTCTCGATGAGGACGGCGGTCTGGATGGTCATGTGCAGGCAGCCAGCAATGCGGGCACCGGCCAGGGGCTGGTCGGCGGCATACTTCTGGCGGATGGCCATCAGACCGGGCATCTCGTTCTCGGCGAGTTCAATCTCCCTGCGGCCAAAGGCGGCCAGGGACAGGTCGGCGACCTTGAACTTGTGGGCGGGAGCAGACATTGTGAAGGGGGGAATTGATGAGAATCCGGAGATTTGGATAGAGATAAAAGATGATTGAGGGAGGAGGATGAAGAAGGAGAGAGAGATGAGGAGGAAGAGGAAGAAAAAATTGATGGGGAATGCCAACAGTTAAAAAAAAAAAAAAGCTCCGATGAATGCAGTAAGGCCCAGAGAGGGGAACAAATCCGTTGAAAAGCGGGCGGTGAGCCTAGAGGGGTAAATTTTCTCACCAAGCGGGGCAGATTAGATTGGGATTGGGTTTTTGCAGCTTGGACGAATGAGAGGCGCGGCTGGATCGCACGTCCAGGGCAGAATCCTCCTCAATCCTCAGCTTATAGGTGTCTTGTTTTCTACAGCACCTGTTACTACCTAGTGTGGTTAGTATTAGTATTCGTATTCTGCCATGCACATGCACATGCCGAACAAGACAGACATGGCCACGTCTCATATAATGCGGGGCTTTGGGGGCAACAGCAGCCCGAGATGAGATGCGGCATTACGGCCTCAACAGAAAGTGTTTAGAATGTCTATTGCCAGTAATACATACTAAGTAATCGTTATTGATGAAGTCACAGAAGTAGTAACAAAAGTGTATGTTTGTATGTTATTCAGGCATCAAAGTGATAGGAACTTGCTCAGTTTGGACTCGTATTGAGGGCAAAAACACAGCCTACATCCTCTTATGCGATGTTTGCATCACATCAATTCCATCACACACCAGAAAGCACAGCAAAGAATAAACGGGCAAAGAGAGAAACAAATCGTAGTGGTATCTAACAGGAATTACAAGTCTAGGCGTAGAAATCCATACTACTAGTAGTTTCAAACACTCTCATAAGACTCTCTTGTCGCTGCAGATCTAGACCAGAAGTACTTTATTATAGTCCACCCAAACCGGAACGCCGCCAATGCACCCTGCCGCCAATAGTCTCAACCACCAAAAGATCAGTTTAAAATTTTTATTCATTTTTAGGACGCTGCATTTACTGCGGCAGCAGGTTCTCCCGCACGGCAAACATCTTGGCGCTAATGTTGGCCGTGAAGCCATCCACCTGCTTGCTGTACTGCTCGACCTGCTTGGCGTTGAGCATGCCCTCCAGGCGGCTGGGCTCCTGGGGAAGCTTGAACAGTCTCTGCCACTCGTCCTCCGGAAGCAGGGGCTGCTTGGCAAGCGTGCGCTGGGCGTTCTCGGCCTTTCGCTTGGCTTGCCACTGGGTAATCTTGGTCTGCTCACGCGCCAGCTGGCGTTGGTAGAACTGGAAGTTGTTGAGGTCGACGTAGTGGGACTCGATGCTCTCGAGCAGCAGGTCGCAGGTCTTCTCGAGGAAGGGATCGACTGACAGATCCAGGTTGTCGATGGAAGGGTACAGGGGCGCCTTGATGCGGTCGTTGTTGAGCTCGCTGAGGGTGCTGGGCTCCTTGATGTCGCTGACGGGGGGGGCGGGCAGCTGGTGGAGGAAAGAGGTAAGGAGGTGTGAGTTCTGAACCGTGATGGGGTACTCCTGGAGGATATCGCGGAACGACAGCTTGGACTTTTGCAGGCTGTTCGAACTTGTCAGCATAAAGCGCATTTCCGACGGCTCAAACTCGGTGGTTTGTATATTACTCACCTCTCAGTAGTGAACTTGCCCTCCTTGTAGACGTTCATGAAGAGGTTGCTCAGTCGGTAGGCCTTCAGAGCCAGAGTACCCTGTGAGCTGCGGCTGGTGTCGTAAACCAGGGCCACAGTCTTTTCGTTGTCCTTCTGGTAGTGGTATTGGTTCTCGATGAAAGCCAGGGTGACAAAGTTGCCCATGGTTGCGCTGGTGTACCATCCAACATTGTTGGCATCTACGTTGACTTCCTTCAGGTGTCGGATCATTTCGCTCTGGTAGGTAATGTTGCTCTTGGCGCGAGGGGCGGCAGCGGCAGCATTGCTCGCGTCGCTCTGGTGGCTATCGGAAGAGGAGTTCTCGACGGTGGGGAAGGCAAAGGTGTTGGTGATCTCCAGCGTTCCGTTCTGGTCCATGCCCACGAGGGATCCGGTCGCCACGGTAGGGAAGATTGAGGAGCAGTGTCTGGCGATTTTCATAATCACCTTGGCCGAGTGTCAGTCTTCCTCTTGCTCTCCATCTTCGTCAGGAGGGGAGGGTGGGGCAATTCGAGCTCGAACTCACCAGAGCATCGACCTGCACCGCCTGGAAAGGCGCATCTTTCGGAACTTCGCTCATCGTGGCCGTAAGTTGGGAGTCTGGGGGGATTGTGGCGAGAGTCGAGCCGAGGTTGATGCCGGTTTCGAGGCTAAATGGTGGCAGCTTCAGGAGCGCTCGCGCTGTTGTTGTGAATATCGAACTTTTCGCCTACCAGATTTGTGGGCGTTGTGGGTTCGGGGCGGTGAGCGCCGGCAGAATCCGAAGGAGGGTCAAAATTAACCTCCAACTACCAGCGCGAGGCTGCCAACCTTCCCAGCTACATCTCCAGGAGCTCTGCTTGATTTCACAACAACAATCTCTGCGATAATTCCCGGCGACATATATAGTCCTAAATAGCCGAATACACACTCACGTTTCATCACACACTCTCACACCGTCTCAAGCCAACATAAACTCGCCGAGCACTCAGGAGTCTAGTGCCACGGCTGTGCCATCATCGTCTTTCGCGCTTCACTGCGAATGTTTTCCTTTTGTCTCATTATGCAAGTATAGCTTTATTTCTCTATTTTACAGTTCATTTACCATTTTAAAATGCCAACATGATGCTCGCTTGCCGCATGGTATCCTATGTCAAAAAAAATCTCATGTCTCTAAATCCAGTCATATCCCTTTTGCTCCCAGCATCCGTGGTTTTTCACGAATGATTTTTGTCATCATCTCTGTCAGATCTCATCAACCAAGCAAAGTTGCTTCGAAAGGTGGCGAATGCCGATCATCTTCATTTCCACCACGAAATCGACCAATCATCAACATTGTCTCGGATGGTGAGTCGGTGTTGGTCGATGTTATAATAGGCATATTGATGTCTGGTGACGCTCACCGCCTTTCGATGTGCTGGCCCTCGGCCACCAGCCATTGCTGCCTCTCTGGAACACCAAACGCACGTTGACAGATTCTGGAGCTCCTCGTCTGGCTCACCAAACCAGTATCTGTTTCATTGGTCAGCGTCACATGAAAAAGGGCGAAAAAAGATGGTCTCTCTCTTACTTCAGGAAGCCTCCGCTGGCTACGGCTTCAGCATGAGCGGCTTTATCCAGCTCACAAAGATAATCATAATCGGTGTGCGTCAAAATTTTCGAGCGAAAGGCGACAATGTAAAATGATATCTCCTTGAATTCTTTTCCGGATCTCTGGGACAAGCGCTTCACTTCCGCGATAACGTCGGGCCAGTTAAAGGATTCTTCATACGGTGCGGTGGCATAATCCTCCCGAATTGGCTTCAGGGTTCGCAAAGCTTTTGCCAGCAAGCCGGCCTCGTGAGAAACGGTCTCCAGGTCAAGCAGATGAGGTCTGTCTGAGTACGGCGACTTGAGGACGAATCGCTCTTCGTCCAAAGCACTCAGCTCGCTGATAACTGGCGTCAGTTCCTTCGTCAATGAAGGCACATCAATAGGCTGCACCAGTTCTATTTGAGCAGCCATTATGTTCGAGTGGAGACTGATTTGTTGGAGTACGCTTTTTAAGGAAGGATATGGCTGTTTGATGGTGCACAGGTTCGACTGCCGACTCAATTGGCCTTTGTTGTGAAAGATGCAAAATTGAAAGAAGGCAAAAAGAAAGCAGCGGATGTGTGGGAGGTCCAAACGGTATTTATTAGCGGTGGCTGGCTGGAGGTGACACAAGTCGAGCCGCCTTTACTGCCGTACACGTTCCGGTCTTCGCACGTCAATCCAACGCAGATCCGAAGAAAAGCCAATACACTACGGATGAGCCGCAGCAATCACGAGATATCTTACCCGATGATGCCACATTATGCCACTGGCCGTGGGGTATGGACCCAGAGACATTCGCGTACCTTCTCTATTCAGGGGCCAAGATCGATTGCGTGACTGGCTGTGGCACTGATGAGGTGGCCCGTGGTTGAAATTTCGCAATACTAGATCTACGAACAGAAACGTTTCACCTTGAACGACTCGCGCAATAGGTTATGGACAGCCAATGGCAATCTGGAAGCTTCTTCATGGACTTACACCGCTCAGAAATAGACTTTTTCCTTGATCTTTCCTCTTAGAAAACTTCAGAGAATTTTCAACACTCCGAGAATCTTACTCGCCCAATGGGCTTTTACGATTACTCGTGCCAGGATCCGAGATTTTGCCCCGCGCTACACTACGGTCGTCATCCCTGGGCGACAGCGGCATGCCTTTTAGCGCGCCACGCCACGCATGGTCTGAATGACACCATCTCAGTGGCACCCAACCATGAATCAAAAGAGCACATTTCTTTGGGCTTAAAGGTCTCCGTCTTGACAACAATGGCTCGTTTATGGCTGCCAAATAGGACAAGAGGGGGTGAATGGGGTGAATTTAAGATGCAACTCGCATCATAAAGGCCAGGACTGGACTTGTACCCCGGCCAAAAGAGAAGCAGGAACTGAAACTTCCCTGTCAATTCGGTGCTAAATCGTGGAGGGTCTGCCCCGAGAGCCGACCCAATAGCCTAAACCGTCGACTTTTGACAGATTTCCCCTTCTTCTAGGCCCAATTTTGGATCTGCCATTGGCCACTGAGATCCATACCATTGGCCATTGCTCATTGCCAGCGTCTGTCGGTGAGAAACCGAACCAGCCGGGATCGCCGATGCTGGCGCGGTGCGGAACATGGACCCTGGAGATCAGCCCGCCGACACTATATGCGTTCATTTTCACTGGCGTTTCATATGGAGTGCATACATTAGTTTTGTGCCAGAGGTTTACGGCCGAGACATTCGGGACATAGGAAAGATGGACACTGTGGCGTACCTGCTTAGTGAGGTTTTTTCTTTCCTTCTTTGTAGCAAGACAAATACCATCTCAGCCAAAGGATTGGCTACGGGCAACGTCGGCTAAGGCGTGCGCAGACTATCCATACCAATCAATGTCCACGGTGGCAACTGATACAAGGTACTCGCGGTGCATATATCCGAGGAGCACCCCCCGAAACAAACTGAGGCCTTTTAAAGGCCGTGACAACCGTACGCGGATATCCTCGCCCAATAGTAAATGGCGCGGCTCAATGATGCCACGCAACAACTCGTTGGCTGTCGGAGTTAAGAACTTGGGGTACAGATGCAGTCCAATGAGGCATATAAACTCAGCGCTCCCTGCACTCTCTGACGGTTGGTTTCATTCCAATTCAGTCAGTGGTGCAGTTCCAGTTTTCTCTCTTAAGCTATGTGGATATGGTGCAACGAAGCCTATTCATTTACAATGCAGCCACTTCCAGGAAATACTACCTTGTATGCTACATTTGTAGGATTTGTTAGGAAGCCTGTATCTATGTCTTCATAACTCTCTTTAAGATGTGTTTGTCTATATTACGAGGCTATCAGCTTACCGGCTGTAATAAGAAGGTATTATTACAAAGCATCAGATCCAGTAAGCCATTTTACGGTACGTAAGAAGATAGAGCATTAGCTAAGCTTCTGATTACAATTACGAAGATGACATTGCCAAGGAACTCTTACATTAAATTGCATCTGCAATTTCACATCCTAGCAGCTGACTTGCATGTTTCTTCTCATTATTCTTTTTCCTTCTACTCCTACCGTTTCAGTGGATCGTGGTTCTGTATTCCCATGTGCACTTGGTAAGACTTCTGGCATATATACCAATAGCGTTAGGCTGTACGTAGCTCCTAAAGGCCGGCGCTTTGTCATATCGTGTCTTATTAACCATAGACTTTGGACGAGGGGCGATTCCATTATATAAGAAGGCCAAGGAGAGAAATTTGTACCATTTGACACAGAGATTTGAAATGTGATAAATTCGGAACAAGCGAAAACCAAAGGGCATAACAATATCGAATCTCCATCTTCAATTTGCACAACACATCTCTATTTCTTTCGGCGTGTAAAGCGCTACAATGAAGCGTCGTTGATTTGTCATGACTGGATTCGCCATTTCACCAATTTTACTCCTAGCGACTAATTTGAATCGTCTTTGAGTCTTAAAGCCGTATCTCTTAAATTATTTGTCCCCGATAAAGATCAGACGAAAGAAGACTGCCACTGTTTATCTGGTATTCAAGTATGAGTAGCCGGTAGATGGGGAAGCGGGACGCGTGGTTCAGGGTGGCAGAACGCTGATTCCGGCGTTTTGACATAAAATAAGCCACAAGAAAAGGAATCAAAGCTCTTCAAGGCTAGACATCTGCTATCACTATGCAACCCCGAGTGTCTTCTATGAGCCGCTGCTGTCAGGACTGGGTAACACAAAATGAGTGATTGAGGATCAAGTGGGGCGAATGCGATCTTGTTGATAGATAGCAGCTAGATTGGCCTCATGAAAAAGAAAAATTGATTTCTGCCCTTCTTCATCAAGTTAGGCCTTTACTCCCCTTCATATATTTATTTTTGTGGCAGCTAGGCTCTTCATCTGACAGCTGCCTTGTGTGCCGATACGATCTCTGCATTTCAATGCTGGGGCCAATGTTTTACGTAAATAAAGGACTTGGAGACTGGTCGCTGTTGTGGAATATAGGGCAATGCAGGGGCTTAAGCTAGCAGAGCTGTTGTTCAAACCGATGCAGACAAGATGCGGCAGCGCAGTGTCATTCTCGACAGCCTCAGCTTCTTGTAGTTTTAGCACGCGTGTGAGTCGACTGTGTTGACTGTTTGTACGGGTGTTTTGTGTCATCAGTCACACGTACTGCTGCTTGGATATCGTTTGAATACGTTTGACTGCTGGACATACTGTCCTTAAAGAATGCGGCGGGAAGGCAGTCTCTTCATAGAAGAGTCTTTTCGGATCAGGAACACAGTCCAATAAGAGGGCCGGGTACAGCTGCCTTACCACCTATCTTGTGATTAGTCTTCTCTTACAAGGGATCCGCTCAATTTGGTTTATCTATCTGAAGCCTCAGTTGAAGTTGAATATTACTAGATTATAAACAAAGTAAACTCCGGGCTAGGCAAGCAGTAGAAAAATACACCACCGCACATTGCATACAGATTGCAATGGCAGATTGGTGATGTTTTCTATCCAGCGAACGCCAGAAACGAATTCGAAACAGGTGCTAATGTTACTACGAAAAGCCTTCTTATCTATTTCGGAGTAAGGCTACGGATAATGAATTTTCTTCCTCCTCTTTCGTAATTCGAAAAAAAATTCAGATCTAGATTCATCTTCGTAATTTATCTTCTTCTTTGCTTTGATAAGCTCTCATAAGATGGGATTTTGAACACTTGATATACGAATATGAAGATGAAAATATTGTTGTCGCATTTCGACAAACGGAGCGAATTTATAGTTTTACGAAGGAAATACAAGAAATTCTGTTATTATAATGAATTGTGAATTACGTGCAGTGAATCCGACAACGCAGCTCCTAACCGAGGCTATTAGTCCATGATTTTCAAAGCAGCGATGCAAGTCGTCTTAGCGTCTCCCAGCCTAAGCCGCCGAAATGACTCGGGAAAGCTTAAAAGTAGAACATGGCTCATAAAATAGTGCAACAAGGTCTATGAATTATCCAAAAGAGAACATCAGTTTGAAAATCAACACAAGATGGGAGAGGCTGAAGCGGAAAGATCCGAATTGATTAGAAATGCTGGCATTTACTCTACCTTGGTTATTGAATTCAAATGCTTCCGGATAGTGATGTGATGAAGTTAAATCAGGTCATTGGTGTCATGTATAAGAAGCCTGTTCTGTCTTCTCATTCTTTCTTGCACATCGTCGCACATGAGAACATGTTTTTTCCAATAATATCTCGAATCATTCACTCTGGCCGCTCGACTGATTTCTGTTTACCAGTATCCTGAAACATGGCCACCGAAGAGAGTTCTCTGCTCGACCTCATGCAATTCAAGAGTCTCAAATCCCATAATGAAAAATAACAAAAGCACGAGAGAGAGTATCATACTCCAATTGCTTCAGGTGCTTTAGCCCACATGAACATTTGAACAGTTTCATAGATAATCGACCCAGCAATATCTCCGCTGAATTATCAAAAGGAAATCATCAACCGAACAGCACACTTCTCCTGAATCCTGCAAATTTCGCGGAACTTGCCGCCAGACTTGCCGCGAAGCTTTACGCCAGGATTCACGCGAAGTTTGACGCGAGACTCGCCGCGAGAGTTGCTTACGGGACTTGCCGTGCATACCTGCGCCACTCCCGCTCCTCTCGCGCTCCTCTCGACGCCGACGTCGATCTCATGATTCGCAGCATAGGCGAACTCTTGGCGACCACTCAGGATTCAGAGCGCCCGTAGACCGATGAGGCATTAACGCTTGTACACGAGGCGTTCAATTCATGATGGAGGATCGTCCACGCCGTGGGTAGTAAACCGCCTTTTACCGAGTCAGAAAGCAACCTCTACGAGATGAACAGGATACAAGGAGTGCTATACTAATGAAATTCCTTCCAGCTAAGGGTAAGTCGTGTATCTGTTTGAACTAGAAAAAATTACTAGAGAAAAAAGTCTTGCTAACCCACGTTAGCTCTTCCCCTGGAGACATCTCTCCATCACCAAAGCTAGCCCTATCCCCAACCGATTTAATACATACCTACACATCACGCATAACCACTCAGCATCCTCTTCACAGATATCTGCAACCGCCATCATCGCCTGGATAGAGGCCAGCAGACCAAACACCCCCGAGTGATGAGGAAACAGCCTGCTATTCCCCTTTGATTTATCGTAAAAATCTAAAATATAGGGCATGCTCGCGCGTAATTCACGCATCATTGCCGCTTGAATCTCGCGCGAAGCTTCCTTCTGCGAGGTACACGCGTCAATAAGCGCGGGATGCGCCTGAGTGACGGGCAATGAGAGAGTCTCCAGGTAGCCTAAGAGCGCGGCGTGGGTAGTACGTCGGCAAATGCGATAGTGGTTCCAGATGTAAGACTGCCAGGGGCATGCATAGACGTGGCAGGGGGATCCATAGGCTTCGTCAAGTTTGTTTTCGCCGGAGGAATACTTCCACCTCTCGGGGAGGTCTGATTTCCAAGCGAGCAGCTCCTTTTCGATGCTCATGGCGGCTGAGATTTTATCAGCGAGGTGGTTGACCCCGTCTGTTTCATTACTTGCAGAGTGTAGATCTGCCAGTTTACAAACTATGTCGAAGAGGCGAGTCGCTGGTTCCATTTCGGCATCAGCTTTGAAAAAAGGAGACGATTGTACAATCTGGCGAATGTGGGCAGCAACAGGCACCCGCTTGATGATCGAACCCATGGCCTGTAAGTAATGTTTTAGATGGAGCTTGTACAGCCGTGGCGCTGCGTGGGGCGAGTTCATACCAGCATGAAGAAAAAATGAAGAAACGTTCGTGGAGTTTGTGGATTCGTGACCCTATCCCAGTCATCCTTGGTCCAATGGCGCAGCATGATCGCAGCGCCTTGTAAATGGCAGATCCAGGCCTCTTGCGTAGAGCTATCCTGACAAGCAATAATCTGAAGAATCATCATTAGTGAGCTTCAGGGGAGAATCAAGCCCAAGCATTGTCAATAACATACTTCAAATCTGGCCAGCAGCGTCACCGCCGCCACCGTACTCTCCTTGCCCACCTCGTCACGACTCTTGATCGCCTCATTGATCGAGAGCAGCGTTGATCCATACTTTTTCCTTGCTAGTGCCATGATATCCGGGTCTTGCTTGGATATGGCCAGCCCGGCCATGCCCACAGCCACAATGCCCATCATCTTAAGCGCCGACATTGCAGAGTCTTTTTGCATCTCGTAGTGGCGGATCGATCCCGTAATGGAATAGTGCCGGAAGAAGAAGACCTGGGCGACCGACTCGGGGGGGATGGAGAAGTTGAAGGTTGGATACGGTAGCAGTTCCTGCTGCTGCTGTTTACGTCGCAAGGCGGCATTTGTGAGGCCTGGTTGCGACGACGAGGACGAAGAGGAAGAAGACGATGATGAATAGGAGTTTGACGGGTTACGCTCCGAAGTATCCTTCAACTTCTTCTTCGCTGATCTTGCCCCTTGCGTCGTCCTCGCTGTCACATCAACAAACTTCATCTCCATCTCGCTCCTATATCCCCAGCAAAACAAACCCGCTCTCGCGCACTGTGCACATCGTGGCTTCGATTCGTTGCACTATTATCGTAGCTATTAGCAAAAGATTGCTTCGCTATATGGTTAAAGAAAAAACAGTGCTGTCAGGGCGTACTTTGATTCGGCGAGACCGGCAGTTTACGCACGCCTTACTGCTTTGTCGCGACATTGTAAACTCAAATCCACGAGACTAAAAGCATAGGTAGGGAACAATACAAAAATCAAACCTCTTATTCAGAGATTCAAAGTATTTATGGCGTCCTATGGCAGATAGGACTTCGTGCCATGGAGACTTCCTTGGCAGATAGGACCCAATATGCCGAATAACCCGGTAAAAAGGTTAAAGTAATTATCACCTGAGATTTATGTTGATCTACTGCTAGTGCCTACCTACTTCAACAACAATAACTCTATCAACTCGCCCAACTACTATGATCTATCTCATTGATTACTTGCAAAAGACCGTAAGTCCGAATCCCACGGCATAAGCCGCTGCAAAAATTATAGCGAAGGCCGAGCTCGTGTGCCATATTTTCAACGCGAGGTGTGTTTCGCATTGTCTTTCCAGGCCGCATGGGTATAAATAGGCAGAAGGATTCCTCAGGAGGATTCGATACCAGCCCAACAGTCGGAACATGGGGAACATGGCGGGAAATAAGTCTACCTAATGTCCGCTCGGCGAACGACCGCAGCATACGTAGGAACTCAAAATCCTACGACCCACGCTGCTGGTAATATTAGCTACATCATTATGCTTGCCAAGGGTATCTAGGACGCTAATGAACTTGGTGTGATCTATTCTTGCTGTTGTTGCGTGTGAGTCTGACTATGAAAAGGAGCCAGTTGTTCAAGCAAGCGGATGGACTTGGCAAATAAGGTAGAACGGTAGATACTTATTTAGGCTTAAAATTGTGAAACTTTTTAGTCTAAATGCGTAATCAAAAAATCTCGTGTTCTTAGACTTTTGGCCACCCACTACACCTACTACCACAAAACCCCTCGTTTCCTGGTGACGATTCATTCATTCCCTTGTGACAGGGTGATACATAATTTCCCCACGTTTGTCAGCCTTTGGGGGCATGAGAAGTCTCACCAGAGAAGTTGCCAGAGGAGGTTCCTTCCAGACACGGACAAAATCCGTGATGCCCGCTCAAAGCGTTCGTGGTGATGAGCAAGGTCGCTACGCCAGTTGAGGCCACCCGACTCAAACGAAGCCACCGAGTTTGATTGCAGTCAGCTTATTTGATCGAGATCAACAGGATCGTTTGAATTCGCCGATAGGTAAGTGGTCTGGCTGTAGCCACCCACACGTAGGAAAGCAGGCAAGCAGGAAGACAAGTTGCATGTATCTTTACTTCCAACGCGTTATTTTATTTAGCATTCTCCTTCTTCTACAATCAAATTTCCATCACTTGATAACTAATGAAAAAGACCTTCTCATGTGCTACGCGTATCCGACTATTCAAGCGTTACATAACAATAAGCTACCTCTTTTGAAAAGTGACGTAGAAAAGTATGTACTTTCTACAACGTGGGAAAACCATTTCGCAATAGGTACCTGCCTACCTAGTATTTAGACGATGTGTTATAAGTATCCATCCTAGAACTATGGGCAATCATGAAAACCGGGTCTGTGGCGTTTACGGAGAAGAAGCCCGATCTCGGCAGTTATATAGCCGATATATACAAATTTGTCGGTAAACAAAGGAGCAGAATTTTTATAAATGAATAATAAAATAAAATCTAGACTTCTAATAAATGCTGAATTTGAAGCCGTGGATGCTGTGAATCTCGTCGTTTTTAAGATTCTCAAGAATCGCGGCCTCTAATGCACCCATTGCGCCTCGGTGTCGATCTTACACGCATTAAAAGATTGATAATGCAAAGGCCAGCTGCCATTTTTTCAATTAGAAGACATCGCAACTGAGTGACATTGTCTGTGGTGATGCGAAATGGTGCCGTGCGGTCTGACGTATGATTACGATGCTTGGAATTAAAAACTCGCAGTGACTGAGAAACAAACGAACCACGGCTAGGGGTTCTCCGGGCTCATAAGCTATGGAAACGAGAAGAGGAGTTGATTGACTCTTCGTTGCAGTTCTCGTATCTCGCGCGCACTACTCAGTTGGCCTGTTTTTATAACTAAATTCCAATCAGCAAACTCCTGATGCTGTTCTTTTCAACACAAGCAAAGGATGTTTCAGTTGAAGATGTCATGAAAACAAAAGACCAAGAAGCAGGCAGGATCGGCGACAGCACCAGCACCAGCACCGCGCAGAGACACTGCTCCAGACCTTCTCTGTCCGCCATCCTCCATCTCTGCACCGACCAGTTTGTTTTTAAATCTACCAAGCCACAGGCCCGGTTTTCATAGATCCTGGGAACTCCAGGACGTATACTTGATGCATCGTCCCCAGTAGAATGGCCGATGTTTAGATCTTGTTGGCGTTTTACGTAAAAGAAAAGGCCACATATAGTTCTTTCAAGGAAGATACACGTTTATTCCAAGTCCTCACCAGGATCACTCCACAAACAAACGGCTTCAGTCATAGAACCGCTACTCGGTATAAAGATGTCATAATTTTAACTTTCTGGTTTACACTTAAATTTGTAGATGACACCCGGAATCATAATGCGTCTAACCCAGTTGTCATTGAGAACTGAAGCTCTAAACTGCATCCTTGGCACATTGTCCCCATAAAATCTCAACAAAAGGACACCAGAGAAACAAATACAATCTACATGCACCTTACAAAAACGGTTTAGTTTTTCTGCCCACCAAACTAATTGCCAGTCGAGTTTCTTCAAGCTTCATTTTGCCTGACCAACAAAAGCAAAAGCGGTAAATGTGATTTTCTCCAGTTAAGCACCCTTGCAAGTCTGCTTCGCAGCTTTGCTCAATGAAATATTCTTCTTGTGTGTACGTGTGTGGCTACGAAAAGACTCGCCTTAGGTAGAGAACTACGCGACAATTCACCAACTGAATGACCCACAAACCTCACAGACCAACTCACAGACCAAAACAAAAGAAAGAAAAATATACCAGTGCCAGTATCATATACGACGAATTAATAACAATTGACTTATTGTCAATGATCTATTCAAATGCATCAACAAAGTCCTCAACGCGCAAATGTACGTGACGCTCTCTACAATCCACTACGCTTCGCCCACTCACAGCGTAAAGAAAGAAGAGAGAAATATCATTACCAGCATCATACATGAATGAAATGATATATGACCACTTCACAACTCCATCCACTTCACTTCACTCCACAAACTCACAAACTCACAGCCCAAAAGAAGAAGAAAAATATCATTACCGGCATCATATATGAATTGAATCATTCGATTTATTGTCAATCATCTATCGCTCACTCTGACCCCCTCTCATCTTCCCGTTCAGAATTCAGATTTTTCAAGAGTCCTCTTTTACTTTATCTGTTTTTATTTTCTAATTGGAAAAACCACACTCGCCATCTTCCAACCACTCACTCTCCCCAAAACTCTTTCAAAAAAAGAAAAATCCTGAAAAACACAACACTTCTTGGAAGAATGTTCCTCGAGGACGCCGCCCGCTCCCCCAATACAGTCCCACCTCTTTCTCTCTTTTTTTTCTACCACAGTGTAAAAAAGGAAAAAAAAAAAAAAGTATATTCGCTCCAAGCAGGGTTGCACGACAACGCTGGCCCATTAAAAGGCACATAAATTCCCGTGCACAAGAAATACCATCTATCTCATTCCAACTCCAGATCAAAAGGCTAAGAGTATTGAATATTAAAAAATAACAAATTTGCCAAGTGTCACCAGGATGGATGTGAGAGCCGGAAGAAGAAATAAAGAATATCACTAGGTCGGCGCCATCCCCTCTCTCTTTATTGTTGGTAAAAAGAGGTGTCTGAGTGTGCGTGCGGTGGTGGTGGTGGTCGGCGTAAAGTGTAAAATTGGGAGGGAAGAGATAGTCAGCGGAGGTGAAAATAAGAGGAGAAGATGTAAATTTCACTATGCGCTGGAACTAAAACTACCCAAGAGGAGGAAGAGAGCCAAGTTGGCCGGAGCCAATTGTGTAAGTCAACTAGCCCCAGCCATCTTGGCAAGACATCAACAAAATCATTAAGACATCGTCCTGCATCCTCATGAGCAAAAGCCCCCCCAGGGTATCGAAGTTTAAAATAAGGAAATATGATGCACGGATATCCAAAAGGGAATAAAGGATAAATGTTTAAGAATAAGGCGAAACAAATTTTAAAAGGTAAAGAAAAAAGGCCGATATAAAAGCGTGTACATCATCAGTTCCAGCCAAGGGAGTTCTCAGCAGCAACAGGGGCGGAGATGTTGGCAGTTCGAGCAGAGCTCGTTCCACTGTTGTGGCTGTCACGAACTCCGGTGCCGCCATAAGTGCTCATGTCGCGGCTCATCAGGGCACCACCCATGAGTGCAGGGCTTCCGTTGCCGGTGTACTGCATGCCGGATGAGCGCTGGTCGGAGCTCATGGAGCTGGACCGGCGGTGAGACTGCTTCTTGCGCTTGTAGCGGCGGGCAATGATGAACATGGCACCGCCATAGAGGGAAGCAAGAGAGATGGAACCGATGGCGATACCAGCGGTCTTGGCCTTTTGGGACGAGGACTGGTCATCCGTGCTTGTGGTGCCAAAGGCATCGTTGCCAGAGCCGGCAGCAGGGGCAGCACCGCCGTCATCACCGGTAGACCCAGAGCTGCCACCGGCGGAACCGGCATCATTGATCTGGCCAAAGATGCTGATCTTGGGGTTGATCTGCGCAGTCAGGCTGCGGACAATGGAGTCAGGGTTGTTGTAAATGGCGGAGTTGGCAACCGACATGTCTAGCTGAAGCTTATCAATGAGGTTCGAGGGGTAGTTGATGACAGCCAGAGCAGTGACATAACCCCACTGAGCACGGGTATCGTAAGGAATAAGCTTGGCAACCTGAACCTTTTCAACATCGATACCAGCTGCGTTGGCAAGAGCTTGCGGCAAGTACTTGAAGATCTGGGCAGCTGCAACAGTGTTGCTGGCAACAAACATGTAGTTGAGAGGATACAAGAATCCAATCTGGATGGGCTCTGTACCTTGGGGAACAGGAGTGTTGGGGTCGTCAGGGTAGATGATCTTGGGAACATTGGTTGGCAGCGCGGTGGCAGTAGAGACAGATTGAGTGGAGGCCGGCGAAGTCCATGCATTTGTAGTGGGCTCAATGACGATGGATGTTGGCAGCCAGTCAGCGGTGTTGGTCAAGGTAGCAGTGGGCTTGATGCTGGTAACGGGCTCGGCGCTCGAAGATACTGTCAGAACAGGCGGCGAAGTGGCCACGGAAGCTGAAGTTTTCGAGACGGTGACCAAGGTAGAAGCAGGTGTCGATGTAGCTTGCTCAACGCTGGTTGGTGGGGCCGTTGATTGGGTCGCAGGAGCAGACGTAGCAGGAGATGTAACAGCGGTAGAGTTGGCACCGGTCTCAACAGCAGAGGAAGATGAGCCGGTAACCGAGACAGAAGCAGAGGTGACTGGCTTCGTTGGCTCGTCAGAGCTTGTAGAGTTGTTGACAGGAACGCTCGTGACTGAGCCGGTGGGAGCACTGGTGGTGCCGGCCGAAACGCTTGTGGGAATGCTCGTGGGAGGGCTAGTAGCGGAGACGGGGGGCTCGCTGCTGGTGGAGTTGCCAACCGGGACATCGGAGCTTACACTTGAGCTTGAGGTAATCGGCGGGAGCGTAATAGGTAGCGAGATGCTCAGGCCGGGGTGGCTGGAAGTCGAGGGGGGAGCCTCCGAGGAAGTAGCGTTGCCAACGTCTGATGCTGATGCAGATGCCGAGTGAGTCGAGGTGGGAATCACAGGTGGCAGAGTTGTTGGCAAAGACAAGGTAGGCAGGATCGTAGGCAGCGACAAGGTGGGGAGAAGACCGCCCTTTGACGTGGAAGCACCAGTACCGGAGAGTGACGTCTGAACAGGTAAGCCAGATGAGGTTTGAGACTGAGAGACGGAGACATCGGCAATGGTGGAGTTGCCCGAGACGCTGTTATCAGAGGTGCTGCTGGCGCTGGCGCTGGCGCTGGCAGACTCTGAGACAGTAGCACTTGAGGAGGTGGGGAAGAGCACGCCAGTGGGATTGATGATGATTCCGGTGTCAGTGGCCTTGGACGAGGCAGCAGCCGAAGAGGATGCTACAGAAGAGGTCGATTTGTCGCCAAGGCTGAGACCAATGCTGATGCCCGAACCAGCGGAGCTGGTGGGGGTAGCAGAGGGGGTAGCAGAGCTCGTGGGCGTAGCAGAAGCAGAGGCCACGGAGGAAGAGCCAGTTCCGGCAGGGATCGAAGCACTGGCGGTTCCCGCAGAAGAGGTGGTCGAGCTTCCTCCGAGCGAAACTCCCAGGCCGAGGCTGAGTCCAAGTCCGTCAGAGCTGGACGAGGCCGAAGGGCTAGAGGCGGCTCCAGAAGAAGTGGCTGCGCTAGAAGAGGCCGAGCTATCGGAAGCCGAGCTAGGAGCTTGGGAAGACGAAGGAGCAGCAGCAGATGAAGAGGCGACCGAGCTTGAAGATGCCTGAGAAGCAGAATCCGAGCTGGACGCTCCAGAAGAAGGAGCAGGAGTCGGGGTCGATTCGTCGGGTGGCGCCGTAACGATGATTGTCTTTTGTCGCACAATGGTCGTCACGCTACCTGATGGAGAAGCGCTAGCCTGTGAAGAGCTGCTGGCGTCCGAGGAGCTGCTGTCGGCTGAGCTGGCTGAGCTGCTGGCCGATGAGCTGGCGGCTGACGAGCTGGTAACAGAAGCAGAGGTGCTCGATGTGCTCGAAGTGCTTGAGTGATCAGCTCCCGCTCCCGCCAGAAGGCTGGAAATGTACTCGGCAAAATCCATAGAGCTCGTCGAGCTGGCAGTGCTGGTGGAAGACGTGCTGACAGTGGACTGGGTCGTCGTGTGAGAGGCTGTTGAGTTGGAGACGCCGCCGAGCTCGCGCTTGATCTTGTGAGGGTAGTAGAACTTGGGACGCTCGGGGTTGGAGGCGGCCACGGACAAGGCGAAGGTGGCCGCCAAGGCGAAAACCTTGGTCTGCATGGTTGCGAATCGTTTCGGGTCGCCGCGTAGAGTAACGAATGTGTGTGTATGTGTTTCTCCCTGTTTTTAAAGGAGCGTGTAGTTGTATGTTGCAAGCCAATTATACTGTCCCATTCATTAGCGACGAGAAGACGAATTATTCAGCGAGGCGCCTTACTGTCAGGAACAGTTTTCAACGAATGTAATTGACAAATGTCAAGGAGCGTGTTAGTCTGCGATGTCAAGTCAGCGGAGAGCTTCTCCAGCGTGTCAACAATGTGGTGATTTCTCAATACGAGCTCTGCGTCATCAAAGCTGGCCTCTATCGGCATTCTTCAATTGGAGCACGCAATCTTGGATTGCGCCGATAATTGAAAAAGCAGATGCCCGGCGGCCGACCACATGGAGCTTCGAGCGCAATCGTCTCGCCTCCTATCCTTTGCTTCCCCTCCTCTTGTCCTCGCTCTTACATGGCTCCCCGCCAATAACCAACAGCTCCTCCATCCCAAGCCATATCCGAAATAAAACACTTACATTTTTTAAATACGTATATGCGGTATAAATAAAAATTCAATTTAAAGAGCGTCGGGTTGTTGAATAAATCGTCATATAGCGTCCGTCACCGTGGGAAGCGCAGCCGCGTTGGATCGTGGGGAGCCTGGTTTTCGCAAAAAGGCAAGTTTTCGAACGAGAGTAAAGCAAAAAGCGTGGCGAGAACCTCCCGAGGCCCTGGGGTCATTCAAGTCATGAAAAACGCCGGAGTTCTCGACAAGAGGCGTTGACGCGCGAAGCGAGCAGCGCTGGGGGTCGAGAAGTCAAAAAAAGGGAGGGAACCACGTCGCCTGGCGGGAGTTTGTCGAATGAGCGGGATGGCGATGGATTGGGAAGGGAAGGGAAGGGGAGAGGGAAAAGGACGAAAGGGACGGAGGGCGAGGAAATAAGACTTGGAGATTGCGCCGCAAGCGAGAGGAACGAGAGACAGTGGATGGGAAACACAAAACAGGGGGGTGTGGGAGGTCTTTTGGCAGGGGACAGAAAACGAGGAGACGACAGAGCAGAGCAGCAGAAATTGATCAAGGCGGATGGGCTCTAGCGCTGCGCGACGACGGGTCGCGATACCGCCCAGCGGGTGCAGGGCCAGGTACTGTTGCAGGTACCGTGCAGGGGCCTCTTGCGGGCAGCCGGGCTGGAGGGTACGGGGCTGCAAGCCGGCGGGCTTGTACCGGTACACTGAATTGCGCTGACAGGGGATGCCATGCCACGGGAGCTCTCCGCAGAGTTTCAAGGCAAGGCCGGGACATGCCTTTTTCGTCCCCTCTTCTTGTACTGTACAGTGCTGTATTGCAGCGATGCCACGACTAATGGAGCACATGCCAGTGCTATGGACGGGCTGGGTGAAGAAGACGATGATGGGACAAAACGCCATTGTAGCTGCTGCCGGAATACAGACGGTGATAACTCACCTGCAACGACCACACCAACAGCTGTGCGAGTGGCGTCTTTCTCCTCTCCTTGGCTCTTCTGCCTCCCTCCATTCTCTTCTCCCGATGTCACACCGCGCCTGGGGGCGATGCTCTGGAATGGAGGGTGACCAACATGAACGTTGCGGCGCATTGGCCCAAACGGGGTACAACGTCGGCCGGGGATGCAATACAAAGCGCCAACATGCGTCAACGGGCGGCAAACCAGGTACCGCCAGCTCCATTCAGAGGTTCTGGCGGTAAAAAAAGAACCCAACCCAGGTAGGTATACTTGTACAGTACGAAGCACAAGCAGCAAGCGAGAGAGAGAGAGAGAACCTCCAAGCTTTTTTTTTCTTTGGCTGCAGGGGTCCTCCAACCCCTGTCCCCAGCCAAGCCCAAGGATTCTTAACGAGGGATCCCCTCTGATGAAAGAAACTTTTGATTCATGCGACCCTCAAAGAGCGAGCAGGAAAAAAGCACCGCCACTCGTGCCGTTCTAGGCGGCGAGGGTTGGAAATTGCACCCGCCAAAACGGGACTGGCAGCAGCCAGCACATGGTGGGCCGCGTTTTTTCGGTGGGCGAGCGCGTGGGTTGCGCCTGCCCGTCCTGTGGCAGAGGCGGGGCACCGCACACAATGGCTCTCGAAAAATAGTGCGGTACTTTGCGGCGGGCGGCCTAGCGTTACGGCTTCTGGTGGGCTCAGGCGGCATGGCTTAAACGCGCATCAGGTACCGGTCCATCGCGGTGCCCGAAGGGGACAGGACAGGCGGGCCAGGGGTAAAACAGTGACCTGCCGCCCCATTGGCTGAGGGACCCACGAGCCCACGCTACGGGCGATTTTTTTAGAAAGTTGGTGGTGCGGCGAGACGCCTCATCAGGTACCTCGCAAGTACCTTTCCTCTCTTTCCCTGCCATTGCCAGCCTTTTCGCCTGGAGAGCAGTATACAGTGGTATGGGTTATTGATGATCGTGTCTGCTTTATTTCCCTCCAGGCCCTTCTGGACCTGTCGATCAATCGCCAGGTATTCAGATTGCCGTGGGAAAATCAAGCGTGGCGGAGGCATGCCGTGCAACAGAGGACAGGACGCCTGGAGATTTGAGTTGATGGCGCTTTACTCAGCAGCGCAGGGTTCCGGTTCCTGAGCCCACGATGCTCGTACCGCCACATGCCTGTGCGCGGTGAAGGGCAAGACAAGAAAGATATCGCCATTTTCACGATGGCCTCGTTGCCTTTTCGGACAAGTACCGGCCGTGTACTACGGTTCAATTGCTGCAATATCTCGAGCGGCCGGGCCAAGGTAGCACCACGCAGTGCCAAGGAGAAATACAGCATACAGCTCTGACTATTTCTGCTCACCCAATCAGTCGGAGGTAAGCAGTAGAAGCTCACGACATGCGGCTAATGCACACTTCATTGCGCGCAGACACACACGCTCAGTACGAGCACGGAATAGCCCATCTGCCTGACTGCCACACAGAAAAATCCCTCGCCAGGCTCCGGTATCCGCAGAAAAGAGAGGCTGTCGCGTTCCAGTTGCTGGAGCTGCCCAGTTTGGGACCCATGAGCTTACACAGGCACTGGCAAAAGCCAAGCTCTGGGCTGGTTCCATTATACAAGGGGGCTCAATTGCGCATTTGCTGCGACAACCGGCCAGGCATGCGGCGCACACCAAAGAAAAAAAGAACCTGCGAGGGACCTGCGCATCAGCCTGTCCAAGCACCCGCGCAAACCCCTGGCGCCGGGAGGGCTGCTTGGCCAATAGCGAGGGCGCTAGCAGCCGTTAGCTCGTCTCGACGCAGGATTGGCGTCGTGCCTTTAATATTAACGGCCGAGAGAGAAGCCAGCGCTTTTGGCATTGAAGTCATTCTGCACCGTTCAGGATACTGCAGGGTACATGTTTCTTCAGCGCCAGCTATTTTGTCTTCTTTCTGGGGAACCATTTGTTTCTTTGCTCTGTGCCTTTCTCTTCCACCTATTCCGTCCACCGTTTTGTTTCTTGCTCGTGTCTAGCGTCCAAGCCGCTCCGTACAGTGCACCGCCGTAGCTGCTTCAGGCTGGCCGTTAGCATCGAATCCGAGCTTTTCCTCACCTGCGCGGTTTTACCCCCTCCTGTAGGGGCAGCATCCATCGCTGCCTATCGCAGTTTAGGGGCCCTGCTTGTCAGTGGGCTTAGCGTCGACGGCTGTAATGGACTGGTTCCTGGCGCCAAGAATCGCAGGCAAGGCTGCGCGCCATTGCTATTGACTGCATATGTGGCTGTCAATAATTCCATATCTGTATACAGCTTGAAGTGCTGCTAGCCATATGAGCCGCAAAGTGGAAAAAGACGGCCGAGCACCCCAGGGAAAGGGCCTATACCCGAGTCGTCAGTACACGTGCAAGTCGTGTCATGAAGCGTTTAAATGCAGCAATTCCAGTAGCGTGCACAACGGCTTGGCACCGCGTGTAGATCAATTACTGCTACCAGGTAGCCGCCTCCCGTCCAAATTCATGCGGCGCAAATCGACTCAGATCCGGTACCTTCCAGGCCAGGGAACAATCGTGCAGAGACCAGAGAGTCCTGCCAATGCAAGAAAACAGCTCATTTAAAGATGCTGGTGTACGCATAAGTACGTATACCTGGCAAAGCAGCCAAGGAAACCACCACATGGAAGTGCTCGTTTTGCGTGCATTTCGATGTGTACAGCAGGCAATGGCAGGGCGCGCTGCTATTCGACCAAGACGGGACTTTACTGCGCGTACGGAGTAGACAAATCAACATCAAATATCCAAATCCGACGCACGTGCAGGGACGCTCGTGCATGCTGTGCTGTATAGGATCAACTCTCAACATGCACGGCCCGTGTTATCGTCCGCTGCAAGGTACCAAGCAGCCACTTTCTGCCGTTGAGACCAGCATCATCAGCCTTCGGGGACGCATTCAATGTTACATGCACGTACTGTAGGTACATGTATCGTACACGTGCGGCCCTCATTTCACCCAATTGTCTGGCTCTCCCGACGCACTGAAGCGGCATCGGCCGTCCGTGGAGACGCGTCTTTGCGAACCATCAGTGAGGCTCTCTCGTGTGCTTAAGATTACGGGGCTTGGCCAAGCAGCCGCTATTGGATTGGCATCCTCACGTACACCGTTTACACCGCAGGCGCTCATTTCCACAATCCGTCCAAGCTCGGCCAGCCTCAGCTGGAATGGTGGGTGCTCACTCTGTAACGAACACTTTTTGGGGGAGATTTTGTGTTTCAAGCCCCACGGAATGTGGGAGTTCTCACCAACTTGCCCAATGTTTTGTTTCTCTCTGCCTTTTTTTTTGAAAAAAACCCTCTCTGTCCTGTGTTTCAGCAGAAGCTGAGAGAGGCCTCTCTCATCGACCCGAGACGGAACAAGGATGGGGGCCTCCTTTTTTTGTTTCTTTTTTAAGCCATGCGATGCTACTCTAGTCTGCCGTAATCGACCAATATTGGCGTAGTGCTCCCGATACGAGCACGGACTAGATACTCCGTGCCTACCTATGACCGTATACTAGCACCCGTTGCGACACACGCCATGGCGGTATCAGGTTGCTGCTATTAGGTTGATGGCATTTGGGTGATTCAGCCTCAGCCTTGTGACTCCCATGTCTTGCTCGATATGTGAAAACGTATTCGTCATTATCACGAGCCCATCTAGATAGCCTTAGTGAAACCCACCGGAATACCTCGATTTACGGTGAGGCATATGCTCATTATTAACCCATCATGCAACTACTCGTATGACTGCAGAAAAAAAGGGGGAGTCTTTCAACAGCCGACGCTGCCAAGAATACGGGTTGGTCCTGGTTCAAATTGTTCCGTCGTCGCTTGAGGTGCTCCGTAGTCCTAAGCTAAATGTTTAGCAAATGTCCAAACGCTTGGCAGACGGCTTTGTTGTTTACCCTGGAATGCGGTCACTTGCAAATGCCAGACAAATGAAGCAGAAACAATCAGAATACTAAATGATAACTTTAATAGACAACAGTTCATTTTGTCTATAGATGATATGCACAGTTGATGGAGGGCTAATGTCAGGTTTCGTTTTGCTACCCTCTAGTTCCTCCCTCGAGATATATCAGCCACCACCTGATGTAAAACAATCTGAATCAATTCCTCAAGTTGATGTCATTTGTATGAAGATGAGTGAACTCGTAGATACGAAATACTGTGATGAAATAAGCTGTTTAATACAATTTTTTTTTAAATTTTTCTTTTTGCTCGTACTTCTGGCGTCTTATATATGAGCTGCTGAATCTTCACCTGGTGAATGACCTCATGCGTAACCTCTTGGGACGATTCAATGCGAAAAGAAGTAGTACTTGTACTATCTCCTATGTTCTCTATATAGCTGCCAGTGTAATTGACGGAATGCCAAAAGTTCAGTCCTTGATAAGATTCATGCCAGAAAAACCGGTTTATGCCTAATGATCTGCAACATGGTCAAGGGTTGGTCACAAACAACACAGAATGAGACGATACCTCTTCGAAGCAGAATAAGAACAAAAACTTCATTGTATCGAGAGCACCTAAAAGCTCAATGTATCTATCATCTATGCTGTTATCGTATTTCATCGGCGCACCAAAATCGTCTGCTGAGCCCAAGTCAAAAGACCAGTAGCCGCATCTTAGTCCTAGTCCATAACTCCACGTAGTATGTTTTATTTTATATTTGAATCGCCATATCGTATTTGAGGCAGCGCCGGGTCGTAAAAGCCTAATCGAAAAGAAGCTCGTAACCTGGGTTTGATAGAGGCTGACCCGCCACCAGCGGCGGTGAAGCCCGAGCATGTTCTATATCCAAAGGAGGTCTAAATTGTATCTTCCTTCCTTTCTCTTTTCTTTTTTTGTCTTTTCGAAATTGTTTTTATATCATATGTCATTGAGCAGTGTTGTTTGCTCCAGCGGGTATCACGAGGCCTTTGTCAAGGCCGTGGCAGACCATAGCCCAGTCCGAGCCATGAGGCCATCCATCCGTTCAGCCCAAGACCAGCCGGGGGCAATGTGGCGAGTTTTGCGTTAATATAACTCCCGGCACTTTCTTTCCCCTACTTCTCGTAAGAAAAACGTCTTATATCACGATGCGCCCTTGTTTCACCATACAATTGACCAGTCGACCAGAGCGAGGAGGTCGTGATTAGAGATCTCTTGGTAGATGGGATTCTGAAATGCCAGATTCAGGTCTGTATCTGTTGACAGGCTGTTTATCTGGGCTATTGTATCGTCAATGTGTGTGTTTTCGATTCGGGGTATTATGTCGTTGATGTGAGGTGTCATATTGTCCGCATAAGGCGGTATATTATGGATATGAGATGTCATATCATGGATCTGAGGCATCGTAGATTCAATAAGCGTCGTTGGATCGCCCATTGGAGGCATGCGGTGACGCATGTGGGCTGTCATGTCGTTCATTCGGGGTGTTGTGCTGCCGATCTCAGCTATGGAGTGATCCATTGCTCCATCGTCCATTAGACTTATACCATCAACGGGATGGAGCTGTTGTGTAGAAAATATTGACCAATCAACCATGGCGAGCAGGTCGTGGTAAGTGACGTTTTGAAGCGTAGCATCCAACTCTGTGTAACTCTGCGAGATCACATCGCCAACAGGAACTGGCGAAGAGTCCTTCCGCCGGCGTGGCCCTCTGCTGGGCACCTGCAACTTCCGCGGAGCCCCGGACCGAGGCCTGCTCTGGTTTTCCTTGCGCTTAGCCTCTTGCTGACAAGTGTATTTGATGGTTGAAAGCGGCACTTCTACCAGCAGCTTGAATATCCGCCTGTAGCCATAGCCGTGGCTGTGCAACTCGCAGATCTGTGACCGCTGCTGCGGTGATAGCTCCTTTCCACGGACCATTGTGTTCTTGTTGTTTGACGGAAACAGAGAGAGATTATGAACCTTGGCGAAACAGAGCTTCAAGAGAAGAGCGGTAGCCTGGCAGCGAAGAGACCCTGTCGGGCTTATGTATGTAGACGGTGCTTACTGTGGTGGCCCCCGCCGAAATCCTTCATGTCGATAGGTTTGAGGTGCGTACACCTACATACTCAAGGGTCTTCCCGCATTGGGACCGTTGCGATGACGAAAGTCGGATCAGATTGCCGTCAGCAGTTTGTTTTATGATGAGACAGGGGCTCCATTGATTCTGATCTTGAGCTCAATGTTGTCACTGTTTGTTAGTGCTGGCTTGAAATTGGTCCCGCCAGATCAGATTGCCCGGCTCTGCTTCAATACCGGTTACGGAGCCAATTGAAAAGAGTGTTGTGGTAGTCATAAAGACGAATCTGCAGCAGCATGGGCTATCGTGAGTCTTAATTGCACATTGACGGTCCATTCATAAGACGAGCCAGTGGCAATGCAACAGATAAGAACCTAATATAACAATGCGAACTACGAGTACAAGTCAGTAAGCGTGAGAAGCTTGATCACACAAAAGAAGTCTCCGACCATAAGCATTAAAAACCGGGTGGTACGACCGGAACATGGCCATTGTACGGTCAGTAAACTTTGCAAATCCCCTCTACTGACCTATTCGGGTTACAGGGTAGTCGGCTAAATGGGCGCTAAACGTAAATCCTCCGCTCTAAATCTCGTGGCAAGTAATCATCAGCTCATACAGCATCAGCACTTACATCCAACGAATGCAACGCCGAGAGAAGTGGCCACTTGGGATCTGATCGCCAATCTGCGCACACGTGTAATACGGCCTTGGTGGCGGGCAGCAAAATCTCCAGCAACTTGAATCGCTGAGATTATGTACTGCACTGTAGGTAGATCTGATCTCGGCCATCGCCCGGCATCGACCTAGGCTTGTGGCGCCAGATTGCGCACAACCGACTTTGACCCCACCTCCGCAGAAACGTGGGCCCATCATCTCGCCCTTGTGGCGTTGCGGCTGTGGCTCGAGCCCATCATGCGACAAATCCCCTAACAAACCGTGGCTTCTTTTCCCCCTTCCTTCTCCTGTCTTGAGAGCTCGAGGGAGAGAGAGAGAGGCTCTCTTGTCCTTGTTCCGACATCCCCACCATGGCGCGCCGTCAGCACCTCACAGTGTCCATCCTGCTGGGCGTGTGCCTGTTCTTCAGCATCACCTACTTCTTCTCGGGCTCGTCCAGCCACCATGTGGATCGAATCCCGGCGCCGAAGAGCGAGTCGCCGGCAGAATCCAGGTCGGAGTTCAAAGTGGACCTGCCTGAGATGCCGGCTAGTCTGCTTGGAGGAGAGTCAATAGCACCCAAGCTGGAGAATGCAACGCTCAAGTACGTCTCTCTCCCTCTCTTCCCCCTTTGTCCAGGATGCTATTGCTGGCATCATTGGTTTGTAAGCGGCTGGTCCTAACGTTTCTGCCTGTCACACCTATATAGAGCCGAACTGGGCCGCGCAACATGGAAATTCATGCACACAATGGTCGCTCGATTCCCCGAAGAGCCTACATCGGAAGAGCGCAAGACTCTCGAGTCGTTTGTCTATCTCTTCAGCCGGCTATATCCTTGTGGTGATTGCGCAAGGCACTTCCGGGGCATTTTGGAGGAATACCCTCCTCAGACGAGCAGTCGCAATGCGGCCGCTGGCTGGATGTGCTTCGTACACAATCTGGTCAACGAGAGGCTGAAGAAGCCCATCTTTGACTGCAATAACATTGGTGACTTTTATGACTGTGGCTGTGGAGACGAAGATAAGAAGAAGAAGGAAGGGAAAGCGGTTGACGCGGAGTTGGCCAAAGAATAAACCCGGATTAATCGTAATAATAATTAGAAATAGACTAGCGAATCGTCTCCGTCCAGCTCCAAGAACATGCTTAGAAACGCAGTAGGCAAAAGCTATATCGTTTCTCTCTTGATATAGCGCTTTGGACAGTCTAGTAGCTCATTTTTGGACTATAGTCCTACCCTCTACTTTTCTGCAAGGCACATGGATACATGGACTTTCAGCTACCATTGAATCTAACCAATGAGCAGCTCCTAGCATTCATGCCCCCCATACGACTCCCTGTATACTTCAACTATTTATTCTTGACTGCCACAATCTTTGCGAATAGCATCTCTGATCTATCAACTTGATATCACGTGACATATCATGTGTCAGCGTAAAATGTGGGGTCGGACGGCGCGGCTGCGCGTTCTCAGAGCTGCCTGAGCTTTGATGTGGCGGTAGTGCTAGCAGCGAGCTCCAGCCTTCCAGACATCAGCGCAACTACGCAACCGCCAAACAGCACGACGACGACCTGCCATCCCGCGATATCCTCGAATCTCCCCATACTGTTACGAATTTACATTGCAATTCCTCTATCACAATGGAGTTTGGCCATGCTGGCGTGCTGAATGAAGGTACGATGCGAGCTGCAGTCCGGCATTCTGCCGATGACCCCTCGTTGACTTGATGGACAAACAGATGGCATTCATGTCGATATGGATCGTCTGAAGAAGGGAGAAGTCAAGTGAGTTGCCATGCCGCTAGATGTTATGTTGTGAAATTTGTTTTACTGACTGAATGCCAGCCTGGGTACTTCCATGTATGCTCCTCCACCCCGCCAACAACGAATAGCGACCTAACAAGATGATAGCATGGCTGTGACATTCAAGGATGGAGTTATTCTGGGTATGGCAGCACCATCAGAGGCGCACATTTAGGGATGGATGCTGACCACTGGGCCTGCAGGAGCCGATTCGAGAACAACCACCGGCGCTTACATCGCCAATCGAGTAACAGACAAGCTGACCCGAGTACACGACACCATCTGGTGCTGCCGATCTGGCTCAGCCGCCGATACGCAAGCCGTTGCCGACATTGTCCAATACCAGCTGGGCCTCTTTGCCATGCAGAGCGGAAAGCCCCCGATGACACAGACTGCAGCCTCCATCTTCCAGGAGATTTGCTACGCCAACAAGGACAGATTATCGTCAGTAACATCTTGTTTCCATAAGAGCTATGGAAAGAATGAGTGAGTGAATGCTAACATGGCATAGAGCTGGTCTGATTATTGCCGGCTGGGACGAGCGGTTCGGCGGCCAGGTGTACTCTATCCCTCTGGGAGGTTCATTGCACAAGCAGGCATACGCAATCGGCGGTTCAGGATCGACATACATTTACGGATACTGTGACGCCAATTGGAAGGAGGGCATGGAGGAAGCAGAAGCAGTCGCCTTTGTCAAGGGCGCGCTAAGAGAAGCGATCAAGTGGGATGGAAGCTCTGGTGGTGTTATTCGCATGGTTGTGTTGACGAAGAAGGGAGCCGACCGACACCTGTACCTGCCGGATTCAGACTACAAGGTGCGACATGATTAGATGGGTGGATGGCAGAATAGGCATGGGCATTTGCTTTATAGCTGAGATGGAAGTCGACAATAGACTGATCGACTAGATCCATAATTGTTAGACAATGAGATGCCGCTGATTATGATTTGGATGTTCGATATGAAACCAAGCGAAAATAGAGTGTGCGATTAAGTGTCAACTTCAACGAAGCCGGCCCGGGCTGGGCTACAGCTTGCCTGGGTAACTCGTGGGGCGTTTCGATCAATGGACGAGTGTTACGCTGGTCGTTTTTATACATAAACCAAAAGCAAATTAATGGATAAAGTTGGGCTAAATGAGGAAGTGAAGAGGGTTCATATTAGTCTGGTAAGGACTATGAGATATTCCATGCCTATCATTAGGAAAGGAGGGGAAAAGGATGAAGCTGAAGCTATACTGTTCTATGTATAAAAACATAGACTTCGAAAATAAAGTTGACGCGAGTATGCGCGGGCCGAAAGATCTGAAAGGGATGTATAAGGAGAGAGAAAAGAAAATAGAGAGAGGACAAGCCATGGCGGGTTGGGCATCAACTGAAAGGAGATTGTGCGATGCGCTTGGAATGCTCTAGAAATAATGTTGCGAAGATGGAGACAGAAGTTTAAGCATCGCTGTCTTCTTCTATACACTAGCAAAAGTGATTACACTGCTTCTACTGCCTTTATCTTCTACTGCCTTTATCTTCTACTATCTTTATTTACTTCTGTCTTTATTTACTTCTGTCTTTATTTACTACTGTCTTTATTTACTACTATCTTTATTACTATTTTTATTTATTACTATTTTTATTCTCTACTATCTTTATTCTATACTATCTTTATTCTATGCTATCTTTATTCTATGCTGTCTTTATTCTCTGCTGTTTTTATTTTGTACTGTCTTTATTTCTTCAATTCTTCTTTCTATTGTTGTTTTCATACTTCTTATTTCCAATGTCTGTTGTTTCTATATAGCCTCTACTGTTTCAGTATGTATGCAACATAATCCAGAAAGGTTGCTGGTAAGTAAAATCGACTAAGAGGACGAAGCGCGTGACAGATTGAAAAGGCAACGAGGCTAATTCAGCGATAAAAGACATACTACCGGCCTTTGTGCTCTTCTCGACATGTGACGTAGGCAGACTAAGCCTAGGAGTTGTGGCAAATGATACCTGCAGTCAAACTGGTCATACGAGCAATCTCCTTCTTGGGCATCGCGGGGGAAAAAAGGGCTGGTGATCCACGAGCCTGAGCGAGGCAAATGATCTCGATGAACGATGTGCACTGCGGCTTAAAGGCAGAGGCAGCTAACTTTCAGTGGTGGCCCTACAATAAATGGGTGGATGCACCGCGCCATTGATACAGCACGATGATGATGTGGTGTGCATGTCGAGTTCCCAGCAGGTGGGAGAAGCGCTGATCTACAACTTTACTCCCTCCTGCACGCGACGCATTGCAGCATACTGCATAACACGTTACCGATCCATGCCTGTATCTTGATTTTTTTTTTTTTGGTTGCAAAGCTGTAAGCCATTGAGGGGCCACCAGATCGGCGAAAATAAGCATTTTAGTGACGCCGGAGCCAAGCCTGGCAGCGACTCTCATCCTGTCATTATCCCCTCCATAATAAGGCCTTGGAGTGGCATTGAGGGGAGCTGACGTATTGGTCCATGTAAAATGGTAGTGATGGGCATAGAGGTGATGGCATCAATGAGACAAGGAAAATAGGGGTCCTCGTACAACTTGGAAATGCATCATCTCACGCATGTGCTCGATGAAGCTCAATTAAAGATGCAAAGCCGAGTACCCACCAGGACCGCAGTTACAAAGTGAAGGAGACTTGAAGCTGCGCGGCACATTAACAGCCTATGAGCTACGATTTAAACATTCGTGCTGCTAAAACAAAGTCGCCGCCGCTATTTTTTTGCTTGATGCATCTGGCCTAGATACCTAGCCACCAATCAAAAAGCAGCTTTGGCTGCTTATTAAGGCACAAACAAGGCACCCCTTGCAAGTTCTGGGCCTTTTGAGCAGCCCACGTGCGGCATGTCTTGGCTGAGAAGCGAAGCTGACTTTGAGAGCGTCTGGACCTATGAGAGGCATCGAAACGGGGGGATGGGTGGGCGGTTTGGCAGAGCATGGGCTTGCACGGCATCGGAGCTTGAGGGGCACGTTGGACGAGGGTTGGACAGAAGAGGGTGGTGATTTTTTGTACTTGCTTTGTCTTTGTTCTTTTTGCTTACCGCTTTGCAGGCATTCTCCCTGATTGCTAGTTGTGCTTGTACATGTTTTATGACGGAATGGTGTTTCAAGACAAGGGAGTAAGCGAGCTGAGCTGAGCTGAGCTGAAGTTGTAGAGAGGCAGAGAAGAAAAAAGGACAAGAAGACGTCAGATACGCTCCGTTGCCAGTATCAATAAATCACAGAGTCACTTACTTATAGTGCCTGAGCAGTGGACACACCCTGCTTGTGCCCTGATCGCGGGTGGCCCCGTTTCCATCTCGCTCGTAACAGCCTGTTTTTTTCCCCCTTCACTCCTCTCAATAATTCATCGTCATACCTGTTTATCAGCCGCATCTCGCTTCGTTTCTCCATCGCCGAGAGGAGGACCCGGAGGAGCAGAAGCGTGCGGTTGCCGTTGGGCTTCTCACCACCATCAAGTCAAGGCTGCTCTTGTTCTTGTTCCTTACTCTGAAGCTCCTTTTCTCAACATTGAGCTGCATTGCGTCGGCATCTGCACCGCCAAGCTGTCCGTCGTACGCAACGACGACTTACACACAGATAGAGGTACATATACAGCTGCACGGGCTGGCACACGCATTGGTGCATTCCATTTATCCCCTCTCTCCCATCTCTCTCTCTCTCTCTCCTCTCTTCTCCCGGCACTGCTGCAGTTGCTTGTCTCCCCCATCCCCCCCTCTTTTCCCAGTGGCTCGAGCCCAGGCCCAAACCAAACGACCGCGTCCTTCTCTACACTACCTGTACCTATATCGAGGCATTCAAAGCTTAATAGCAGCCTCTGTCTATACGCGGCTAGCTTGTGGCCTACCCGAACGACCCCCAAGCCCACGCTTGACAGACTTGGACACACGCACATACACATTGCTAGTTGGCAATAGCCCTGCCCAGCTGTGGTGGTGGCTTCTTCTCTGCTTCTGTGGCTGGTCCGCCTCGTGGGTTTGTGTCCCGAGAAACCGACACTGGCTCTTTTCTTCTGCGCTCTTCCTTCGAGATCGATCCGATCGTGAGGCAGATTGAGCCGTGCTGCTCGTGGCCGGATTTGCTCGGGGGCAACAACTCTATTTCCGCTGGCGTCTTTACCCATCTGCGGCCCTCTGATACATCGTCACTGGCTGTATCGGAGCCCAACCCCTCATCCATACACATATACGCGCGAACTTGTATCATCCCATCGTCTAATCAAATCACACATTACAGTGTTGAGCGAGCCTCATCTTCTCTTTGATATCCACTGGGCTGTGAGTCTGCACCATTTTTCATGTCGTCTCTTCCCCTCCCTCTTTCTTCTTGCCTTGCAGTGTCTTGCTTCTGCCCCTCCTCTTCTGCTCGCATTGCATGTCCCCGCTTTGATGAACCGTCGATGCCTCTCTGCAGGGCAGGGTTTTTGTCCCGAAGCTCCAGGCACCACATGCCTAGAAGCTCCCTACATATCCCACTGCCCATACCTGCCTATCTCCGCCTAGCACCGCTGCGTGCAGCTCTGCACTGCCGCTGGTATTAGAGGCTCAAGTCTCTTGAATATCACTGGACCCAGGTTGCCAAGGACCCCTCGTGCTCCCCTTCGCCACCGAGCCTGTGGGTGACGTTGAGCGGCGGCGCCACAGTGGCCCGGTCGAGAGCCACCGGGGATCGCCTTGAGGTTGGCTGGCGCTGAGGGGCTGAGTGGCCTTGATTCATGTCAAATCACCAGCGCCAGATGCAGCACGGCTTGGGACGACGCAAAAGCGTTGGAGATGTCGAGAAGAGCGATGTCGGGGCTCTGCGGTACTCTCGAGGTTCCTTGCATGTGGCTGTGGTGTGAGATTTGGAAGCAAGGGCTGCTTCTTGTTATAGGAAGATATGAAGAGAGAAAAAGGAGACAGCGAAAGAGACCAAAAGAGAAAAAACCAAGCGAGAGAAGTCCTCTTATCACCATCTCATCTCTTAGCAAAGAAAGCCCTCATCTCCCAGATGCAGATGCCAAGTGACATCTCTCTCACGCTGCAATGGGTGTTGTCGTTTGAAGTCGACGGCCTTGCATGTGCTCGAACCATTCGCCAGTCGAGTTCTCATCCCCTCACTGCCCACTGTTCCCGTCCACCAAGAGCCCCCCACAGCCGCTCCCACCCACTGTGGCCACCCCTACGGCGCTCCCCTGCAGCGCACGCCTTCACTACGGCCCAGTGGTTCGTTCGCCGCGCAGCTCCCCTAAACCGCCAACGCCTCCTTCCGACTTGTCCCCATGCGGCCCGGATCTCTAACTCGTGGTGCCTCTTCCATTTTTTCCTCTCCTCCTCCTCAACCCAACTGCGCTTGTCGCAGCGTTATTTGTTCGAATTCCTTCACGACTGCACACGCATCTGTTTTCCTTTGTGCTAATTTTTTAATGACTTGTCCTGCGCCTTTAGTTGCCGGTCATCTGTTTTAATACTTCTTTTTCTTTCTTCTCTGCCTTTCCTTCCCTGCCGGACCCGTCGCAGCCGCATTCTCGCCCCCTCCTCCTAAGCCCAGACAGAAGCTGCATCGCCAACTGCTTCTCATCTCCAACCCAAACCCACGGCCCCTGATACAACGCGCGCGCCCCTGTTCCCGCATACGATGCAATGGCAGCCGTAATCGGCGACTTTGTTCCTGACCTCGCGCGCTTCCACAGCATGATCTCCAGCTCCTCGTCCGCCATACCGCAGCGCCAGGAAAACCAGACCCACGATCCCGCCGCCCCCTACCGCTCGTCCAGCCGGCACCGGTTGTCTGGCTCCGTGCCGCGGTCTCAGACATCAGCAGCATCGGCCTCGACCTCGACCTCGGCGTCAGCACCGGATTCCCAGCCCAGCGCCAGCAGGAGCGCCGCCGCCCAGTCGGCGCAGCAGGGCCAGGCGCTGGCAGCGCAGTCGACTTCGCGCTCGGCATCCTCTGGCGGAGCGTCGCGATTCCCCTCGCCGCCGCCGTCCTCGTCCCCAGCAGCTGTTCCCGGCCCTGTTGCCGCCGACGATGAGAATCGAGCGTCCATGGCATCCCAGACTGGAGACAGCGTCTCCGCAGCCGGCCTGCACCAGCCCCAGCACCCGATAGCCTCGGCACCGACAGCGCCCCAGAACCAACAGCCCTCGCCCACGTCGGATGATTATCCTCTAAGATCTGGCCAGGCCGCCGGCTCCGACTCGTATCTGGTTTCGTCCACGTCCGCCTCGTCCGTCCCGGAGCAGAATGTGGTCCACATTCGCGACCTCGCTCACATTGAAAAGCTCGCGGAAGCCGACTTGGCTGGCGATGGGGGCCAGTCCGGCATCCTCCACGACCCGCCGCTGCATCAGACCAAGTACGAGATTAGCGCAATGCCCATTGGCGATGTCATCGAAATGGTCGCCGCTCTCTTGACCAAGATCACCACCACAAACGACCTGCAGCACGATGCCATGCAGCGCAATGTTGCCCACCAGCAGCAGGCCAACCAGAACGCAGACGCTCACGGCGGTTCCCAGATGAGCCCGCTCAGCCACTCCGTGCTTGCGTTCCATGGCAAAAACGTCCCTGCCATCACCATCTTGAGCTACCTCTCGCGCATCGACAAGTACTGCCCGACTACTTATGAAGTATTCTTGAGCCTGCTGGTCTACTTTGACCGCATGACGGAAAAGGTCAATGACATGGTGTCTCGAACCGAGGGCAGCAGACGGTCATCGGCATCGCGGCCGCGAGGGTCCATGTCCGTCGCATCTCATGATACCCCGATGGGCGATGCCTCGAGGAGCCCCGATGAGAGCGACGAAGACCTTGCCGACGACGACGACGAAAGTGACGACGACGAGGTCATGGCAGACCCGCCGTCTAGATACGCTCGCTCGGCAGGCAGAGGCGCGACACCCGCGGCTGAGCGCTCACTGGGTCTGCCAACCTCGGCGGCGTATTTTGTGGTCGACAGCTTCAATATCCACCGATTGATCATTGCTGGAGTAACTTGCTCCAGCAAATTCTTCTCGGATGTCTTTTATACCAATTCCCGATATGCAAAGGTGAGCAAAATCTGGATAAGAAACCTGCCCGTTTGTTCCTCTCCTTTTTCCGATGCTAACTATCACTAGGTTGGTGGACTCCCCTTGCCAGAGCTGAACCACCTGGAACTCCAGTTCTTGGTGCTCAACGACTTCCGGCTCGCCATTCCAGTGGAAGAATTGGAGGCATATGCCACGATGCTCGTTGAATTTTACGCCCGAGAAGTGGTGGCTCCTCGGAGCCGTCACACGTAGTCGCCGGAGACAGCAAAATTCGCGAAAACAAAAATTCAAAGCGGGAGAGAGCATCACGATAGCCGACAGATCTATGCGACGGGCTCGGTAACATGAGCAAGCCGTGTTTTGGATCTTGATTGGTAAGGCGTGCTCCATCTCGACGCCTCGATCAGGACAGTGATATCTTGCAAAGCACCTGTTGGAAACAACCCTTATCAAAGATTGGCCATGGCCGATCGAGCCAAGAGAAGGCGGAATTGTCTCGTAATTCATGGCGGACTTTACATACACCGCATTAGAAGGCAAGGAAGGCTGTTGGAGGCGAGTCAATGGGTATGAGATGGCCTTTTAACGATCTCACACTTGCAAAGCGTGGGCTATACATTAGCGAGTTGAAAGAGGAGGTACACGAGCATGTCATGGGCATGTCAAGTTGGTCTTGGACTGAACCGCAAGACTATAGACTGTTTGTCATTGACGATGGGGAAGAGTGTATGTGCGCGCGCATATGTTAGCAAACGGTACTACTTTGGCTAGACGAGGGACGGCACAGCTGCACAAGGCAGAGACAGCAAGGAAAGGACGGTTGTTTATGAGAGCTCTGATGGGACTGGCGAATTCATTGCAATGGCGCAAGGGGGATTTGATGGGCCTTGGTCTTTGTTTTACTATTCTTTTTATTTTCTCTTCTCTTGTTATTCGTTTGAAAGGTCTTCAATAGGAGGGTTGTTTCGAAGGACGACGGCATTGAGATTTACGTTTGCTAGATAGACTCTTGACGATAGCACAATACGATATACTACGCTCTGGTTATGAATATTAATTTGTTTGACATTGATAGTAAATGTAGATTATGAAGATTTTGCAATCTGAGAGCTGCATGGATGGAGGTAGGTATACCATGGCCTAACACATGCATAATGGAAAGCTCTATCGTTCTAAGTATAGTGTATATACAGTTTTAAGAGAGAAAAAGGGAGAAAGGAAAACCATGTTTAAGCAATTTACTCATCGCTGTGTAAAAATGGGGTGATGGAAAAAAAAGAAAGGAAACGACTGGAATTAATGTACGGTGGTGTGCTTGTGCAGGTAGTGTGAATGTACTTTGTAGCTGTAAAGAGAAAGATGCTCTAAGCGTATGCGTTGTAAGTTGACAATAAAAGAAAGTTGTGTGAATTAACGATAGGAAAAAAAAGAAGGGCAATGCATTACAAAGGAAAAGAAGAAGCAAGCATGGTTTACATGTATGTGAAATGTGAGTGTGAGTGTGAGCTGTATGACCCCGTTAAACGACCGTAAAAGACCCCCCTTTTTTGCTCGATATGTACCCTCCCCCTTTCCATTCCATTTTGGAGAAAAATAAACGCCGTCGTGTATGTGTGTATGTTGTTCTTTGATGGTGAAGAAGAAAAGTAATGAGACACCGAGTTTGTTTCCCGCCAACCCGTCCATTGTATACCCGCGTTTTAATGAATGCCACTTCCTCTTTGCGTTGAGCGTGTATGGATGTGCGATGAAGAGAGATTCCGTGTCTATGATGCGTCGAAGAGATAGATGTAGAGTATCATGTGAAATAGTCGTGCAAGAAAGTCGTATTCCATTTCTCCGGCTCCGGCCTGCTGCGCATCTCCTCATCTCTTTCGTCATCATCATTGTCGTCATTGTTGTCTTCCTTCTTATCGTCATCAGATGTCGCATCGCTCAGTTTATCCCCCTTATCCCACGTTTCCTGCGGAACATCAAACGACAGAAACGCATCCTCCATCTTGACACCAACCTGCCACCGCCCCAGCCACGGCAGGAAATTCTCATGCCCGCCACAGGCCGCGCCAGCATCGGGCTGCTGGACGTCGTACCACCCGGCTGTGCTGCGGCTGCAGTACTGCTTCGTCTCAAGCTTGATCCAGCGGTTGGTGCTGGGGAGCTCGCCGTAGGTGCCGTTGCCGGAGGGTAAGGGGGGCATTGCAAGGGTGGTGTTGAAGCCGAGGCGATCCATCCAGCTGGTGGCGAAGGGGAAGCGCGGGACGAGGGACATTGGCTTGAAGACGGTTTGGAAGAAGGGCCTGGCGCTGGGCTGAGATTCGTCGGGGTTGGACGGGTCGTCGTGGGGGTAGATTTTGATGGTGGTGGAGCCGTCGGGGTGGTGGTCCCAGACGAATTTGGCGAGATGTTTGGGGACGTTCCAGTCTGGAGGAGATGGTGTTAGTCTTGACTTTGATTTCGTGTTGCAGCATGATATATGTATATATATCCATGTATATGTATAAACATATTCGTGTATATACACATATAACATCAAGAAGCTGTACTTACTCGTCCTGCCGTTGAAACAGCTGTTTGGCGTTGACACGTAAATCCTCGTAATCTTTGGGTTGCAACCCCTCGTCTTCTTGCCATCTGCTTCCGTTCTCTCCCACTCAAAGCTGCCCGGCGCAACCAGCATCTCATCATACGGGCCTATCGGTGAATCCCTATAGCTCAGGATTTGGATCATGCTCAGGCCGCCAACAGGACGGCTGTAAGCCTCATCGGCAAAAGAGGTGACTCCTTCGAGAGGGGAGTAGGCGTGTTCGGGGAGCGAGCTGGCGGCTTTCTGCGAGGTCCAGAAGGAAAAGGTGTAGATGTCGCCGCGAAGGTCCCATTGCGGCGCTAAGTGAGCGATAGGTCCCCCAAAAGATTCGGAAGGGATCTTGACCTCTTTGACGATGGGTTCGGATAATAGGGTCTGAGAGGATGATTTGCTGGAGAGATCGTGAGAGAGTAAGGGTTCATGGATGCTGATTTGAGTCGTGGGGGTGGACGGGATGCTGGCGGATGTAGTTGAGGTGGCGTCTTCCCAGGGGGACGATGATACGGGCGACTGAGGTGAGCATGGCTGGTTGTCGAAATCGTCCTCGTCGAGGTAGTGAATCTCATCCGGGCTGAGAGAGGTATCGACTATGCGGAGCTGAGGTTTTGACTTGGTATCGGCAAAGAGGATGGGCCGTAGAGGAGGAGTTTGTGGAGCCATGGCGGTGTTGTGAGCCATGGTGATGGTTGTGTTTCTTGAATGGTGGTGATGAGTTGAGATTGGGTTACATCAGAGCAAGGATGGAAAAGTAAGGTGAATTTAGGGTTACCCGGCTTGCAGGCGTGAGTAAAAGTAGAGACCAGCTATTAAACAAGGGATAGATAGATGAGAACCGAAAGGGCAATTTTGTAAGTTGAATGAGTGTTGTAGAATCGCGTTGATGATGGTTGATGATGATGGAAAAGATGGATAAGTTCAAGGGACGAAGTAAAAAAGCCTATATCAAGGAATGAAAGAAAACGAGAAAAGAGAAAAGAGAGCCCGTGTCTCTTGAAGGCATAGAAAGAATGAGTGGTGTGTGAGTCGGATGAGAATGAGCGGAAGGGGAGGGGGGTGGGTAATCGAGGGAAAAAAAAAAGCAAGGACCTTGGGTGAACCGCTTCACACACACGGAGTTGTATACTTATGGAATTCCGCGGCGCTACTCAAGGCCCAAAAAGCTCTATCATTAAAGGAAAAGGAAAGGGAAAACTAGTGCCAAAGGAGAGAGGCCTCGGGAGCCAAGTGGAGGCTTTGACGACGCCGGACTCGATCTCGGCGCGGCAATAGGGCTTTGGATGTCCGAGTGGTGGTCTTTTTCTCTTTTCTTTTTTTCTTTTTCTTAGCTTGCCTAGCTCTTGGTTTTTGGTCTTTAAGATGGAGTACAGTGCACGTGGCGTGCCAGTAGTTTCATATGCTGATGGGGCTCGGATGGGTGGTGGTACATGTGAAAGTTGATGATGTAGCTATTCAAGGTATGAGGATGAAGAGCTGAGAGTGAGGCTAAGGGGGTTATTAGCTCGAGGAAGCAAAGGGAGCGAGATTGCAGACGGGGTGCAGCTGAGGTGGATTAAGAATGGATATAGGCCAAGCAGTGTAAATGGTTTGAAAAAAGGGAAAAAGGCTGTAAAAGGGCGAAGGAGCGAATTGAAAACTGTAAAACAAAGCAGTCCGAATGCAAGCAGTCAACACAAAGTAAGCATTGAGCGAAGAGTAGAAATGACAAAAGAATTTACTGTGTTGGAAAATCCCCAGCTGCATGCGGCGTGAGCGTGTAGGGGGGATAGGATCCCGGCTCCCGAAAAGAGACAGAACGCCCACAGGCTTGGGACTCAGCACCCAAAAAAACAATCAATCGGGTTGGACGAGGCAAAAAAAACCGGCCCTCCCCCAGTTTTCCCCTCAGAGGGAGGAGCACAAAAAGGTCAGCTCGGTTCTAAGAGTGTTCCAGAACGCAAAAGTAGCCTTGCATGTGTGTGTGTGTGTGTACCGTAGCATGCAATATGCAGGATCTCCGCACCCGGGTTTGGAATTCAAATGGCAGGTGGAGAAGGGGGTGTGGGAAGGGGACAACGATGACGACGATCGGCTTGGATCTCGGGCTTGCACGCTTAGAAAAGAAGGGAAAAGAGAGAAGAGAAGGGAGTGTACGAAACAAGAAGCGAGAGGAGGGGAGCGAAACTCTGTGTCAAAGAGGAGAGAAAGAAGAGTGGAGGAGGGAGAAGGAAGAGAGACAGGTCACCGGAATGCTGTAAGAGTGCGAGACCCAGTACTCTAGGAAAGTAAAGTTGGCCTGGCTTGGCGATCGAAGCTGGGCTGGCTCCCAGGATGAGCAAACTATGGATTCTGGATATGAGCTATGGGTAATGGATATCGGTAGAGGCAAGGGTGTGGATATAGGTGCTACTGTACTTGTATATGGCAATACTGTATGATGTGGATATGCGAGCTCATGGTAACCTAGTAGAACATGTATTTACTGCTGCCTTTGTGACTTACACGCGCTGAGTGGCTGTGTCAAGTTATGAGACTGAGACAACAACACAGTCCAGCTCCCCGAGGCATGACGCCAAACAGCGCGAGAGGCGAGGCAGGAAAACACCGAGAGACAAAGTCTCAGAGGCAGACAGTAACCAGGGAGAGAGAGGCCCAAAGAGACAAAGAGGGTGCGATGGGCTGCTGAGTAAGTGACGGGGGTCCCGTCTCCAAGGGACCGGCGATGCGTGCCCCCTGTAAACGAGAGACAGGGGGTCCTGGGGAAGGAATATTGGTACCTGCTTCTAAAGGGGTACGGCTCGGGTACCGCGAGCTACATTCGCGAATGGCATAAACTTCAATTACATGCATGTGTTGCATGTTAGCGGCCGCATGACGATAGCGCTGCTGCGGAAGATGAGCGTGCTGATCCGCAGAGTTGATTCTTTACAGTACCTACCTATTAGACAAAGCGTGGAACTTGCTCATAAACTATGCTGTTGCTACCTACTTGTAGCACACACCTGGTGGTAAGACATCGTATAATCCGCCAGTGGAGACTCTCAGCTCTTATAGTACCGGGAGCGACTGAGCTGATACGACGCGGCAAATCATGAGTATCTCAAGGTAGTGCGCCGTACCCGCATGGGCGCAGAATACATACGCATTTAACGTGCAGCAGGACTCTGCCTAGAACGAGTACGAGTGTGCAAGTCAGCACGTGGGGATGCAATGCACGCTCTTGTCGGAGATAATTGCAGGGCTTACATACTTCGTGTGCGGTTATCCAGCGTGTAGAAATACGACCTTGCATACCGAATATGAGTGGGAGGAATATACCAGGTTGGCAGTTGTGGTACGATTGTCCTGGGGTTGTATTGTAAGGCAGCTGAATTAATAACATGACGGACGTGCCCGATACTGACCCGTGCCAGGCCGATAAAGAGATTTGACTGCAATGTCCTTTCTGCTTCTCCAGATCTAACTTGTGCGCCTGGAAACGCGACAGCCGCCGCGGAGCTGTCTCCGAAGCTAGCATTTAACTTGCTCTTCAACTTTGTTGCCTTCCTTCTCCATAACCGAGCAGTGATGAACGAGAACGAGGAAAAGATGCCAGGCAACTCACGGACGCCTTTTATTCCCCGTATCCCGTTGCCTTGACCTCTTTGAGCCACCTGTCAGGGTCCGGCTTTGGGCATGGAGGGCTTCGATAACAGAAAAAAAAGCTAAGGAAGCACACAAGGGCCGTGTAGCGTTGAAGGGAAACGGGCAACTACTCAGCTACGGTAGGCCAAAAAAAAGAGAGGAAAATTAGAGAGACAGAAAAAGACTCGCTAGTAACGGCGCCTTTGTTTAGCGTTCCCTCTAGCTGATGGATGCCAAAAGTTGCCAAGTTTAGAGGAAGAAGGCTAATACAAGAGCATGAAAGCTGCACCATACTACTGCCATCAGGTGGGCATGGATTTCATACGCATCGCCGCTGCTAAACTGAAGGAGGAAAAGAGTACCCATGGGACTAACATCAGAAACGAAGCGAATCAATGGGCAGCCGCATGGCATGGCCGAGAGGGTGTCCACCGGGGCTGAAGGGCAAGTGAGGCGCTACTACGACTGTAGTAATCAAAACCAGCCAGGCTGGCCCTTTAGGATGGTACCTGAATCAAAGGCCAAATAACCCTATTTCATGCATGTATATGTAAACAAGTAACATGTGCGATTCGTTATTGCGCAGCTGTTAGTGCGACCTGACAAAGTCCCAAGGGAGAGGGAGAGACTCAAAGCTCGTGGCTGTGGCACCCGGCTGTAGCCACCAAGATAAAGCCAATCAAGGTTCCCACCGGTCTCAGGTACTAGACTATTAGCTTGTAGCGTGCTCTTGTTCCGCTTGGGCAAGGAACAGGGGTTTGGCGTTGTGGCATATGACCAATTCAGCGGCACTACAGCAGGACCAAGACGACGGACGGCTAGAAGAGCTGTGAAGTACATGACGTGTATTCAAACCACAATTCTACTAGGTGGGATGAGCCAAAGAAGACCTCTTACGGGACAACTTGTCATCTTCGTTACATGTAAGCAGATACAAGGCAAGTTGTGTACAGTAGCACAAAAGGGAGAAGAAACAAAGACAAAATAAAAAATTACTCCCCACGCAGAAGACCAAGCAGTCAAAATTAGTCCGCATCCAAAGGGATATCGACTCCGTGCTCCCGCATCTCGTCGCTGATAAATCAGCTCGTGGCCAAGCAACTACAGTATATACCACCAGTTCCTTATCATGATGGATTACCAAGCACTACAGCGGATGGAAGATGCGGAATTGCAAAGCGAGCGAGCAAACAAAGAGTGAGAGACAAGAAAAGAGATGAAACGCAGAGCATGCTCCATGGACTTTCCACTGGCGGCCCCCATCCATGCTCCCGTCCGGGTCCGCCAGGCATCCACCATTGGCCTCTTTCGCCATACCCCTGAGCTTTGTCTTCCTGCTCAGCTTCACGTTCTGCTCTGCGTGTTCGATGCTGCTTCCATTCAAGGCTCCGCTCTGTTTTACTTTCTCTTTGACTAATGCAAGTCTACAACCATTAGTAGCCACCGGCAGTACACTACCTTTTTTCCACCTCGGCGCCGAACAATAAAAAAAAAGCCGTTCTCCAATCTCCGCTGCAAGACGTCAGCACCTAAAAAAAAAAAACACCAAACCACAGCGGATACGTGTACAGGAAGTGGGCATCTTTTCTCTTTTCCAACAGAAAAAGAGGCGGGACCTCGGCACAAAAGTTTCACGAAGTAGGCCCCGTTCCCCTCTGTCCCTGGTCCCTGCAATTGGGGGGGGAGAGACACGGACGGACCCCCCATACAAAAGCATCCGTAGCATCGGATGGTAAAAAGCAAAGCTAAGCCCGCTAAACAAGGAGGCAAGGGAAGAAAAGGGAATAGGCGAAAGGGCTAGCTGGGAGACGCAAGGTGGCTCGGGTGTAGCAAATTATGGAGCAATACGCTTTGATCTAAGAAAGAGAAGAAAAAAGAAAAAAAGAAAATTAAGATCGTGCTTGGCTTGGGGGACCTTGATGCTTAAGGTGGTGAATGAGAAAAGGGATCAGCGGGTTCGGAATCCACTCTGGAAATGCTTATATACCACTTTTATAGTGGGTAGCCCGCGTGTCAATGCTGATGCACGATGTAACATTGCGTAGGGGATTTATCTTGGAGAGAAAAGGAAGAAGAAATAAAGAACGTGGAGAGGAGAGGATAGCCGCGATGGGCAGTCCAACACGCCATTGGAGATACCCCTGGAACACGGCTGCTGGGGACTCATCTACCGATTTATTTATTACTGCAAGTCCGCAGGGAGACTCATCGCACTAAACCATCAAGGTACAACACGCCGAAGCCTGATAGTGCTGTAGTATATGGAGCTTCGGAGGACTGTCTATACTGTAGTACTGTAGTTCTAACAAGGTAGCGCCGGTTAATTTATTCTTGTCTCGCTGTTGGCTCTCGCCACGCAGCGCGCCCAACAAAACAGATTCGATCGATTTCTGATCGATGCGTCCCGACCAACAACCCGTAACCAATCTGCCGTGCAACAAAGGCCCAACATGCATAACGAAAAAGGTAGCATTAGGGCCCGGCCCGGGGCCCCCTTTCGGAAGAGGCCCGGCGATGTATATGTGATACAACGCCCCCGGTAATAGTGTCTGATATTAGTATTCAGCTCAGCTTCAGCTTCAGCTTCATCCGCAATGATACGCTTTGTCCAACCAGTTATAGCCACCACATCCCGAAGCTCTGGTCTGATCACATCGTTCCATCGAGCTTGGACGTTACATCCAGCAATCCCCCAGTCAATGACAGTGAGCTTTTATACAACGAGTATATGACGTCTCTGCATACTCTTAGAATGGCATGTACTTGTATCAATAAACAAAAACCATCATCACCCAGCATCTGTAGCAAAACCGGGCAGTTTGCACACAGCGTCGCATCCCGCTCCATGTCCCCGTCGCTCTCGTTCACCGCAAAGTGTCGGTGTGTTGCTGGCTCTGTCCACTTACAGCAACTTGTGCATCAAGTCTCAGCAAGCCGCTCAGCTCTAAAAGGACCTGGCCAAAAGTGGCCTTCTGAATCCAGGGCAATGGGCTGACGATAATACGGAGAGTCCGTGGACATGTGTCTCTCTCTCTCTGATGCAAAGCTCCGAAATACCGCGGAGTGCCCTATCCATCGGTCACTTTACCGCTCACTCGTCTTGTCCATCCATCATCACTGCCCAAAAGAGCTCGGCTCATCATGCCCAACTCGCACTTTGCGCACCCTTTCGGACGTCCGCGAGCCCAATTCATCCGCCCCTCCGTCTTGGACCTTGTCCCCTTGCTGTTTCCTGTTCGGAATACGGAGTAATACGCATTTGCTTACATGTATGCTTCTTTAGCCGGCAGCACAGCACAGTACACCACTAACAACTGTTGCTTGGTACTTGGCGGCAGCAATTCAAGCAACCTCGATCAAATCAGAGTCTAGAAAGTCGGCGGTTCCAAATAATCGCTCATATGCAGGTGATTATGTAGACGTAGAACAAATCGCAAAAGTGCCTCTTGCTACTAACACTCGCGTGCACTCGTGCATTCGTGCATCGTGCATTGTGCATATGCAACACGCCACAATAATCACGCCCGTAATGGGCTGCCAGCATGCATGACGCCCTATAGGATTCGACGCTTGTTTAAATCGATGCGTGCAATTTGCTCATTCGTAGAAATCAGCAAAAAGCAGCAAAAATACCTCGGCATACATACAGTACGACTTACACCCTCTTCAACTCACAAATAGTATACCTGAATCGCGTTCGAGACCTCCCTTCACGAGTAATTCGAAAATAGACAAAGACAAAGCTGTCTCAAACCTCACACTCCTGACTCAAAACCAAAACTCAAAAAGACCCTTCCCACACACCCCCAAACCACCGCGCAAATCTCTGCCTCATCCGTCATCCTTCCCTCAAAAAACACACACAACATTCCATCGCACTAGCTCCATCATGACTGACTCGCCCACGTTCAAGTACGGCGACAAAACAAAAATAAGCTGTCGAGCACATTCCGGTCCACATCCTTTTAGGCTTAAACACAAAAGTACTCCGTACAATGATTTATAGACTTACATCTCTTTCTTCTGCAACACAGCAATCACCCATCCCACTCGTTTCCACTTTGCCATGCGTACATACTCCGTCTGTCCGTGTGAATGACCCGCTCCTTTTCGCCGGGACCCTCCTGATCAGCACCCCGCAGATATGTCCCCGGCCGGCAGATCACCTCGCCACCGTGAGTCTCAGAGAGGACTCGGTTCGATGAAGACGTTGTGGCAAACACAAATCCCCGCCAAGAAAATAATTGACTCCGAAAGTGCTCTGAAGACCTGCAATAGAGACAGCATCACATGCTATTGCTTGCTAATTGTGAGCTTTGATGAGATGAAAAGACATTACGTACAGTAGTTGATATAAACATGACAAACCAAGCCAGCCTCGCCAGACTTCTCGGGCCCCTATTGACATTACAAGAAAACAAATCAATCATTTCATGATCCCATTATGATAGCCCATACTTGCAGTACTTGTTAATAGATACGCCTACTTGCTGCCATCGGCTACTCCCACAATGTCAGCCTCAGTGTAGGCTCGCCCCATTCTGGAAACTCAGACTCGCTCTCAGGTAGCTTCACGCTGGTGCTGCTGATTGCAATGTAGAGTCCAGTCACCAGGGCCGGGTCGACTTCTTTGTTGTCAATATCGACAACACGAAAGTGTAGACTGTGTTGTAGAAACGGCACCACCGAGTCCGGCTCAAGATCTCGTATAGTTCTTTGGTCGACTTGCTTCATTAGTGCCATGGTCAAGGGCGCTGTTCCAGACATCTTGGACTGAGAGCTGCCCATCCCGTTCATTGTAAAGATGCCAACTGATCCTATGAGGTTTGAGGCGATGCCCCAGCTAAGGATGTCTTCTGATGGTCCCCCAGCAAAGAAATAGACAGTGAATGACCCATCCAACGCACCATGGTTCACATGAACATTTGCAATCCATTCCGTATAATGTCTCTCTGCCACAGCCGCATCTTTCATATCAAACTTGGGATTTGGTCGGAAGCTCTTATTGCCCGGGTTGCCTTTCCATATCCCGCTAGGCCTTCGTTGCGATTGACTCTTGAATCGAATCATAGCTGGGCTGTTGTTCCCAAGCCAGTTGTTGATCTTTCTAATCAGCTTGTCTCGTGGGATGTTGGTATCGCCGTACAGAGCTGATGTGTCTCCATATGCATAACCAAACACCTCAGTCGTTCGAGACATGTCCGAATCCCAGAACGTGCCGCTGGCTGAAGACATGAAGGGAGTAAGTGGGGTGCTAGAGTTCTGCATGGTTCCTTTCAGCGCAGTATAAGTCGTCTCTCCTGAGATTTGAGGCGTCATCCATGCCGTAGGATTGAGAAGCTGCCACATTGATATCAACCTGTCCGTCATTACATGGTGTAAAAAGAAAAGAGGATCGAAAGAGGACAGAGGAACGTAGGTCATATGACCTCCAGATCCGCCATAGATGTGAATAATATCATGGACAGCCTCGATCGAGTCCAGATTACTAAGATTTTGGGATATTGCATAGTTTTTGTTGCTAAATGAGTCGAACTCGTGATAGCTTGAGAACAATATATAAAGCCGCTGCTGAATCTCGGGCAGTCTTGCGAGCAAGGCCGAATTCACCTGGTCATTCATTGAAGGAGGCTCTGTTTCACTGATTTGTGTGTTTGGAGCCCTCTTTGTCTCATTCCAACTTTTCAGCTGCCAACGGTCAGTGAATGAGAAGCTCCTGACACCATATATCTATCCATACTTACCGGCGGCCAGATGAATGCGTCCTCATCAAGGGGGTGAAATGAATACGAATACAATGGATTTCGAATGACTTGCACGCCGTTGGGGCCGTATTGAGTCATTGTGGAATTCCAAAATACCTCAGGAAAGTGGCTTTGGCCAGCTGGTGCAGGGGATGCCCAGTCCCAGTACGGTATCCGAAATTCTGAAGCAGCTTGCTGGTAGAGCAGACGTTCCGTCGCGTTGCTGAACATGCGAGCAATGGCGTCGGCAAGCTTATGCAACTCTTGCTGCGATGAGTTAGTGTCTCGTCTTAAAAATGCCATTCAAACTGTGGCAACATCGACAATCGGATCTCAAGAGAGCTGACCTCGTACAGGGCTAGATATGGCCGGTGCCATGTTGGAAACAACACAGAACTATGCGGACAGTAGCCTGACATGCTCGCGCCCGGTACTGGTTCAACGCCGTTCCATGTGACAAAAGGCACGCCGTGTATCCCTGGATCGAGAGAGACTCATCAAAACCTTGTATCCAACGCCAAGTTCGCTCAGGGTTCCACTCACCGGCTATCTGGTAATACGACAGAGGATCGTCCTGACTGACTGACTGAAACATACTCAGCGCCAGCACGTACAGATCCCACTTGTATCTATCTGCCTGTACATCGCGGATCTCGAGCCTCAGGGGTATGCTCCCATTGGCAGCCAGCGGCAAGCGGCTGATGACGATGGGCGCATTGGGATCTTGTCGTCGGGTAAGTAACACCAAATCAACACCGAAATCATAATCTTTGCCGGAGACTCCAGATATGATGGAATGCAGAGCCCAAACAAGCAGCAAAAAGAGGCGCATGGTTTGCGTTGGCCTCTATCCTTGCAGCCTTGATACTAAAGAGCGATCTGCCGGCTCCAAGTCTCAGCGCATACACTGCCTCAAGCACACCAACCGTCCAAAGATTTTGTTTCGAAGTTTAAGAGAGCGTAAGAGAGGATCAATGGTATAGGAAAAAAAGACTTTATGCTGACTTTGGCCAAAAGAAACAAGTGGCAAGAATGAAGAATGTGCAAATGGGCGCCCAGATTAAAAGAGAGAAAGAGAGAAGGCTAAATGAAGCATCAGCCCAAGCGCGACACAATGTACAGCACTGATCTCTCCGATATTAGGATGAACGAAGCGAGCGAAATCAAGAAAAAAATCGAGAATTGAGAGATAGATAATAGAAAGAAATGAAGAGGGTCGAAAAAGCCTTGGTCAGCAGCTGGCGCAAACAGGAGGAAGGCGGTCCCCAAACGCAGCTACCAATGCCAAGGCACCGCTTCACTCCAGGATACCCGAATTGCCGCTGCTTGTACGAGACTTTGATGGAACCGGAACCAACGTGCTTCTGCAGGCTAAATTAATTTCGCTCGTGGCAGCTCCAAGCCTGGAATATCCCTGACCGTGGCTCTTCCCCTTTCAGCTTTCGTGGCCAAGTCGGAGCTGATCATGAGGCGGTTTTATCTGTAGCGAGTGGCTCAGCCATGTCTTGGCCCCAACGACAGACAATGAGGCGGGAGCTGGTCTGAAACGGGCAATATGAGCTTCTCGATATGCAGCTGGATCACGAGTTGGTGCTGTGCCAAGTTTCAGGGCTCAGGGTCTGGGTTTGTGGAAGCGGCAAGGACGGGAGAGGCTCATCTCTTTTTATATCGTGGTCACACCGCACCCTTTCGAAATCATTAACAGCATATGCGTATGCGCTGCCGCTTCATCCGCCCTGCGTTGCAAGCGGCAAGCCTGCATCTCGACCGAGAGTCTTTGTGCTTCGTAACACGAGATGCGTGCTGCACTCTGATATCATCAATTTGAGACTTCGTGCTCCGATGAGCGGCCGAGAACTCGTCATATTGGAGATAATACCTGCAGAAGATTGAGATCAAGGCAGTGTACCCAATATACTCTTATCAAATTGCTCAAATATGCATCTAAAGATCTGACTAATACAGCCAACACCAACAAATTACTATATACAACCAGCTCCCCAATTTTATGTCTCATCCAAATCTCATTTCCTTTTTGTCTCAAAACACCCGACTATGCCCCAATGGAAATTTGCTTTAGCGGCTTCATCGGCCCTCTGCGAGGCTCGTCGGACTTGTCTATCCTGTATTTTAACTTGACACCCATGGCCGCCAGCTCGACGTCCAAGAACTTGAGCGCGCCGGGGACCACGACCTGCGTCGTTTGATCTCCACCAACCCAGCAGTTGCCCTGGCCATCCTCCCAAATCTCGCCCTGGATTTCCGTGAGGTCGATACCCTCGCTGTCGTCCAGCTTGACGGCACAGTTTCGGCAACGGACCATGCTTGGGGCCTTCTTCTTTCCTGGCGCAAATTGAGAGACAGTTGGTTGCACAGACAAGAAGGATCCACAGCGACGGCAGATCCACGATTTGGTGTAATCTGAGCAGTTGAGCAGTCTGTCTTGCAGCAAGAAAGCTGTGCCGTGGGCCAACAAGGCGTCACGCTCCATTTCTCCCACACGAATACCACCACCTCTCTTTCTGCCCTTGATGGGCTGGCCAGTCGTGGGCACAACCGGACCAGTGGTTCGGACCTGATACTTGTCGTTGACCATGTGACGCAGACGCTGGTAGTAGACCACACCGATGTAGATATCGGCACCCAGTTCCTCTCCAGTGATACCGGAATACATTGGCTCGTTTCCATGGTAGTTGAATCCAGCCTTCATCAGCTGGTGTCCAAAGTAGTCTGCCGCCGTGTTCTCTTCATCAAATCTGAATGGAGTAGAATCTTGCGCCAGTCCATGCAGAGCACCTGCTTTTCCGGCAAGCGACTCCACAAACATACCAATTGTCATTCGAGATGGGAAAGCGTGAGGGTTGATAATGACATCAGGCTGGATGCCCGTTTCGGAAAAGGGCATATCTGTGGCCGGCCACTTCTGCGACAAGACACCCTTCTGTCCGTGTCTGGACGAGAACTTGTCACCGATGATGGGAGATCGAGGGATTCGGATCTTGATGGAAATGGTCTGCAAGGGCTCAGAGCCAGACTCAGCACCGATTAGTCGTACTTCCTCAATAAAACCGACTTCGGAGTCCTTGTATTTCTCATAGTGCGTAATTCCGTCAAGGTTGACCAGGTTTCCGTTGTAATCAGGCGTGACTGTGTGGTAGGCGCACAAAACATCATCTTCCTTCACCATGCGGCCAACGTGAGGTAGACCATCATCATCCAGCATGCCTTGATATGCGGCGCTGACATAGCTGTGAGGTGCAAAGCCAAACATCTTGACAACACTCTTGGCGGCTCTCGTTCTCGAGTCATCCTTGAGCGTAATCTTCTTGGTCTTGTACACTGTACCATGGCCAAAGCCTCTCTCGTGAGCGGATTTGTTGATGATCATAGCATCGTCCATGTCGTAACCGGTGTAAGAGATGACTGCTACAACGGCGTTCATTCCGTTGGGGAAGTTGTCAAAGCCATAAGTGTTGTGCAGAGGTGCGCGGACAATGGGCGTCTGGCCCGTCTGTATCCTATATGACTTGTTGTCTGTTCGGTGGCGAATGGCCGTTCCAGGCGTTCCCATAGTTTGCTTACCCATCTGACACTGGTACATGTTTCGCGGGGACTGGTTAAAGTCTGAGAACGGCGTCATGTTGGCAAGGATGGAAAGCATATTAGTCGGGTCATATTCAACGTGTGTCGATATTCCAGACTCAATCTCCTGCGGAACGACGGCGATTGACATGTAGGGCTGCTCGTGGGGGCCCACAAAGTCTTCCTTTTGTAAAGGCAGGTATTTGACGGGTCGCACCATTCTGGATGGTGTGGATGACAGGTAAAGACCGGGGTATGAGCCTCCGTTTGAGGGGGGAACGTAGCCAATCTCAAGCTGCAGAGGCACTCTGTGTGTGCCCTCGACTTTCCAGTATCTCAAGCAATCTGCGATTCGAAGTGACTCCTTCGGGGTGGACCATCCAATGACCTTGCCGTCCATCATGATAACAACACTCTCATCAGTGGAAGCAGATGAGGTTTCCACAGCACCCAGCTCGGCCACCAGCGCGGGAACATTGGACACGTCGAGATGGTCGGTCATGATTTTACACTTGTGAGTCATATGGTTCAGCAGACCACAAGGAGAACCATCAGGCGTATGGACAGGACACATGAAGCCCCAAGATTCCGGCAGCAGCTTGCGCACGGCAGTTGTTTTCAGCTGGGCAAAGAAGGCACCACGATGAACCATTCTGAAGTGACTGATGAAACGCAAAAAGTTGAGCTTTTCTGCCACTACAGTGAAGCCAGCCGTTTGTTGTAAATCCAGGCCAGAGGGACTGACCAGATTACCAGTGGACAGGAAGTACTCGAGGCCATTGGCGATGTTCTCATTTGATTTTCTGAAGATGCCACCAGGAAATTCCTTTTTGAACTCTTCAGAGGTGAAGTTCACAGCTGGGTGCCTTCTCAGATAGTCTCGGATAGCGCTACGAACGCTCGTTCCGAGAAAGTCGTCAAGCCTCTCCTTCAAAATCTGTCCGTAGAGAAATCCACCGAGCAGAATCTCCTGGTTCTGGATAGCATCGGGGTTGTCGACGGCGCATTCGCCTGCAGCCAAAGCGTAGAGCTTTCGAATCATGAACAAAACCATGTGAAACTTGTCGAGATCTTGCTTCTCTGTGACGTCGACATTGCCCAAGTGGACACAGACAATCCTGCGCAGGAACTCGGTTCCCACCTCGTAATCCGACATTGTTTCCGGCACTCCCAAGACAACTCTAAACTTCTGACCCAAGTAGGCGCGAGTCTCTGATTTGCTGTAGAGGCGGTAGGCCTTGTATGTTCTCAGCAGAAGCTCCACTCTGTCTGTGAGGAACGTGTTCTTGGCCGCCTTGGAGCCCATGGGTCCAATAAGACCCTCAAAGATTTCTCTGTCATTGGTCTCCACCAAAGCCTTCAATATCATGATGACGGGAATGAGATATTCGTTCTTGCGCCATGAGAATCTAAAGGTCACATTTCCATCCTTCAAATAATGCAGCACATTTGTCTGAGAGGTTTCATCGGGCCTAACTGATCGAAGAATGATACCGTACGTGGTGTATCCGGCACCTCGGTTCGTGAAACTCGGACGGTTGATAGCCATGGGGAAGTTTCGTTTATTCACTTGCAGCAAACGGATAATCTTCTCATTACCGTTGACAATGAAGTATCCACCAAGTTCTTCGGATTCTTCTTTGCGTCGGACCAGCAAGTCTGGCGAATTGTTCTCGAGATGGCATCGGTTTGACTGTTTGTGCTTTGTAAGCAAAGCTTCACAGCAAATGATGAAAATGTGAAGGGGAGCTTCCTACCTTGATCATAATAGGAACCTGGCCAAGCTCTCGGGTGAATTCGATGGTGTCGCCTCCATTGATGCTGTACTCAAAAGTGGCGGAGAGCTTTCCTCTGTAGGTAGCGTGTCTTTCTCTGCATTCAGCAGGGAAAATTTCTCTGTTCAAGGCCAGCTTGTTGGATGGCGGCACCTGCGGCTTCTGCAGGGTGACCTCCTTGATTCGAATATTCAGGCGGTTCCTGTCTTCTGGGTCGGCGCGGTCGTTGCCATCGAGGAAAATCTTTGTCCCAATATCCGCCAGGCCATGCGCAAGAAGGCCGGGCTTTCCATCGCCGCGGAAGATGGCATTGAACGACTCAATGTGGGGATTGACTGCTAATTGGAGAGCAGGATAGGCGGAATGATCGGTGGGAGGATTGCGAAACAGATCCTGGCGACGCAGAGTATGGAACTGGTGGTCCCATTCTGTGCTGGTGGCTGATGGTGCCATGATGTCTGATGTCGAATGAGAAATTGCTATATAGGCGAATCGTGATTCTTGCGCAGTCGGGTTTCGAAATTAGGGATTAATTATAAAGTAGATTGCCTAAGAATCAATACATCGAGACAGGCAGCTTCTTCTCGAGCGTTTCAGGAATCAACGAAGCGCCTGTCCCAGGTCAATTGCAACTGGAGGCAATTCGGCAGACGCTTCTCGTAGATAGCTTGCGGTCTCCATAGAAGAAAAAAAAGTTGACTGATAAGGATAGTGGGTCACATGAGATAGTGCTATCGATAGTGCTAGCAGCAGTGACATAAGCAGCTCATGGCATGCGCCCAGGCGGGGTTGGCAGCAGTGGCTTGTGGCTGCCACAGCGCTTGTGGCTCGTAGCGAAACGCAAATGGCCTGATGGAGTGAATGAGGACTATTGTTGAAGCTGTGACGATGTGTTGCTCTTTATGATGTACTCGTTGAAATCAGCTTTGATAACTCTCCTTTGGGATTAATTCTAGTCGCTAAAGCTTCCCATTCAGTGTTGTCTTGAACATGTCATCGAGATTGGCATACAGAGTGACAGAGATGTCAAAAGCCATATTGCAGTGTACCTGGCATCAGGCAGAGAAGAAGGCGCATTGAAAAAATGCTGCTCGCCGAGACTACTATAGCACTAATTTATTCAAAAGTCTCTCTACCTGTGTCTAAAGATACCGAGACTCTGCAGCATAGATGCATAGAAAAATGAAAAACCACTGATACAGGGTAGGAAAATATGCATAGAGGAGGACTTCAATACCTCATTGAAGCCATGGCGATAAACCAGGTGTATCTTCAGGCTGCACGTTTTCATGCTCAAGCAAATGCAAAAAATGCCATCCCGAGCTCGGAATGTGAATGATAGACTCAACCTGGAGTATATGGCCTCGCAGCATAATATATTGGAACATTGTTTAAGCAAGGTCAAGCATATACATGCGATACCTCTCTGCTGCCGAAAATATGGTGTCGGAAAGTAATAAACCACGAGGCTTCTGGGCTAACTCTTTAGTTCGAAAACAAAAGTTCTTCGAGAAACATACCTGTGCTGGTGATATAAGCATTCGATTGCATATGCTAGATTCTGTAGCATGTGATATCAAGGCAAAGCTGGGTCTCCCGCAGCCTACTCTTTGCTGCTAGCCGCCAGCACCAAACGGCATGAGCATTCAAGCGTATGATAGAGAGAGATATAGGCAGAATCACCGATCTCGAGTATTATTAGAAACCGAGGCGGACGGCTTAAGCGAGCCTCGTCCCATATGCTGCTGCACACCAGCACCCAGCAAAGTGACGGATGACCACGACCACTGAGTTGGTGTGCCAAGTACTTTATTTGGCAGATATTAAGGTGTCATGGAAGCGGCTCTCGACGTAATTATACTTGGCCTCCTCCCAAAAGCGGCACCCCCTGGTCGTGATATTTCCGTATCTTGTCTCATACATGGAGCTTTTATATAGCGGCGATCCACAGTCAAGCCATTTTAACCCCTGTATATTGCTCAGTATCAATGTCAATTTTCTCAGCTTCTGGTAGCTGAGATATGATGAAAATTTTGCTTTTGCTATGAGTGCTGACCTGATTCAAAGCTCTATTTGCCAAATCTTGGACTATTTAAAGGCCTCATAGAGAACCCCTATGATAGCTATTGCTGCAAGGGCCCTTTGGCCTGAGCCTCTTCCTTCTTCGCAAACTCTTTTAAAGAAGCTGCCCACCATTACAGCCGATAGAGGTGCTAGGCGTGGGAGCAGGGGCTCTAAATAGGAACCGTCCACGCATCCTCTTCTCCAAAAGCCCGTCCCGATCGGCCAGATCAGGATGAGCAATGGGGCCCGGCAAGCAGCCCTCAGAGCAGGCAGAAGAGAGCTAGCAGTGCCTCGTGGACATAGCACAGGGCATAAACAGGCCGGGTGTGATTTGAGATGCATAGAATCATTCATGCAGATTGGAGCGAACGCATCTGATTCACCGATATACGAACATGAAAGTACAAGTAAATCTTCAGACGTCTTTGCTGTCTGCGCGAGACTACAGCGCTTCTTACAGGCTTGATAGCTCTTCTAGGTGTTATCGCTAGGCGGACGGGCCCGATGGCGGGGCATCAGAGCTCGCTGAGACAGTCGCTGCCCGCCAGCCTTATTATTCGCTATGGTGGAAGTCAGTAACCAGCCAGTGGCAGCAGGCAGGTGGTCCAACTCGACCCTCTTTCCATCGAATCAACCCCACCTCATCGCCCTCATCTTTACCCTCTTCATCCTCCGCTCAATCGCCATCATCGTCCCCATATCGGTCATTTATAATCAAGTATCAGCTTAGATTTCCATCGTTTGTTGTTTACGATCCTCTAACGCGTACGCATCGATTCCGTCAGCGACTACTAGACAGAGAGCGCCGCACGCAGAAACACCATCGCAGAGAGACGAAACACGACAGCCATCAACACCACTTCTGCTGCTAGGCGCTGTACTCCATAGTCTACTGCACGCTCGTCTCGTTAGAAGCGCTGGAAATGGCCTAGTTCGCCTGCAGCCTGTCATTGAGATCACCGGCACAAGACCAGACATCTCCCCCAAGGCAGTTCTCATCACCAGGCGAGGTGTGCACTCGCATTAGCCGCTGCTGTTGCAAGCTAGGCACAGGCACCTCCATCCGAGACACTGGAATAAATACCTTGCTGTTCTGCACAAAATCGAGCTGCTCCAGCAGTGCATGGCAAGGCAAGGTAGGCACTGCTCGTCTTTATGCATCCTGATACCCCGGCTCTTGATCGTCCCAGCCTGCACAGGCGAATGGAACTGCAGAGTTTGCACAGGGCAGCGGTTAACCTCTACTGGCAGCGTAGGTCTGGTGACTCGACAAACACAGCATACCCGCTTCCATACGACGTCCCGAAGTTGCGCACGCACGGTGCTAGCACGCAGGTTCCTTGGTGTGCCGCCGCGACAAAGCAGAGCTACCGCCGCCTAGGCTGCCTCTTGCGCTTTGGTTGGCTGCGGCCCACGGGTCGCCAGTTTTTTTCCCATTCTCTTTTTGCCCATCCTTGTGCTGCGGGCGAGCATCTCCCCCGTCCACTAGCAGTGCAGATAGCGGCGTAGCTTGCCGTCCTGAAGCTGCGAATTTGCCAGCTTCGGACCTACGTCAACAGGTGCTAGCTGCGATTACGATACGCCGCCTACGCTTGGCTCTACGAAGCACGCCCTTTACCGTCGAATTCTGCTGCTGCATCTCTCTACAGCCTCCCTCGCATTCCAGACGAGCGCAGAAACAAAGGTCAGCCTCTCCCAAACCGCCCAGCTTCCCCCCAGCCAGAGCTCGTGCTTGGACGCCCGCCAGCCCGCACTGCTCGTCTGTCTCGACCACCATCCATCTTGCTCCAGGTGGGGTTCGCTCTGGTGCTTCCTCCGCCATCACCTCAAGCCCTCATGTCACTTGGACCAACCGTTGCGCAACAACCTTGAATCTTGCCCTCCGCATCCCTATCTTGCCCCATCTCTTTTTTTCTTGCCCTTGAATTTTTTTTTCTCCCTGCACAGACTCCGCGCATCGCCGCCAGACACCGTCGACGAACCCGGCATCCAGCTTACCCATCTTTTCGCAGCTACTTTGTACAGAGGCGTCGATCTTCGCCATTGCTGCGCCATCCATCCGCATGCCAGGCGGCAAGCTTTGCATCCGCACGAGCTTTGCGCCGCTGTCGGTACATCGATAGATTTCTTCACGAGCTTCGACACGACGTTCCTTGACTGCACTGCCCGCAGTGTCTCGTTGACGACACTGTCGCTATTGCGCGACTTCCTGAGATAGCATTAGACCGCCGGTCGGACCGCCGACTGGACCTGTTGCGATACCGTCTATTGATACGATCTCCTCTCTCTATCTCGCGTGCTTCTCCCTATTCTTCGCTTGCTCTTGTTACCGATATCCGATCGCTGTCTTGTATAACGATAAAAAAAACATGGCTGGGTTATTTAGGAAGGTGTATGACTGGCTGTTGCGGACCTTCTGGTGAGTAGTAATTATCTGCAGGGGCTGAGGCGGGGCCCATGATACCGCTGCTTGGTAGCATGGTGTTGCTGTGTCGTAGCGCCAACGGCCCTGAGCTTGCCCGCTTGCCTCTCCTTGAGCCTGGCGTGTTTGGATACTGACTGGCGATGCTAGGGCGATGGAAATGGAGGTGACCATGGTTGGATTACAAAATGCTGGAAAGACGTCGTTATTGCGAGTACTGGCGGTAGGCATCCCATTTCTTGTGATATGATAGTCCTCTGCTGGATTAGGCTGACTGATGGTTGTTTGGTACGGCTTTGTAGGGTGGAGAGTTTACACTTGAGTAAGCGCATGCCCCCTTCCCTCATCGTCCCTCATCGTCCCTTCTTCATCGTGTCGCCATGGGGTTGTCGGCGGTTGTCGGATCGTCTCCATGGTATCCGTCTGTGGAAGGATGGGTTCGAAAAACAGGCCTGATTACTGACTGTGATTGTTGTGCAGCTCGATTCCGACTGTCGGGTTTAATATGAAGCGTGTGCAACGGGGCCATGTTACACTCAAGTGTTGGGATATCGGTGGGCAGCCGCGTTTCCGCACCATGTGGGAGCGGTATTGCCGTGGCGTGAACGCCATTGTCTTCATCGTAGACATTGCGGATGTAGAACTCATCCCTCAGGCCAAGGAGGAGCTTCACTCCCTCATGGCGCACCCGTCTTTGGGCGGAATCCCCTTGCTTGTCCTCGGGAACAAGTCTGACCTCGACGAGAAGCTGTCCGTGGATGAACTGATTGACGAGCTGGATTTGAAAAGCATCCAGCACCGTGAGGTTTGCTGCTACGGCATCAGTGCTAAACACGAGACAAATCTGGATGCCGTGGTTCAGTTCCTGATGAAGTGGGCTGGTAGGTGAAGGCTCTCATCTTGCTAAGCACACATGGCGGCTGGGAAAGTTTGCCCAGCCGTCTGGTGACATAGCAGAAGACCTTGTTGCCCAGACACTTCAGAACAGACAGGACTGGAAACGGCACTGACCATTAATGCTCTTAATGCCCCAAGCCCCCAAACCCCAGTGCGAAGAGGTCGACTAGACCCGGCACCTTGTTGAGCGAAGCACAGCCCGCCGTATGAGCGGCAGGAAGGCGAGATATTTTCCGGACGGACGGCAGTTGGTATATAAATTTCCTCTCTCACGAACTCTCATGAAAGATGATGGCGACCATGGCAACTTCTTTTTTTCTTTTTGGTTTGTTTTGGGCTCTTGACCGGGGCTAACCTTTTGAGATGATCCTCCCGTTTGGCTCCAGGTATGGATGAGAGTAAAAGAAAGACGGCATCCGGAGGCATCGAGTGTGAGATATAGAAAACGGAACCGGGGCTTGGAGCATGGTGGGCACTCGCCCGTGTCTTTTGTCACCCCTTTGCCTGTTTCTTTGGTTGGATAAGTTGTTGCGACCTTTCGTTTCTTATTTTCTTCTTATTTTCCATGGACAAGATCAACTCCAAGGCGCGCCTATGTATAGCAAGCGATCCGGGCGATGAGATATGAATGATGATTTATAGCATTTTCTGCAAGAGTAAGAGTAAGAGAACAAGAAAAGGAAAAAAAAAAAAAGATATCTTTCTCCCAAGTGGAACCAGTGACAGGAGGTCGATCACGGCTTGGTGGCGTTGTCTAGGGAAGTCCCATGAGCAAGCCTCTCAAGCATAGTGAGGAGTTGGCGTAGAAATATAACGGCCTGGAGACAACGAAATAGAGGCGAGATCCATGGAGCGAAAAGTCCCGGCGGTTTGGTCCTTGGAGAAGCCAGTGTGGGAAGGGTACAAGCCTTGAGTAAAGTATGCGCGGGGCTGGGGAGGTACCTCTGCCAGCGTATACAGCCATAGCGTGTGGAAGGGTGGGGGGGAGACACCACCAGCCACGCGGATCAGATCAGCCAGTGGATGAGGCTGCTGCGGCTGCTGCTTGGATGAAAAGAACTGAAAAAAAAGAGGAAAAGAGAGGATGAATTTGAGAGACGCGGCATAAGTATTAAGGATGAATTTGTTGTTTGGGAGAAGAAGGAAAGACGAGCGCGCAGCAAAAGCGAAAAAGAGCGTGTGTGGGTTGAACGGATCTCGAGGCTACCCACGGACCACTTTGATGCGTTGGCCAACTCATCAGTGCAGTTGACAAGCGCCGCATTCCCTGTCTGGTGATTTGGATTTGGATTGGTGCTTTTGGGATGGGAGCTGGGGTGGGAGGCATATACAGCAGAGGATGAGGCATAGAGTGGCTGGGGGGTTTGTTTATTTTTCTGTGTGCTTGTCTCGTCTTGGTATAAAGTGAGTTGCTTGTATTACTAGATTTTTTGTGATTTATTACTTTATTTTTATTTTATTGAATTAATTCTTTACCTTTGCTGTTTAAAGAGGAAAGCACATCCATGCTGAGATGCTATATGATGTGATGCCTTGTGCTCTTTTTGGTGTGTGTTGCGCTGCATGTCTGGAGAAAGCGTGCCGGGGTGTCGCCTGTCGCCTGTTTTAGTGGTGGTGGGAGACGAGTGCCAGCGCATCAAGTAGGGGTGGGTATTTTTCTCTTTTTTTGCCCTTTGTTTCTCATAGTATCTTGACTGAGTGAGAGATGCGGGATGCGGGATGGGAGATTGGGGGACACAGCCAGTCTTGGTGCAAGATGCTGGGGAAGCGATTTGGATAGACATGTGCGCCTTTCAGCTGGACTATTCACTAACATGCGCCATACAAAGCCTATTGTTTTGTATATAGATGTGAAGAAGTCCTGCTGTTACAGCTGAGGTATTAGGTAGATGAAGGCGGAAGTGGTGTTTCTCTCAGTAGCAGCACAGAGCATTAGCCGCTGCCCGTAACAAACGTCGGATCGGATAGGCGCTCAACCACGGCATTTGGCCAAGGCAGGAATCAGGTGATGGCCTCTGCTGCAGCTTGCTTCAAACTCGACCAATCTGGAGAGTCAATGGTGAAAATTTTTTGCACATCGTTTTCATGAATTTTTTTTTACTCAGTTTGCAGTTTCGAATAGGAGGCTGAGAGAGGGAAATATGCATGTAGGTATTTGTTGTTGCTGTCTCACCGAATGCACATGCAATGCCATGTAATGCGATGCAAGGTGAAGCAAAAGGTGCAATGACGCAAAAAAGAAAAATGCCGCGATATGTGAGGAAAATGCAGAGGGTAATACTGCCACTTGAACTAAAAAGTCATATGTGCCGGCATGAGTGGACGAGGGTTCGAGGGCTTCTTCCGAAGGCTTTTGGCGAATGGGCTGTTTTTGGGCAACAATGGATACAACTTTGAAGCAAAAGAACTAATCAGTTGGGCTGATATCTAAAGAGCCTCGACTTTTCTGCATGAATGAATCTATGCAATGCAGAATGCGCATGTGCGTGGATGGTTTTTTTCTTCTCTTTTTTGCACACAAAAATGTTTCGCCCCATGCAGCTCTGCGCTGTGCTGTGGCTTGTTAATGCCATGTAAGTGAAGCGTGGTTGAAGGGGATTTGCTCGCGCGGGAGGGGAAATTGTGGTGATGAGGGGTAAAACGGGCACGATGACGATGCTGATGCGGCTGTTGGTTTCTGTTTGAGAAGGAAGAGTGAAGAGAAAGAAAAGGAGAGTTTTCAGACAAGAAGAGGAAGAGATGAGTATTGAGGTCAAATAGAATAGAATATAGCTACTATTTGTCTACTGTAGAATACCTATGGTAGGAAGGAGTTGGTTAGAGCTTTGGACTATCTACCAAGTTTCGTGGGTGGCTTGACAAGACGGATTCTGGTCGTTTAGTTTGTTTGGTAAGATGAGGATTTTACATGTGACAATGCAGTTGTAAGACCGATTACAACGGATTGCAGCTGCAGAGACAAGTGGCCGGATTCTAGCTAACAAACTGCTTTGGCTGTGGACAACGCAACGCCAGAGCATCGCCTCCCCCACTTGTTCTGGGTGGGTGTGCTGCAGCTTTTGTATTTCAAGACTTGTATGCCTCTCTATTGTTTGCTTTCTCTCTCTTCTCAATTATTTTTCAAGAAGCTCTCTTCATTTTATTATTCAAGCCTTGAAGGGTACTCTCTCTCTGTGGAAACAATTGTGCGTATAGAGACTGGATTGATGTGCTGAAGATGACTCGACTAACACGTCTATTAATAGACAAGCGCATCTTCAGAAAACTCCCGCTCACGGAATTATGGAGTTCAATACGAGCTTATTATCTCGCTCTTTTGACAGTGAGTGCTCTTATCTAATTTCTAATCCGTTATGCATAAATAAGCATACTAACCTTGGAGCCCGCAGCAAGTCAATTTACACTGGCAGTCATGGCCATCTTGCTATTCGGCCTGTATCTGGGCAAATGAAGAGATCGAGCCAAAGAATGTAGCCGGCACAACCAATGCGCTTTAGCTAGTGCTGTAGCAGATCATCTGTCTCATCAAGCGAGCACGGCGATTATACGGGACGCTTTGGTCGCTTGAGGGGGTTGAGGGTCTGTTGGGGGACTTTCCAAAGGGCGTTGGTGGTTCTGGCTTCTGTTCTGGGAATGGGATCTATAGAAAGGGGGTTTACGGATAATAAATACCGGGCCGGCGTGCTTGGAAGTCATTCTCTTGATTAATGTAGATAGACGCCTAGATGTCTAGGCAGAGGTAGTATTACTACCGATAATATGACTCATCTCAGCTCTGAATATGTTGCTCTCATCGCTCTCATATAAACGTCAAATGCAGTACCAAGTCCCATCGTATATACAATTACAAAGCTCGCTATTGAACTCGTCTATCTTTTATGCAAGAAAATTATGGGTAATCGATAAACCCAGCAGACTTTCCACTCCTATCAAGCATATACTTGTACTTCTCCCTCTCCCGCAAAAGCACTTGCGGCACGTCCAGATTCTTGTCAATCTTCTCAAACGTATCAATCTTTCGGCCCCAGACGTCCCTCCCCTCTCGCACCGCATCTGCAATGACGTCTTTGTCACGGTAGTACTCGTTATTCATCCACACGTGCGAGAAGCTGGCCATTTTGTTGAGAAACTGCTCTATCGTGGCGAAGCAGCTGCTGCAGTGCCAGGCGGCGTTGGAGAGGTGGCCCTTTTCCAGATCTCGAACGAGCGGGATGCCACCGATGCCGGCGCGCAAGTTGTTTGGTCGAATTGTGCGTTGACCGCGGTAAAAGGTGGCTTGCGGAAAAGGCCATTCGGGACCAGTGTGGAGGAACTGGAACGAGTAGTAGTAGAAGCGTGATGCCAGCGTGAGACGGGCTGGGAAGCTGCATGTTCGCAGCAAGAACAGCGTCTCGGGCCGCGGAATCTCGTCGACGTCCGCCACGAGTATCACGTCGCCGAGCACGGGCGCTGATCGGCCGGCCAGCTGTGGGAAGACCTGGTCGTAGCCGGCGTCGCGCTGTAGATCCTCATAATCCCAGGGCCGCTTGGGTTTGAACCACTCCGGAAAGGTCAGCTGGTGGTAGATCATCTTGTCGTGGAAGCGCTGGAAGCGATCCCAGTTGTTGAGCACAATGAGGGCCTTGTTGCCGCCTTGGAATGTCTTGGGCGACTCGACAATGATGAAGTAGTCGACGTGGTCGTACATGGTCTCTAGCCGAATCTCCAGCCAATCCAGCTCCGTGTTGACCATGATGAGGTCGTAGATTTTGCGCTCGCCGGATGGGGCATGAGGCACAAAGACTTCGTAGCCATGAGCCTGGCAAAAGGCCCGCGCCTGGTTCGAGGAGTAGAACTCGTGGTTGTCGGAAGCGGTGCTGGTCGAGAAGTTGAGATGAGAAGGCAGCTTCTCGCCCAGCACGAGGTCGAGGTTGGAGATGCGTTGTCGCTCGGGATGTAAGGCGAACAGCGGCTGATTCGACAGCCACCAGACGAGACTGAGCAGTCCGGCGAGGAAAACGAGTGGAAGTGGCCGCGAAAACATGGTAGCGAGGCCGTCGTGATGGTGTTATCTCTTGTGCCTGGACATTTCAATTCTTCCCATTTGTACACGCAGATAGTAGAGAGGTATCCTCCGCCCTGTGTATCCCTCGCCCTCGGAAGCTTTCCTTCTTTTGGTTTTGTCTTTTTACATGAAGAAACACAAGATTGACTTCCTTTCTCGCAGTGGAGAAGAGTGTGAGTTGTAGACTTTTCCCATCCTCCTCTTCTCTATTAAAGGATGCAACAAGCGCCACGCTATGCTGGGATCCTAGAAATGGGTGTTGCTGTCCAACCTCACACTTGGTCAGCTCCCAAGCTAAACAAGGGCTTTATCTCTCCCATCAAAATCTACCGTTCCTTGTTCGTCTTACTGCTGATTAGTATTCCCCATCGCTCGTATTTCACAAAGCACGCGACTGTGATCTGCCCGAAGCCAACACACGCTAGTTCAATACGAATAAGCTGAGCCACCATTCCATTCTCCCCAATGAATTCATCCCGCCGTCAGCCCTTGGCCACGCACTCAACAATCAGCCGGAATTTCTGGTAGCAATACTCGTCTTCGTCATGGTGCCTGGAACATGGGGTGTCACCCGCACCCGCCATTCCCGTAATAGCGTCGGCCCATGTCTCTATTTGTGATGTAAATGGGCGCTAATATCATGAGAGTTTCCGGGGACTCGGGTGATGAGATGCTTGAGGCAAAGTTTGTTTTCCATCTAAAGAAAGGTGGGCATTGCAAGTAAAGAAAAAGCAGTAGCGCATCGTATGAATAGATTCAACTTGGCAAGATGGAGCTGGCGAGCACATCGGATCGGACCCGTGTGCCAAGAGATCTGACTGTTGTCGATTGACGGCTGAGCTTTTGTTAGCGAGGCTCTTGTCTCACACGATTTGTGGGGTTGTGCAAGTGCAGACTTCAGGTAGGTAATTGCCAGTTACCGAATATAGATGGTAGCGAGAGCCGAAAGAGGCTTTGGTTAAGGCATACGCTGTAAGCCTGAGGCTCAGATAGTATTACGATCTTCTTCATGCTTATTTTTAGCTAACCCGTCTTCTATTGACACTGTAGATGGCGGCTGTGGGTAATTGATTAAGCGCCATCGTTGCAAGGACAGCTTTTACAGGGTCTTGTCTCATACTGTAGGCAACTGTTTGCGGTTGTTCAAGGGTTCGTGGTTGGGGTAGTTATACGACAATGCGCAACATGCATTAGTACGGCATAGACTGTAGAGTCAACATTTGGCATCTCAAACGTTCAATGGCGAAGGACACCTTTTTAAATGTCATGCTGCCTGCCCGCACCTAGCCGCAAGGATATATACGCGGGAATATGAATGCAACCACAAAACAGCCATAACTATCTTACAACCATAGCCGTCTTACAGCGCTATTACCACGGGCAGTCATTATATAGCAATAACAATATCAAAACCTATACAACGTGAACTGGCACGCCTAGATGTCTAATTCCCAGCATCACGGGCCGGTTCTCGGACAACCCTTCGGGAGGCGGGGCCGGCACTTTAGCCTCCCCAAATCTTTTAACCCCTCCAACGAGTTGGAGTAAAATCACCGAATTGGAGTGACTTCGGCTCAACTTATTCCGACTTTCTTTTTGATGTTTTGAATATGAGGGGTTCGCTCTTCTCTGCAGTCATCTCGGCCTCGAATACTGCATCTCTGCTACGGCGACAGACTGCGCGGACGTTAGGACGGCAACAAGTGACGAAACGACATCTTTCGAGCTGCAGTGCGAGAAACAGCGCGGCAATCATGGGAAGCAGTGAGGGATCGAATGCCTGGGTGGGCGTCAAGGGCGCTGGGTCACTGGATTTGCGAAGTGAGACTCACTACTTTGATTTCTTCACACGATATTCTTTGAAAGCAAAAGAAAGAGGAGTGAAAAGAAACTACAGTGTTTACTAACGTCTTCATACTCACTCAAGGCGATGTCATGACAACTCCCACGCCGTCCATGCTGGCTGCCATCTCAAGATGCACCCTTCGAGACGACGTCTTTGGCGAGGACCCGACGACGCAGGACTTGGAGGCTCACGTTGCCAAGCTCACGGGCAAAGAGGCTGGTCTGTTTGTTCTCTCGGGCACAATGGGCAACCAGGTGTCTCTGAGGAGCCTCTTGGTCCAGCCTCCCCACGCGGTGCTGGCTGACCATCGGTCTCACATTATTCTCTACGAGGCCGGAGGGTTCGTAACTAAAGTCCATCTTTCACTTCTTCACATTCACTGACCTTGATAGTGTATCATCTCTGACGGGAGCCACCGTCAAGCCCGTCGTCCCCAAGAACGGCATCTACCTCACTCTCGAGGACGTCAAGGCCAACGTCGTCATCAGCGACAACGTCCACGACTGTCCCACCCGCGTCATCAGCCTGGAAAACACGCTCAACGGCATGATCATGCCCCTGAGCGAGGTCCAGCGCATCTCCCAGTTCGCCCGCGAGAACGGCATCAAGATGCACTGCGACGGCGCGCGTCTCTGGGAGGCCGTCGTGGCCGGCGCAGGCACTCTGAAGGAATTCTGCGCGCAGTTTGACACGCTGAGCTTGTGCTTCTCCAAGGGCCTGGGCGCACCTGTGGGAAGCATCATTGTGGGAGACAAGAAGACGTTGCAGCACGCGCGGTGGACGCGGAAGGCTATTGGAGGGGGCATGAGGCAGCCGGGCTTCATCACTGCTTGTGCGAGGGTTGCTGTGGATGAGACGTTTGGGACAAAGGATGATGGAAGTGATGGCTTGTTGAAGCAGGGTCACGAGATGGCCAAGAAGGTTGAGGCGCTGTGGACGGGTTTGGGGGGGAAGCTGGTGCATCCGGTGCATACGAACATGGCTTGGTTGGATATTGAGGCGTCTGGCTGCAGTACAGAGAGGTTTACGGAATTGAGCAAAGCTGAGGGATTGACGGTTGGCGGAGGCCGGCTTGTGACGCATTATCAGATTGCTCAGAATGGGGAGGAGGTGTTGGCGCGGTTGGAGAAGGTGTTTAAGAAGGTGATTGCATGAATCAACTTGATAGTATAGACGTAGAATGGTGTGTCCTACAAATGAATCATCACAACCCTCTGAACATCCGGCTGTGAAATCACCGACTCTTCACGACTGATTGGCTAGCTTCGGCCAATTGTGCGGCGCATGTCACTGATCGTCGTGCAGTCTCACATATGACTTTCAAGTATCAAAGCTGATTCGTGTCAAAACGCCTCATCGCACGGCAAAGAAACCATATTGGGGCCACGTGAAGATTTAGGACGCCTCACCCCGAGGCGGAGATTCCGGTGAATGACAGGTTAAAAGTGAATTGAGTTTCACTAAACATCAGCTTTATTCTGGAGTTATCGAACTGATTGCCCTCTTTAATCGGGCGCTTCGGTTAGTCGGGCGCCTTTGACGTCAAGGCGATGCCTTTTTTTTTTTTTTTTTTTACAGCAGAAGAGCTGACGTGCCAAGTCAACACAGCCATGCAGTCTCATGTATGCACTGCTGATGAGAATTGGTTGAACCTCTAATTAGGCACCAATTGTCGAGTATTCATCTCGATTTGAAGAAAAAAAAATCTTCCACGACCTAAATACAGTCCCGAATGATGCACTGGTGATGACTTCAACAACTTGCGACTTAGCGTGGTGCGGAGACGACGCCGCTGAATTGACGCTAGAACAAGTTGAAGATCTCCATGTGGAGAAGCAGCTGTGGGGGAAACGGCACTTAGTTGGCAAGGTTATGAGTTGGGGGATTAACCTGACAGTTTGACAGTCTGCATGTCTCACAGCCATTGTTGCTTAAACTTTGTGTCAATTGTTGATTCAGGAGAGAATAACTGTAATCAAAAAGTAGCAACACCGAAATCGACTCTACTATAATCGCGTGATCCATCACAACTTCCGGCCCCAATTCACTTACTTATCCATATGTGATTAACGCTCGTTGACACAAATACCCCAAAAGCCTCATACGACATACCAAGCCACAGCAACTACATCATTCTGTCAATAGCGTCACCTGTCTTATCACTCCAAACTGGATTAAACTTAAGCTGCAGAAACAAAGGCCCTCTACCGCAAAAGTGGAGAAGCCGAATGGTGTGGCAGACTGAAAATGAGTTTTGCATCCAGCGTTCCGTGTTGGATGGAAGCCAAGCTTACTGCCAAGCTTGACATGCCTTGATTTTTCTTCTCTTTAGTAAAGAGCTATACCATCTTATCGATGACAGGGAAATATCGTGAGTGTCTACACTTATAAATAACCCCAAGGCCACCTTAGAAGGCGAAAGAGCGGATAGTTCCTCATACTCGTTGGCTCTCTCTAAGAGAAACGGCAAAGATGGCTTCACTACAGTCTCTCATAATAGCCACCTTGGCAGCTCTGCCAACCATCATCAACGCCCTCTACATCAATGGCTCCGTAATCGCCCCCTGTGACTCGCCCATATACTGCCACGGCGACATCCTCCAGGACATCCAGCTGGCGCACCCCTTTTCCGACTCCAAGACCTTTGTAGACATGTAGGCCAAAATCTCACAAACTATACATACAATCGTAAAACTTACACATCAACCTACCAGGCCAGCAAAGAGACCCCTCTCCGAAATCCAAGCCGCCTTCAACAACCTCTCCAAGCCCCTCACAAACTCCTCCTCCCTCCAAACCTTTCTCTCCACCTACTTTGCCGACGCCGGCGGCGAACTCGTCGAAGTGCCCCGATCCAACCTCACCACCAACCCGACCTTCCTCAACAAACTCAACGACACCGTCATCCGCCAGTTCGTCACAAAGGTCATCGACATCTGGCCCGACCTCACGCGCCGCTACTCCGGCGCCGTGGCCAACTGCTCGACTTGCCCAAACAGCTTCATCCCCGTGAACCGCACCTTTGTCGTTGCCGGAGGACGTTTCCGCGAGCCGTACTACTGGGACTCGTACTGGATCATCGAGGGCCTGCTGCGCACGGGCGGGGCGTTTGTGGGCATTGCGAAGAATACGATTGAGAACTTCTTGGATTTTATAGAGCGATTTGGGTTCATTCCGAATGGGGCGCGGCTGTACTACTTGAACCGGTCGCAGCCGCCGCTGTTGTCGCTGATGGTCAAGACTTACATTGAGCATACGAATGATACGAGCATCCTGGGCAGGGCTCTGCCGCTGCTGGTGAGGGAGCATGACTTTTGGATCAACAACCGAACGGTCAGTGTGACTGTTGCGAACAAGACGTATGCCCTTCAGCAGTATGCCGTGCAAAACACTCAGCCGCGGCCAGAGTCCTTCCTGGAAGACTATGTCACCGCCAACAACCAATCCTATTTCGCTACTTCGGGCATCATCTACCCCGCGAACAAGCCTCTCAACGCGACTCAAGTGGCAGATCTCTACGCAAACCTCGCCACCGGCGCCGAGAGCGGCAACGACTACACCTCCCGCTGGCTCGCCAACCCGTCCGACGCCATCAACGACGTCTACTTCCCCCTTCGCTCGCTCAACAACAAGGACATTGTGCCCGTCGACCTCAACGCCATCCTGTACGGCAACGAGCTGACAATCTCGCAATTCTACATCCGAACCGGCAATCTCACCGCCGCTCGTGCCTGGGCCGAACGCGCTGCAAACCGCAGCGCCGCCATCCAAGCCGTCTTCTGGAACGAGACCCTCTTCAGCTACTTCGACTACAACCTCACCTCCTCTTCGCAGTACATTTACGTCCCCGCAGACAAAGATAGCATTTCGCTCGACAGACAAACCGCCCCCTCGGGCAAGCAAGTCTTCTTCCACGTCGGCCAGTTCTATCCCTTTTGGACCGGCGCCGCGCCAGACTACATCAAGAACAATCCATATGCCGTGACGCGCGCCTATGACCGCGTGGCGGGATATCTCGATGCCCAGCCCGGCGGTATTCCAGCCAGCAACGTCCAGACCGGCCAGCAGTGGGACCAGCCCAACGTCTGGCCGCCGCACCAGCACATTCTCATGCAAGGCCTCAACAACGTGCCTGCGACGTTCACAGCGCAGGATCCTTCGTATCAGAATATACAAAACCTCTCTCTGCGTCTGGGGCAGCGATATCTCGATTATACATTTTGTACGTGGCTTGCCACGGGGGGATCTACCTCGGAAACGCCAAAGTTGCATGGCTTGTCGGATCAGGACGTGGGTATCATGTTTGAAAAGTACGATGATAACTCAACCAATGCTGCGGGTGGAGGAGGAGAATATGAAGTTGTCGAGGGCTTTGGTTGGACGAATGGTGTGCTGCTCTGGACGGCTGATACGTTTGGGAGTAAGCTCAATAGGCCGCAGTGCGGAAACATCACGGCAGGCCATCCGGCGCCGTCATCTTCGTCTTCAAAGAGAAGTGCAGTCCACTTGGATGCGTGGGATGCGAGGAGGGTGAAGAAGTTTGGTAAGAGGGCAGAGGGAAGAGTAAGAAGGCCGTTTCTCTTTTGAGAAAGAATAATCAGGTGGTGGCTTGCCTGCTCCTATAGTGATGAATCATCAGTGTCATACATTAAAAATGACAGACAGACATTCAAGTCAGTGAGAAAACAAAGTAGTTATAAATTTTGGAGTGTAAATAGCAGATCAACATCGTGTGCGTTCCCTTTATCCATACCTAGACCCATTATTAACAGAATCCATATATCCCAGCGCCATGTCCAAGCTTCATTACATGAATTTTCACCAGTTCATAGATCCTCAGCATATCTTTGTCTCTGCGTCTTCCATATAAATGTCATTAATCATTACAAGAAAAAAGAAGAAGAAGAAGAAGAAGAAGAAGAAGATAAATAAAAAAGAAATAGGAAGAAGAGAATGAGTTTTGTTTCTTTCGTCAAAAATTGTAAACGTTGCTGTCAAGCTCCAATATCAGTTAATGATAAATTGCAGCCAATCCTCAAACCCTTTGATACTCTCATACTGTGGAAGATGTTCTTTCATCATTCGGCCAGTTTCTGGATCGTGCACTTCCATTGTCTGCAGATCGATTTGTTCCTCTACAGGAAGTCGCCGTCTCATGTAGCAAAAGTAAACGTAGAGGATCAGGCAGAGACTTTTGACACGGTCGGCGATGATAGAGCCGCCCCCCGAGCCGTAATCATGACCATTGTCTTCTTCGGTGTACATACCAATCTCAGATGGAAACGATACGCTGTCCCAAGGCCCCTTGTCCTGGTGCTGGGCCCACGAGGCTAGGCGGCGGCGAAGAGAGATGACAGCGCGGCCGACTTCTAGAACAACTTCATGGCAGATATTTGGACGGGCAAGAGCTCTTTTGAGACGGTCGTAGAAGTGAAGCTCTAATTGGCGTCCAATAATTCGATACAACTGAGCTGCGGCAAAGACGATTTGTTTATGCTGTTCGTCGTTTGGATTGAGGTCGAGGCGACCTTCGATTTCTTGACTGATCTCGTATGCCGAAGAATATGTGACTTGGAGAGCTGCACTGTCCCACGTGAAAAGCGCGTCGCACAAACTTTCTGGTAAAGGAGTGTTGTTTTTAATACATGCCTCCCAACAACCCTGCCGCTTGAGCTTGAGGCCATCGATGAATTGGCGGAAAGTATGAGATGTAGGAGGGTAATTGGCGCTGATGAAAGCATGGCAAGACTGGAGGTCGAGCTCGAAAAGTAAATTGCCCCCCTCGTACGCTCGAATGACGCCGTAAGATCTTTTCAAAACGTTGATGGAGCCAAGGAGTTGCTTTACATCAATGTCATTAGGTAAGCTGATTGCTTGAAGAAAGCCGTCCGAAGATCTAAGATGGATCGTGTGAAGGGCTAGAATTCAGGGATCATGTTAATAAATGGCATACTATTCAAAAGAGCAATCACGACTTACCAAGAAGCATAGTGCTGCTCCGCTGGATGAGTTCGATGAAGCTCGCAGGAACACAAACGAACGGCTTCGGCGCACTGTTATGGCCACTGGTGCAACGGATACAGTCTCTTCCGTGTTCGCGGCCCTCGCACTAGACAACAGCACGTTAGTCATGTATATGTACGGATAGGAAAGAGAGATAGATGTGTATAATGGGTAGGGCCAAGAGAACAAAATTAAAAAGTAAAGGAAGGAAAACACTGAGAAAAACGGAGGATAAAGAGGTAAGTGAACATATTAAGCCTAATTTTTATAGACTCACCATGACTTTAGCTAATTTGCAGCCAATACACACAGTCCGCTCATTTCTTCTTTTCGTCGCGGCTTTCCGCTTCCCTTCTTCCAGAGGCTTTGTACGTCTCCCGCGACCTTTCCTTGGAAGATGATACTCGTGTTTCACAAAACTACCATGTTCTGTCCCTTCAGCGACATTCTTCCTGGGTTTTGGCTGCAGATGGGCTTGCGCAATGGGCGAGCGACTATTGGACAGTCTGGTGCTGGATGACCGACGCAGCGAAAGACGTTGTATATTGTTTTCCAAAGTGCTGCCGTGATGAGAGGTTGTAGAGCGGCGGCTGCGTGGAGCCCTTGTGCTCGAAGCCTGTTGTTGACTGTTTGTTGGTTCGAAGAAGGGAAGTGTGAAACTGCTGGAGTCTGTTTCTGGGGAGTGATAGCTGTTGCTTGTCTCCAATTCTGGGAATGGTTGCATATCATTCGGAAGTTGAAATCCAGAACTCCCATTGATGTAGAGGCTCTCATTTGTATTGTTAAATATATGAGGCACCATGTCCTTGACATCAGAGTAAGTGGCTGTGGGAGTGCTATCATTCGAGGAGTGTCTGGAAAGAGTATCTGAGTCAGGCTGGCTGAGGGTTTGAGCGTGTAGCTGGCCCAAGGAGTTGTAGGTCTGGGTGACTGAGATGTTTGGGAAGCGATTTCCATATAGCTCCGTCGACATTTGATCCTCAGTGTTAAAAGGGCCATGCTGGCAATTGCCATCCCCGCCCTCGTATGGCTTCTGAGGGGCACCGTATCCCGTCATCTGTGTTTGTGCGGCGGAGTGCGGGTAGCGGTTCGGGCCGGGGTTGTATCGACTGGAGGAGCTGAAAATCAGGCTGGCGTTATTGGCCACACTGGTCTGTTGCTGAGGCCAATCAGAAGAAGAACCTGCTCGGCCAAGGCCGGAAGTAAACAAGAGTCCTGGCGAAAGCTGAGGACTCTGCCCATTGCTAATGGAGAAGGAATCTTGAGCAGTAGCCAGGAGGCCATGATACACATGAGGAGAGCTCCTGTGAATTGGTTGCGTCGGCGCCCCGAAAGTGTTGTCAGCATCGATTTCAAAACGCCTGTATTTGATCGTGGAGTCAGTCATCGCAATATCAAAGTTGCCACTAGCTAGTCAGTGCGTACCTTAAAGAAGCGTCGTTTGGAGTCGCTTCGAGAATGTTGCTTCCACCCATAAGGGAAAGTTGAAGCTGTGCAGCTTGTCCGTCTTGGGGAGATTGTTGAAGAGAAGACATTATGAACGCAAGCTGGAATCTTTGCCTGGGGGTTCAAGGATAGAAGAAAAAGAAGGAGGAAGGAGGAGAAGAGATCTTTTAAAGATCTTTCATGGCCATGGCTGAACCATGAAGCACCATAGAGGGTGGTGTGGTGGATGCAGCTGGCTGGGAACAACCCATGCTCGTAGAGCCTCGCGTGTACTTAGGCAACTGGGCAGCACCGGACCACGCATGCTGCTTGTGGCCAGTTCGGTAAATCATTCCTAGTGTATAAACGCCTTTTCCCGCATCTTGTCAACGGCGGAACTGACACTCTATACACACACCATGAAGTAAGTACGCCACGATGCTGTTCGGCCCCAAGAGGCTCTGCGGGTGGCAGGGATCAGGCACAGCACAGGGCAGCGCGGGTCCAGTTTGACGACTCCATCAGCATTGCACTTTGACTCTTCCAGCTGGTAAATTATATTGGAGAATATGCATATTACTATCCTCTGGGGCTGTCCATTTTTGCTGTTAATCAGTCTTTCCTGACTGGGATCAAGCGTTGCGGCTCTGCGGCTTCTGTCTTCTGATTGGTAAGTGCCCAATGCACCTTGGCGAGCTGCACAAGCAGCCAATGCGCCTTTCACTCCATCCAAAGGCCGATATTAATGGACGCAACCCCCTTTGCACTCTGTTGCTTAACGTGGTTTATTGGAGAAAACCCCCTGGTGTGTTTTGTGTGGAATCCATACTTCCAATCAATTTTTGTTTTGGTACTGGGTGGGCTGCCTTATTGTGCAATGTACTTTGTAGCCTTTTTTCTTCTTCCGCATGGCATAGCGGGGTGTAAGTATGGACCGCAAGCTCTGCAGGGGCAATGGTGAGGCGTGCTGATGTCGCCTTTTACGGATGCCACGTCCCACGTCTGCCACATGGAGCTGCCGTTGGTAACTAGACGCTGAGCCACAACAAATAGATGGATGATTGACGGCCGTTAAAGTAGCGGTGGACGGTGGAAGTAAGTCAGAAAAGCCTTGGCTGCTCCGTATTTGACACTGGATACATGGCGATGCTCAACGTCTTGTCCAGACAGGGTGTGCTGGCATGTATAGGATTGCGGTGCAAGTTGTTGAGCTGAACCGAAAAGCGTCCGTATAGGCTCCATTCATTTCCCATTACAAATGAACGTTTGAACGCTAGAAAGGTTATACCTCTCTTGATTGATGGCGTAGCTCGATCACCATCGACACAAGGCTGGCAGGTCGGTACGCTTTACAGCAGCAGTTTAATTCGCCACTACAAATGTGCTGTTGACATTTGGCTGGAAAGCGCCTGTCTGCGACAACAAATGCACACACCCACACACGCAGGGATTACAGGATACTATACGGTTCATGCCACGGTCGCGTGGCGTTGGTGACGCCGAGGGAATATGAATGCAAGGGGCACCCTCCAAAATGGTCCTTTTGTTCCTGGAACAAGCGCCTTGCGCTGGGTATAGAAAGTTAATTTTGAACAGCCCCGCGGGTTCATTGAGAACGAGTTAAGAAGTGAATGTTTTAGTTTGTCATAGACTCAATACCGTCATCGGCCTGTCCGTGAGAACCGTAAATGCCTCGTGGTTGAACATGAGTCAGCCATACGGCAAGGTCGCTATTTCATCGAAAAGTAACCGAGAAACAGGCCTACACACCATTTTACTTTTGTCTTTGCTGTTTCCATGCCATGCCATTGGATTGAAGGGTTGAGCTAGTTGCCCAGCATCTGTTCGGGGTTGGCATGGGGTTGGCATGGAGCCGGAGAGGAAGTGAGGAGCCGAGTCGGACTCGGGACTTGAGGGATCCGTAACCGAGAGAGCTGAGCGAGACTCGACAAGCAACGAAGAAAGCGCGGTAAAAAATGCCGTTTAACAGAATGTACAAGGAGATGTACAACTGAAGTGGACCGAGGATCAACCCTTCTCAGCTGGTCAGGGATTGAGAACCATCATTTTGACCTGTATGCCCGCTCCAAAGATCAGGCCGACGTATTGGGTATGTGAGAGATATCTGTGGAACTTTCTCGAGAGGATGGTAGTGCCTGATCGGGCCTTAGGTGGCCTCATCGGGACCAATACGGCTGTGTCTTGGCCATTTATAGCACCCTTCCCAGATGGACATGAGTCGTTGGCATCGGGGTATCCCGAATAGGCAGCATATCGTGTAAGAGGATGAGACGAAAGGCTTGGGGTGGATGATAGAGGCAGTTCCGCATTATTCCATGACTCTGGTCTAATTTGCAATCATCACTGATAGGGAAGCCGTCTGGAAGAGAGGAGTTGATGAGATTCAATCTATGCTGTTATTGGTTCTGTGAATGGTGTCGAGGCTTCTTGGGCATCCCGCTGAGCCGGTAGCTATGACAACTTAGCAGATGCGCTGTATTGGATGCACTTTAGAACCACAACGTCTTTGCCTTCAGCCTTGAGAATTGCGCATACGTACCTGGCTCCCAATGGAGCGATTAGGCTGTTGCCTCTTTGAGAAGGACCCAATAATGGCTTGCAGCATTTCGCTAATTGAACGAAAAGATTTGTTGCTTCTCCCTGGCCCATCTCCTGTCAAAGGGCTGTCTCCCCACCAAGAGCAGAAGCCTCCAACGTTGTGGCGCAGACAAGTTCATGGCTGCTTGGCTGGCTGGCGCCACGTATGGCCAGCAGGGATAGGCTGTATAGGTAGTTGGTGCTGCGCCGCATCCGGCACATGAATGTAACCCAAGGCGAAAAGCAGAAGGCAAAAAGAAGCGAGAAGCAGGAAGAAAAACAGCAAAAAAATGCTGCGCCTTGACGCAATGCTTCAAACAAGGCTGAAGTTGGGGTTTGAAATGCGTTTTGATCTGGCGGTGGAAGAAGCAACAACGTTGGCGGTCAGAGGCAGATTCTAGTAGTGCCGCCACCTGATTCTGCCAGGGCGGTACCTGAGGCATTCCCTGCTACTCTACTAGGATGGACGCCCAACTATCACAGCACCGTTACTCATGGCGTCCAAGTCAGTGATGGACATTCATCGATGAGCCTTCAAACTGACAGATAGCCTGCTAGGTACAGATCGCACCTCAATGGCACGTGCACTCGCATGCAGTGTTGGGTATGACGGGGCTGTCAATTGATCTCCATGGCCTACAATTAGGATTTTACCGCCCGCGCCTAGTACATGTATGCAGCATGACTCTGAGCTCTGGTGTGATGGGTTTCAAGCAAACAGAGAAGAGCATGAATTAAGCGTGTCTGCGTCTAGATGCTCCAAATATAGAATTACCAAGACGCCATTTTTTTTTCACGCTCTTCAGCAACCGACCCGCACCATCACCTCCTCTCTGCTATGCGTCTCTTTGTGATACCGACGACGGCATCATGCATATAATGCCGCTCATAAATCCCCGGATATCGCGCTCCTGTGTGTTACTGTAATAGCTCCAGTCCGCTGGGCTAGCCGGCCGCTAAGCCAGAACGCGAGCAATACGGCTGGCTCCGATCCCTGTAGGAGGATCTGCCCAGCTAGTCCCATAGCAGGCGGAAGTGGCGCTGCAGAGCGGATTGGGCCATATGGAGCGCTTGGCGACGTTAGCGGCCGCTTTGGAGCGTATAACTCCAAGCCATTTCATCATCTCTGAGGGGAAAGCTTGGAAAACAGGCACAGCTACTGTAGTGGGAATCCTTTGATGGATTGGGGTTAAGATGGTCAATGTTGATCTATTTGGAACTAGGAATGGGCCGTTGAGAATAAAGTTTGTGTCAGTCGAGTTGCAAATAGTATAAATAGGAGCTGAATTCGCCTAGAAAGCTCAAGAGAGTGAATAAGAGCAAGCTTGATTTCTTTCCTTCTACTACGCCTTGAACGCCATCTACGAATTGGTACCCATTGCATCCCCTTTACCAGAGACTCCAGTTCGTCAAAAGCAATCCACAACATGTTCGGCAGGCCCAAGGAGCAGCAGAAGCCTCAAGAGGTTGCGGACATTCCTCCGCACCTGACAGACCTGCATTGCTTCACCGAAACAGAGGGCGTTGTCACAACGAGTAAGTCATTCGAGTGCATACCTGTATGATGTATACGGGGGACATAAGCGCAGGCGCGGGCGCGGCTACAAGTCGCCACTGCGTCTGTACATGTGTGTGTTTGCAAAGCAGAAAGGCTAATGACGCATCTTTGTCTTCACCTCGTGGCAGCCATGATGGACCTCCCGGGCTACCGCATCGAGCAGGTCCTCGGCACAGTCTACGGCATTACTGTGCGGTCGCGCAACATCGGTGCTAGCCTGGGTATGGCCTTCAAGAGCATGGCCGGCGGCGAGCTTCGGTGGTTCACATCCATGCTGTACTCGTGCCGGAACGACTCCATCGGCCGCGTCGTGGAGGAGTGCAAGAAACGCGGTGGCAATGCCATCATCTGTCTGAGATTCGATGCGGGCGACATGGGGGGCTTCGCCCAGACGGCGGCGTATGGCACGGCTTGCCGCGTGGTCAAGATAGATGAGAGCACCCAATCGCCGCCACAACTGCAGGCGGCTACACGATAGTTGGGGCCCGGCGCTTAGCAGAGCGGCCGAAGAGGTCGTCTGGGGTTGGCAAACGTGGGAAATGTGGGCGACCTGTTCGGCTGTCGCGAGGCTACGGCAGCCAACGTGGCTGGAGCCGGTGAGGAGGCAACAGATGTGGCAAATGTTTCTATGTATAGGGCCAATCTGGGGGAGCTGAGAGAAGCGGATTTGGCGATTTCCCGGTCTCATTGCTCGTACATGCATACCTGCGTCTGCGCCACAGCCTTGGCTTGGCCTTTTGCTGTGTACTGTATGTAGCAGCGAGACTATCGCGATAGGATCTTTTTTCGGTAATTGCAGTCTTTTTTTTTTCCGCGCAAACGTCCCATACAGGTTATTCGTATTGACAGATGGATGATACACGCCCCCCATTGCACCCAATAGCCGTTTGGCTGCATTGTAACTCGCCTATACTCAGCTGCTCCCATCATCTGTCATCTATCGTCCGAGGCCTGGAGACGCTGGATTGGTGTGGCCGACTGGCGGTTCTATGGTTACGTTGATCCCGCTGCGGAGCCACTAACAGCTGGGCCGGCGAATTGTACTACAAGGCTGGAAAGCTGCATCATGCAGAAGACGGACGCCTTATTTCGGCGTGTGTGAATTTTGTTATGCGGTGCAGTTGGCGATCGGGCAATGTAGAGAACAAGGCGCTATCTGATGCATGTATGCTAATCAACTCAGGTGTAAGCTGCAATTGGCAGTTGAGGCCTCGCTTCGGCATATGCTGCTTGAGCTTATTGGCCGGCAGTGGCACTTCCACTCTGCAGTGGAGCTTCCACTGTAAGACCACTTACTCCGTACATGCTACAGTATCAGTGCCACTCGCATCTGGCAGCCTCATACAGCTTGATTGTCACGATTGCCGCAATATTACAAGGCTGGAGTAGCTGTACCCAACTTTTATTGGCCAATTCGAGGCAGACTTTGTTTATTCGCCTCGCTGACTGCATGCTTCTCCCTACCTACAGGTTCCAGTGCTAGCAAAGTACATGCAGCCCCGTGGCCAAGCATAAGCTCCTGCAAGGCCAGCACTAACAGCATCGAGCTACGCCAATCACGTCACGCAATCCAGCGACAATAAGCCTGCCTCAAACTCTCAATACCTGCAGACTGAAAAACGCACAGCAGCACAGCAACACCGGCAATTGACCGCTCGTTGACTGCCTTCCGAATCGCTGGCATCCGCATCGTGATCTCAAGGCCACGATTGCCGCCATTCGCTGCCAGACGATGCTGCGAGTCTGCCTCTGAACGCGATCCGGCTGACTGATACCTACATACCTGTACCCCTTCCACGCAACCCCTGCGACTTGCTCGTCTCTCGTCTCCATCATGGCGCCGTCCGCTGCTGACGGGCTCAAGAGATCCCCATCGACCGATTCTCTCTCTTCCGTCTCAACCACCAGCATCGTCTTCGATCGGATACAAGAGGAAATGGAGAAAGGGACCGCGTCGCGAAAGGCCCGCGGCAGGCCTGGCTACACCGACGTCTACGATGACGATCCCCTCAAGGACGAAGCTGCCGATGACACCGAGAGCGCCGCCTTCCTTGGCTCGGCCGGCGCGGGCCTTCAGCGCAGGCCTATGGACAGGAAGCTGCGTCGTATCCTCGTCCTCTGCGCCGTCGTCTTCGCTGCTGCCTGGATCGCATCTCTGGCCGTCTTTGTATCCAAGGGATCGTACAAGCACGCCAGCGATGTGGAGCACGATCCCGACGCCGACTCTCGCGGCTCCGGCAAGCCTGTGACTCTAGACCAGATCTTTGATCGCTACTGGTCTGGCGAGAGCAAATCGCTGAGCTGGATTGCAGGCCCCGACGGCGAGGACGGCCTCTTGCTCGAGCAGGGAGTATCAGGCAAAGACTATCTGGTCGTGGAGGACGTTCGGTCAGTGGTAGGAGACGCGACTGCTGCAGGCAATGCGGATACTCAGCTGGCCAAGTCTCGTACTCTCATGAAGACGAAGCAGTTCGAATATGCGGGCAAAAAGTACACTCCCCAGTGGCTCCAACCCAGTCCGGACCAGAAAAAGGTGCTCATTGGCGTTGCTAAAGAGAGCGTCTGGAGGCATTCGTTCACAGCCGTCTACTTCGTCCTCGACGTGGAGACGCAGACCGCAGAACCCCTCATCCCGTCGGATACGGAAGCTCGTGTTCAGCTCGCAAGCTGGAGCCCTCGCAGCGACGCGATATCCTTTACCAAGGACAACAACCTCTTCATCCGCCGCCTCACCGGTGACGACGATATCGTGCAGGTCACAAAGGACGGTGGCCCAGAGTACTTTTACGGCATCCCTGACTGGGTGTATGAGGAAGAGGTCTTCTCTGGAAACAGCGCTACTTGGTGGTCTGATGACGGAAAGTTTCTGGCCTTTCTGCGGACCAACGAAACCGGCGTTCCAGAGTATCCCGTTCAGTTCTTCATCTCGCGACCCAGCGGCCACCCACCGCAGAGTGGCGAGGAGTCATACCCCGAGGTTCAGCAAATCAAGTACCCCAAAGCGGGCGCGCACAACCCCGTTGTGGACCTCCAGTTCTACGATGTCACGAAAGGCGACGTTTTCTCGGTCAGCACTGGCGATGAATTTCCCGATGATGATCGAATCATCAATAGTCTCATCTGGGCTGGCGACAGCGTCCTTGTCAAGCAGACCAATCGCGTCAGCGATAACTTGAAAGTCATCCTCGTCGATGTAAACAACCGCCAGGGCAAGACGATCAACCATATCGATGTTGACAAGATTGACGGCGGCTGGTTCGAGATTTCACACTCAATGACCTATGTTCCTGCAGACCCGGCCAACGGCCGACCAGAGGATGGCTATGTCGACACGGTTATTTATGAGGGCTATGAGCACATTGGATACTTTACCCCTCTGAGCAACTCCAAGCCCATCATGCTCACCTCTGGCGAATGGGAAGTTGACAACGCTCCTTCAGCCGTCGATCTCGCCAACAACCTTGTCTACTTTGTCGGCACCAAGGAATCTTCTATCCAGCGTCATGTATACTCCGTCAAACTGGACGGCTCGGACATGAAGCCTCTCACCAACATCTCTGCCGAGGCCTACTATTCCGCCTCCTTCTCGTCTGGAGCAGGCTTTGCCCTCCTCTCCTATCGCGGACCCAAAATCCCGTACCAAAAGGTCATCTCAACCCCTTCCAGCAACATTTCGTATGAAGTAGTTGTTGAAGACAACGCTGAGCTCGCCGACCGTGCCAAGAAGCACGAACTGCCCATCCTCAAATACGGTACGCTCGACCTCGAAGACGGCGTCACCGTCAACTACCTCGAACGCCGCCCACCCCATTTCGACCCCAGCAAGAAGTACCCCATCCTCTTCCAGCAGTACTCCGGGCCTGGCTCGCAAGAAGTCACCAAGAGATTCTCCGTCAACTTCCAGTCCTACATCGCCTCCAACCTCGGCTACCTGGTCATCACCGTAGACCCCCGAGGCACAGGCTTCCTCGGCCGCAAGCACCGCGTGCCAGTCCGCTCGCAGCTCGGTCTCCTCGAGGCGCACGACCACATCGCCGCCGCCCGCCACTTTGCCTCCCTCGACTACGTCGACGAGACCCGCCTCGCCATCTGGGGCTGGTCCTACGGCGGCTTCACCACCCTCAAGACGCTCGAGCAGGACGCCGGCCGCACATTCTCCTACGGCATGGCCGTCGCGCCCGTTACTGATTGGCGCTTCTACGACAGCATCTACACCGAACGCTACATGCGCACTCCCCAGGCCAACGATAAGGGGTATGCCATGTCCAAGATTTCCAATGCCACGGCCCTGGGTGAGAACAAGCGCTTTCTGCTGATGCACGGCGTCGCCGATGACAATGTGCATTTCCAGAATTCCCTCACGTTGCTGGATAGCTTGGACTTGGCGGGCGTGGAAAACTACGACGTGCATGTTTTTCCCGATAGCGACCATGGCATTTACTTTCACGGCGCGAATCGCATTGTATACGACAGTGAGTTTCCCACATCTTCCTTAAAAAAAAAAAAAGACTTGGCTAATAAATTGTTAAATTTTAGAGTTAAACAATTGGCTCATCAATGCATTCAACGGCGAATGGCTCAAGACGGCTCATCCCAAGCCAAACGGCAAGAAAGTATAGACTATACCTATAATCCTGTGCCTTGCCCTATTCAGTTCCTTGTTTTCTCTTGTGTGTTTACTTTTTCTTTTGGGGGAGATTTGGATAGGGGCGTGAACGCCTTTTGTATAATAGCATAACTGCCATTATTGGGACATGGCATAGTAGATTTACTTTTAGTATAATACAGGTTATTGATAACGATTCACTTGCCCCGTGCGCTGTCATCTATGAATAACTTCCGTGACTATATTTGCGTACATACCGTTTGGATTGTAAATATGCGTGTCATCAAAAGCATACATGATCCAACTAAGAAATCTAGGATTGCAGGTGCTGTCTTTCACTTAACAGTCCTATTTTCAACTTCAAGCTCTCGTGCAGTCTTCAACTTTCAATGTACAAGCAACAGCATCACGTAAATCACGTTCAACTTGAAACAAGAATAACAACAAAAAATTTAAATTGCCTATCATACACATTCGCAGCCTAGCAGATTTCCATCCCGCGTCACTTCCGCCAAAATTCAGAAATGAAAAAGACGTTTTCTCCTCCGCCACTCTAACTGCAAACGAAAAAGAAGAAGAAAAGAATCCGTGGCTTATGAGACTCCGAGCCCAAGGTTCGTCGCCTCCTTCTAGACGATGAACTCTTTTTTTTTCGTACCTCTAATCCATCATTATAGCTCGATGAAGGAGCCCCCTTAAAATCAAAAAGCTCACGCGTCGTCATCATCAGTCCTATATTGCCCGTCTAGCTCTCCCACCATGCTTCGCTCGAACCTGGCGACCCAGGCTGCATTGCAGCCAGCTTTGCCACAGCGAAAAGATTACGCATTAAATGTTTGTACTAAGTATGGTGCGTTAGCGGTAACCACACTGGCAATTGCATCTAGTAGTTGTAGCCAGTGGGTTGGGGCGCGAAACCAGTGGGCTGAGGCGCAAAGCCGTTGGCTTGGCCGTATGGTGCTGGAGCAGCATTTCCGCCAGGTCCAGCGGTGATCATGAGTCTAGCACCGCCCAGAATGGGTGTGTTGTCGTCAGTCTTCTCCTGCTCCTTCTCCTTGGACTTGCGTGACTCGTTATCAGCCTTGAGCAGTGCGAGCTCCTTGGTCTGCTGGGAGAGCATGTTGATCATATACGGCATGGTGAAGTCGTTGAGGCCATTGCGCCAAGAGAGCTCCAGGACAAGATCAGGTCGGATGAGATCATTGCAGGCATACAACATGCCTGTGTAGCATTCACGGTGGCCAATGTCAACGAACTAAGTCTTGAAGTTAGCATCATTACGGAATAATACAGGTATTGGAAGTGGTGACATACATATCTAAGAAGATCGTTGACAATGTCGTTCTTGGTGGAGATGGCGGCCGTTTCGATGGCATCCTTGTAAAGCTTGTCTTGCTTCGAAAGGGCAATCGACTTCTCCCAGCGCTTGTTCTTGCGGTAGATGCTGGCGGCAATTTGGCGGAAGAAGATCAGGTCGTGCTTCTCCAGACGGCCGGCCAGCTCCATGGCGTCGTAGTTGTCATAGTTCTGCACGGAGTCACGCAGGGTCTTGTAGTCCTCTTCTTCAATCAACAGGTCATTGACTGCCTCGTTAACAATGCGCTTGTTCTGAGTCTGGACGTTCAGAAGGAAGGGCTTGATAAGCGGCAGGCTGTCGTTCTTCTGGAACATCTTGACAACACGGTTGACATCGACACGAGTTGTGAGAGCAGCTAGCAAGTCGGTGAGCAGAGACGGGTGCTGCTCAACGTAGAACTTGATCGCACGGTAGTAGATCTCCAAGTTGGCGACCTTGACCACAATCTCCTTGAACTGCTGGTGATCCCAAGAGTTCTCAGGTCGCTCGATGACAGTCAGTGCGGCGTTATCGAACTCGTCATAGTGGTAGTAGCAGAAGACCAGTTCAGGCCACAGGTTGGCTTCCTCGCAGGCGCGGATCATCTTGGGCATGTTCACTCTGGACCAGAAGATCTTGATGTGCTCCATAAGACGCTCGGGATGATACTTGGACAAGGCGATACCCAGCTCGGTGAACATGCCCATGTGAGCGCGCTCGAGGCCCAGGCCCTGCTCAAGCAGGCTGATGAGTTCATCAAAGTATCCGTTGCGCTCATAGTCTTTGACCAGTTCTGACAGTTGCTCAGCATCGACGATCAAATTGAGACCGCAGATTTGAGCAAGTCTGAATTCCTTCTTGTCGACGCAGGCTTCGTGAACCTGCTTCCACACCTTGATGTTGTTTGCCTTGCGAGCACACTCAACAGCCGCTTGGTAGTCATTGAGATGCACAAGGGTGGTGGCCAATTTAGCCCAGTTGGAGATGCTGCTATAAAAGATCTTGGATGCCTCGTACAGTCCCTCTTCGTAAGCCTTGTCACCAGACTCTTCAATGTTGGCCACGTTAGTAGCACGCAGGAAGTCTTCCAACTCCGAGAGCTGCTCCAGTCTAGCATAGCAAAAGGCGAGAGCAGTGTCGATAACAGGTTCGCGAAGGGTCTTGCGAGCCATGCGGAGATATTTGACAAGATCCTCGTTCTTTCCAGCATGAGTAGCAATTTCAATCACCTCGGCATAGTTGGAAGGATCCTCAGCCTTGATGTATGAATCAATACCATCAGAGATGCGGAGACCATCCAGCTGAGCCTTGGCAACCTTGCTCCAAACCTCAGGAAGGTCAACCTCCTCAGCATAGGCCTGGGCTCGGTCAATGCTGACAACATGCTCGACGAGAACGTTGACAGCAGCAGACTTGTTGTCAGCCTTCTTGTAAATCTCAAAGGCTTCCTCAAACAGGCCGACATCGATACAGGCGGAAGCGATTTCATCAGCGTTGTACTCGTTCAGCTTATGGATATAATCCATGACGCGGGCCTTGTCAGCCTTGGCAGCAGTGAACATGAGCAGGTTTTGCAGGTTCTGGTTATCGCTGAAAGGAGAAGGCTCAAGAACAATCTTCTCCAAGAGCTCAATAAGTTCCAGAGGCAGGTCATTCTCCAAAAAGCAAGAAACGGCAACAGAGACCTTGGCCGGGTCGGTGGACTCGGGGACAGCAGTTGCAGTGACCTGGTCAACAACAGATCGTCTGTGGATGTTGTTCTCGCTAAGGACAAAGCGCCAGAGCTCAGTGTCTTCTCGCTCCAGAAGGTATCGAGCCTGGGCTCTGTACATGGAGTTTTCGTTGGTAATGTTGACAAGCTCCAGATCGTTCTGACCCTTGGAGTAGGCAATGTACGCCAGGTTAGGATCTCGCTTCTCGCAGTATTTACCGACAACAAGGGTGTCATATTGATCATTCTCCTTGAGGAACTTCTCGGGGTTGTTGTTGGAGTCGATGTAAATCTTGGCCAGGGCATTGTAGACAGCTTGCTGCTGGTTACCAGCTTGGAGAGTGGCCTCGAGGAAGGGCAACAGAAGCTTCAAGCGGTTTCGAGTCTCAACCTCGGATACAAGCTGATCAATGCTGATCTGTTGAGCATCAACGGTTGTGAGGAGCTGCTTGATGATGCTCTCTTCGCAGTCAACGTCAAGCAGACCACCAATGACGGCCGGGGTTCGGGATGGGTTGACACGCTGAACATAGGCTTCGATGGCCTGGAACTGCTGGTTCTGGTAGAGGAACAGGATCAAGTCATGTACAAAGTTGAAGCGATCGCACACGATGATAAGAGGTAGCTGTTCAGGCAGCTTGGCTTCCTTCAAGAAGTTCTTCACCTTTTCAGGGTTGTAGTGGGTGCTGTCACGGCAGATACGCTCAACTTCGTTAAACTGGCCCATCTTGGTAGCAGCTTCGATATACTTGAAGTGCACATCAGGGTCCTCGGACAGATTGACAATGCTGCCGAGGTAGTAGAAAAGACCCTCAAATGTCTTGTACTTTTCGAAAAGATCGATCAAGCGAACAGCTCCGAGAAGCTCTGAGTATTTGGTGGCAATGTTCACAACCGACTGCAAGTTCTGGCGAATGTTGTGCTTCATCATAGCGTCAAGGCAGTCAAGAGACTGCTCGACTGACAACTTGCCGAAGAAGGTGGACAGCCACTCGGGGTTGAAGTTGGCAGCACCGGGGATGTTTACGATGACGCGCTTCACAGACTCGGGGTCTTCGTACAGCTCCAACGCCTTTTGAGCCAGGCCGGCCTGTTCGCACAGCTGAGCAATGCGGGCCTTGTCGAAGTGTGTGAACATGTCGTTACCGAGAATGGCCTCGGCAACTTGAGGGGCGTGCATCAGGTTCATCTCCAGGAGTCGAGTTTGGAGACGAGCGTGCTCAGGCTTGTTCTCCTTGAGGGCGTCAAGCAAGAAGGCAGTGGCCTGCTGGACCATACCCTGGGACTGGAAGATGTCGCAAACGCGCTCAAGATCAATCAGAGGGCCCTGCTCATTGTTGGCGAGAGCAGTGGCAAACTCTGTTCCTTTGTCAGGGTTGGTACGAATGATGTGCTGAAGAAGCTGGATGTAGTCGGGCTGGTGACCGGTTTGAGCGGCATATGGCAGAATCTTTTCGAACTGGCCAGTCTCGGCAAATCCAGCAATAACCTTGTTGGGGACGTTGGCCTGGAGATAGATGCTCAGTGCCAGGTTGACGTCGTACGGGCGCACCATGTCACCGAGCGACTCGGAGCAGTCCAGCTTGCCCTCCTTGAACCATTTCTCCAAAAGGTGCTTTCGGTTCTGCTGCAGGACAGGCTGAGCGAGCTCAAGAGTTTCATATCGGTTCAATGCGCCCTTGTCGAGCAGCATTCCGAAGTACTGCAGTGTAATAGCCATCTGACCAGGCTGGGAAGGCAGTCGCTTAAACTTCTCGATCGTCTCGGTCGTACGTAGAAAGCCACGGGGGGAGCCGGCGGCGACCTTGGCAGCTTCGAGGTAGTTTCCGCTGTTGAAAAGCTGGTCAAACTGCTTCGCATAGAGATTATCGGCACCAGGGAGGCCAGCCCTTGACGCCAGCTTGATGGCAATCTCTGTGTTAGCGGGATTCTCAAGCAGGTAGGGGATAATTGTTGAATCATCGATGGTGACGAAGAGGACCTGGCCCTTGCGGTTGATACCGACAAGACCCGAGGAGTCATCGTCAGCGCAGCTCGTGAAGATGGTTTCGCTGGAGATGCGATTGATGAAGATGGACGAGCCCGTCTCGAGATCGTACAAGTGAATGAAGCCGTACTTGGTCACCATGAAGATGACGCCATACTTTTGCGAGACTTGCAGGGCGACGGGGAAGTCATTGGTTGCCTCGGGCGGGAAGAAGATATCGACAGCCTTCTTCTGGAAGACTGGGTTCGAATCTGGGTGATCGACCTCGACAATGTGCAGCTTGGCACCGGTGGCGGTTCGCACAGCGAAACTGAAGATCTTGGTGTCCTGGGGAGCACCATCCAGTCTCAACGTGCCGAAGCCAGCAGCATGACCCTCAATGGCCTGGCTGATGCCTCGGTCCTTGGAGTACAGCTGCATGGCCCCAACCACGCGGCCCTGCTGAGACGAGATGCCGACCACAACCATCCACTTTCCGTCACTGTTAACTCGGTAGTTGATGATTTGGCAGCCCTGTTGAAGTAGTTAGGTTAGCGGGGGGAGTAGTGCGGCACATGGGGGAAATTGACGCACGTTGAGGTTGGCATTGCGCTCAAAGACCTTGACAGGCGCATCCTGAGAAGCGTCGTAGACGTCCCAGTGGTAGACGCTGCCAGTTGTGATGAGGCCCAGAGTGGACTCGCTGATCCACTTCCAGAACTGGACATCCTCGTTCATTGTGCAGGACTTGAGCTTCTTCTTCTGCTCGAGGTCGAAGATCTGGAGGGTCCTGGACTGGGCCTTGAGGGCAATGATTTGTTTGTTCCAGTGCATGACAGCACTGTCGGCCTTGATGGGCCTGCGCGTTACGTGGTTGCCATTCTTGAGCTCAACAATGACAACTTCGGGCTGGGCGGCTTCGTTTTTCTTTTCCCGAATGCAAACGAACGAGTCTGACTCTAGTGTCTGTGTGTTTCCAAACGCGCGTACAGGTTAGCATGACTGATGGCTGTGGTTTTCTTCTTTCTCTCGTGGGGGTTCCCCAGAAAGAGCCACTTACGCAGGAGTTGAAGCCAATGGATTGCGTGTCCACGCCCAGGCTGCTGAGCTGGACCAGCTCCTGGAACTTGATGGGTAGAGGCGCCATTGCGCCAGAGTAACCAACAATGAGATAATATGGGCCGTCGTCGACTCGATACTCCTAGGGACGCCGCCTATCGAAATTGCCGCGGCTCACAGACTCGGTGTTGGGATTAGGTAGAGCTAGCTTCGGGCTCGAGGGGCGGAGGACGAGGCCGTCAACAGCTTCCATGCGCCAAAGCGGCACGAGACGAAGAACTAGATAAACGAGAAAAAAGGATCGAAAGGAAGAAAAGAAACGCGGCGGCAGGCGAGTCGCGATGAGGGCCTTGCCGATGAGGAGATGCTGGGAGGGTTGATTGGCGAAAGAGGAGATCTGGTTGGAGAGTTAAGGAGAAGTGGCAGGTCACCTTGCAGGCTAGGCTCGCTGAGCGGCATTGACTGCTCAGCAACAGCCCACTAGGCTAGAACAAGGTGGCAGGAGTGATTGCGTGGAGAGCGAGGAGCCGGCGGCCAATCGCAGCGCGCGGAGTCACGGAAAATCCGGTGCCCGGCTGCGCCAAGCCACGCGTGGATGGGCGTCTGGAACAAACAAAAGAACAGAGAAACAAATAGGCTCTGAGACGCTGCAAGCAATTGCGTCGCTCTGCGGCCTGAGCGAGACAAAAGAGCGGCATATCGTGCTTTATTATAGAGTTTGTATTACAACTCTTTACTCTATATGGTGCCTTGAAGTTATTGAGATGCTTGGTCTGCATTTCTGGCTGATACTTCGAGGTACATTCGCGCAGGTACCTTTTCGTAAAGCTGAGCTCCCCAATTTCGTCTGCGGCAAGCCTAAAACATCAATAGCCAAGTCAGCGGCTAGCGGGTGCAATTTCACTGTACGAAACACAGCTTGCTGTAGCCAGAAGATTGGAAGATGGCTGCCTGCCTCTAACCTCGTAGTTGCCTTTTCGACCACAAGCCTATATACTTGGTCGTAAATACACATGCCCAGCTGCGAAGTCAGCTTCATGAGCGTTCGTCACTAGGGGCTAATTGCTTGCTTGGCTATCACTATCTGCGACTGGAGCTGGGGTTGTTTCACTGCTGTGGTTCCGCCCTTGCTTGTAAACGACGGGCACCCCGGCCCCCGTTTTGCTGGCTTTATCGGGACGCCCTGGCACTGAGATTGAGATCATGCATGCAAGGCTGCGGATACCTGGTTCACTGCGAACCGAACATGCACGCAATCGCCCGCGAAGGATCAAGGGTCGGTGAGAATGCGAACTGAGTCCGCCGCCATCCTGGTTCGTTTGAACCGCTTTGCCATTCCGTCTCTCTCATCGTGCACGGCCAAAAATAGCTGCGCTGGTAGGAAGGAGGAAACAAAATCATCGACCGCCACCTAATTGCCTTGAACGTCGTGGCTTTCCAAAAAGTATTTGTAGCAAATGTACAAATTTATCCAGCATCCGTGAGATAAGCCTAAACCCTAGCTATTCCAAGAATAAAATGATACTTCGAACGGGCGTTCTCTCAACTCAGGTGCTCTCGATCGAGATGATGCGTAACAGCAGCCTCATCTCCCTCAAACGCCTCGCAAATTGGACAGACAACCATGTCCTCGATAATGCGAGGGCCTGCGTCTTGATCGAAAGATGCATTGGCCACAGGCTCATCAAAAGCTGGCATATAATCCGCCAGGCTCCTTGGAGGCGGTCCCTCGAGATAGCCAAAATCTTCATCGTTTCTGATGTCTGTGTATCGGCTGCTAAATCGCGAGGTCGACGCACTGGAAGTCATTGACGCCCCGGCTGATGGTTCGGAAGATCCGTTATCAAGTCTCTGCACTCTGCCGACTTGACCATTGCGCAGCCTGACTTTGATCCCGCGTGGATGGTCTCCTGATGTGAGGACATCTTGCACGATGCCCTGGGTTTCTCGGCCTGTCGGTTGATCTTCTTTTAGAATGATGAAAACAGCAGCACCGGCTACAACCTGTTTGAAGGTTGGAACGGTGCCTGCAGCTTGTTGAGGCGTTCCAGGCGCTCGGTGTCCCAAGTTGGACGATGCTCCTCTTCCTCTCCCCGATCCTCTTCCTCTGCCTCTTCCACGAGACTCGTTTTGCCCCGAAGGTCGAGGCTGGCGGTTGCGAGGCCTGTTCATCGCCCAAAAATTGCTGTAACGAATAAGCAAAAAAGGCAGCCATGAACATTGATGGCGCACACGTAAAGCGGCGTTGGTATTAGTCAGCGTTTATCCACATTCGTGTCATTGAATCGCAATGTGAATCCCGGAGCAATTCAAAAACATTAGAGGTAGAATTCACAAGGTAATATAATTAATATCCTGCTACATTGCAACAGGATTCTATTGACCATTGTTCAAATTCTAATTGATATAAGAGATGCATCTTCGCTACTAATATATCGTGCCAGTTATCCTCTTTACCCTGCAGCTCAATTTAGCGCGCCGAGCTTTCAATGAACTTTCATAATTTTTCCTTGATTGAGAAAAAAATGGTGTTAATAATCAATAGGATGAATAGTGAATTATATGAACTCTATTCTAAAGATTGCTGTGGTAGGGTTTTGGCATGGAGGTCGGAGCAATTATTCCAGAAATTGACATCAATTCTTCATAATCTTCAAAAAATAGTACTCTATGTCATATGTAAACACTAATGTTTGCTTGGCGTCATGTATACCAACAGTTTGAGTCTGTGGTTAATTTTATCGGTCTTAAAGTTTAGACTAGAGTGGAACACCGGATTTGTATCTACATGCATTCCATGGAAGCTGCGTTAATACGGCAGTCAAATATTGCGAGTAAATCGTTCTGGCCGAGGTGGAGTAATTAACGTCTCGACTGATCGTGCGCACCTAGGCATAGCAATTATGATCGCCCTCATGCTTACACCATCGAAAATGCATGATAATTGTCTCTGGTTTTACGTCATTATGTCAAATATCTGGCCGTCATAGAATAAGACGGAGTTGAAATGCAATGAGCGTTGACTGGTAGCGATACGCTGGATCATGACCTCAGAGGCTATGCAGGGCAGTTTGATGACGACAACTACTTGGCTGTAAATAAACAGACGTGAAATAAGATAAAACGCAAAAGGGGATATCAATGAGAAAATTCATTATAAATACCTCCATTGATTCCAACGTTTGCTCACTCTGGACATGCATATTCTGCAAGCTTCTTTGCAACATTTAATAAACACTCTAGCAACAGACCAAGTTTATTTCACCATGGCAGACAACGATAACCCCGGCAACTTCGCTAACCGGTACGGCCTCTCAATTTACTTTTATATTCGAAGCTGACCATAAGAAGCCCCAAGGAAGAGGTTCAAAACATTGCCTCCAAAGGTGGACAGGCTAGCCACAGCGGCGGCTTCGCTTCCATGGACCCTGATAAGCAGGTCGGTATACCATTTCACGCATAAATCATAAGATTCACGCGCATTGACTTTTGGTATAGCGCGAAATAGCTTCTATGGGAGGAAAAGCATCGGGAGGATCATTTGAACCTGGCAGCGAGAAAGCTCGCGAGGCGGGCCGCAAGGGTGGCTCCCAGTGAAGCTGGGATGACTATACCCTCATTGTAGGGCATATAGATCTGGTGTTCATTCAATAGTTCACAATAAAATGTATCTTTAAAAAGTACATAACATCATGATCGCAGTGAGACGTCCTCGTCATAAGGTCGTTCTAATAGTACCTACCTACTACAGCCAGCTAATAACCACAAGCTGGCGGCGGCTTTGGAGTGAAGCCACCTCAACAGACTTATTCACAAAGTTGCTAGTCTAGCAGTAAATCTTGTCGTTTACACGTAGTAAGTAGATATAGGTCTTTATGAGCAGAACTTTTTATTTGCAGTAATATATGTGTTTCATCATTCGTCAACTTCATTCCCAATTAGCTTTCTTAGTTGATAGACGCGGACCAAGTGGAAGTGAATGTTCCGCTTCCAGTGAAGGCCTCGGTGCCAAATTGGTAATCTTAGAAACACCTAGTCAGTCATGATGCATAGCAGCTCGTGTGATAAAAGTTGAAGTGACATACTGAGGACATATTGGCTTGAGGCAGGGTACCCCTTGTTGTTCTGCAGATAAGTGTAAAAGTTTTTGACATCTCCGCTCCAGTTGGTGAGGTTGCCGGGAGCCACGAAGCTGTATGTTTGCATGGCGCCATTGGTGCCGTACCAGAGATTCCAGCTCGTGCCACCGACATTAACCGTCCCTTGAGAAGATCCAATGGGCTGGATATCTCCGTACTTTCCGAGCCTACATTAACACCGCTGTTTAGTATATAAGCCATGCGCAGAAATCTCGCCAACTTACCAAATCATGAGTTCGTAGTCTCCAGAATAGGTCACATGGTTGGGATTAGACGCAGTGAAGAGATCATAGGCTACATCTGCACGAATGCTGCTGCCACTGTAGCTCCACTGGGCAGTAGTGGGCATGCTGTTGATGCTGGTGACAAGTTTTTTGTTTGGAACGTTGAGTCCAATGTTGGGGTATCCCTTGACGTTGCTCTGACCTCCGGACCAGTTCCAGGTCGTCGACCATGAGGCAGAACCGCCCAAGGATACATCGGTGATACAGCCAGAGCCAGAACCGGCGCTTTCACCCCAGAGGTTGTTGCTCAGTTCATAGTTGCCGCCTGAGAAGGTTGCATATTGGCTACAGGAGCTTTGGGCGAGAGCCACTGGCAAGAGTGTAGGTGCAATCTGAAGGAACTTCATTGTAAAGATGGTAATATATATAGGATAAGGTTGTATAAGAAAGTGAAGATGCTTTCAACCTGGAAATGGACGAGTTCTTATTATTGAGAAAGCAATTTAAACAGTCTTTTATGTCGTTGGCCTCACCAATAAGTCACCTCTCATCATCCAAGTAAGGGGCCTAGCTTCGAGTTATAAATCTTTCCAGAATACTGTAAGAAGAGGGTATTCGTCCTCGAAGCATAAAGATGGATATTAGGCTGAAAATGCTAATTGTTGAGGTTGTTTTCGTATATTACCGCTCAACTACCGTGTCCTCAACTTTATTAAGCCTTTATTCGAACCTTTAGCATCTTATATGATCCCCGCCGGGATGTCGATTGACCCCTGTGTACTAAGAAGCTGCTGGGGAGCCTATGCTCCGTATATAATATATTTGACGCAGAGCTAAGGGTCCTACGAAAATATGAATTAAGCCTTGTTAGGATATCAATATATACCCAAGATCGGCGGTAGAAATGTTAAACTAGAATGGAGGATGCCTCATCGTTTATTGCAATGATATATCGTGTATGGCGATAGTAACATCAATTTGAGAAGACTTGACTACGGGTAAACGTAAAGAGCATCTTGCAAATATATGCTAAGCATTGCATGATCTTCAAGTTGGTACTTTCATCAACACGTACAATACAAGCATTTTGCAATTGCTTATTAGATGTCAAATAACCCCGCTTTATCTCGCAGGTCCATCTGAGTCCATCCATTGTGCCGGCTACTACTCTTGTTTTCTTTGTAGCCACTCCAAACGAAGCGCTTTGACCAAGAAGGAAGCTTGACATGGAGTAATGTCCTTTTGGAATGGCACTAAATATTGTGCGGATACTACTATGGAGCGGCATATAGAGCGGCATATACATCACATGCAGTTTGTGCATAGTTTAATATAAGCAATATAGCCCAATTCTAGATGTGCCTTCGCGTTGTTGTAATGGTATCAGATACAGCTCTTTCTTCTATAGGTGATATGTTGGTACAGTTGACATCGTTTATATACCTATATCTCATGTCTTAGATCTAGAAAGGGATATATTTTACTATTCACTACACGTTCGCAAACGGGCCTATTCGGCCTGGAGAGTGACGATCACATCACTTGTATAATAGCCAGAACTTTTAAGTACGACCACACTGTACCACTTCAATTTAAATAGCTAGATTGAGGCTAAATTTTCTCGAGATGCTCAAATTTATGTTCCCAGGCTAAATAACTTGATTCAGGCTATACAGCGCGTCCATGCTTGGCTGTTCCCAAGTTCAGCATACAGCTATTAGAGTTGCCTCATACAAATGCTAAGAGGAACGATGTGACTTTGTATCTAGAAAGTGTCATGGAATGAGGTTAAGGCGGCAGCGTGCTGGAATCTCGATTGGCGCGGATAGTGAAATGCAGGGGTCCCTACGGCGCTCCTCGTTCGGAGCTCGGAGACGTCAGATCAGTTCCTGGCGCTTATACAAGCATAAAAAGTGGAAGGGTCCTTTATCAAAGGCCGGTATGTCTAGGTGGCACTGATCAGCGATGACTATAGCTAGACTCTGGAGTGATCCTGTTGAACTGAATATGGGCGGATTGAACCACAGTATAGAGAGAGGACTAAGCGATTGTGATCAACGACTGTAGCTGTTTGCGCATCATGCAGCTATTCATTAATTATCGTTACAGCTCAGATTAGCAACATGCAAGTGGACAATTATTATTAAAAATCACAAGCTTTAGTAGATAAAAACAATTAGCAGACAAGGGATCACAAGGCTTTGCGTCTAGAAGAACGAGCATGACTGCTTACAAGATGCCCCGGAGCCTGGTTTTGATCAATTAGCTAAAACCTAGCCTGCATCTACAAAACCAATCTGCGATGGATCCATGTTTTACTAAAGCCTAGCTGGGTAATCCATACGGCAGTCGAAATGCGGCACTCCGTATGTAAAGAACAAACACCTTCGTTTCTGACGAGTACCTGGAATGGTTTCTTATATGAAATAGGCGGATTATCGAATCCCATCCGGACCGGCACATACTTGAACGCCCGATGTTGTCTGAACATGCTACGATATTGTGTCGGCCTCCATAGGGCGCATGACTTACACGCCAACAAGCCTAGTAAAGGCAATTCGGCTGTACTAGACCGAAGCCCGAACATTTCAACTGAGATCAGCGGAGCGTATAAGTCGAGCATGGGCGCTCAATGCGTCGGCCAAGTGCTAGCTCGTCTCCCGCCGCCAATTCCCCCACGTAGGCTGCCCTATGTTACCAGGTCTTACCCCATATCATCTTTAGCTGCTGCAGCTATGCTCTTTCGCCGTCGACATCCCCAGGCTCTAGCATGCATAACGACTGTTCTAATCCGCCGATTGGAATGAATTCGGATAAAAGTTGAGAAACGAAAGTCTTTCCGCGGGGAAACAAGCATCGTAGCCAAGCACGCTACTGATTGATACGAAGCGTTTAGGCGCAGAGCTCTCCACCTAGTCTCAGATGCGATGGTGCTTATCTTGTGAGCTTGTGACAATCTTCGCTAGATTGCGGGGAAGCGAGAGACGTGAGGGATGATAACCCGCATTCTGAGGTTACATGAGTTGGCCGACATGAAGATCTCGTAGATAGATAGGCAAGATTCAGAGTTGATTAATGCCTCCGTTTACGGCCAGTTGGAGACGTAACGTGAGCTATCTGCATGTGGTCTTTGCCAGGGTTGTTTTTACATACATATATCTACATGTGTCCATGCAACTGCTGTGTTCCTGGGATCGACAACTTGATTGCATGTAGCCAGCTAATTCCACATTGAGAGTCTTTTACTGTCATCCTCCGGGCGACACCCGACATTATGGCCAAAAAAGAAGAGTCGTCGCCTTATGGCGATGTCGAGGCTCAAGATGCCATTTCTGTTGCTGCTGCCCCTGTCAGCGCCTTCGACAGCTACGATGCTCAAAAAGCGGAAAACGAGCAGCAACATATCGGCACGCTGGACCGCCGTCTCAAAGCTCGTCACGTCCAATTCCTTGCTCTTTCCGGGGCCATCGGCACAGGTCTCTTTGTCGGCAGCGGGCAGGTCCTTTCTTTAGCAGGCCCCCTCTCAGCATTTCTATGCTATATCATCACGGGCTTCAACTTGTATTGCGTCATCAATAGCTTGGGCGAAATGGCCGCTTGGCTGCCAATCCCGGGCGCGGTACCGGTTTTCGCTTCTCGGTTTGTCGACCCGGCGCTGGGATTCACGCTGGGATGGAATTATTGGTATCAATTTGCTATTGGTGTGCCGATTGAAGTATCGGCTTGTGCCATCATTGTGGATTTTTGGCCAAATGATGTGCCCAAAGCTGCGCTTATAACCGTTTTCTTTGTTGCCATGATTATTGTCAATTGTCTTCCTGTGCGGATATATGGAGAAGCTGAGTTTGCGTTTGGAGCCATCAAGTTGACTACCATCATTGGGTTGATCCTCCTCATGTTCATCATTACGGTGGGCGGATCTCCATCTGGAGACCAAATCGGCTTCCGATATTGGCACCACCCGGGTCCGATGAATGCTTACTTGGAAGACGGTGCGCTGGGTCGCTTTCTGGCCTTTTTCAAAGTCTTCATCCAAGCCACTTTTGCCTATGGAGGCAGTGAGATTGTGGTAGTCGCATCAGGCGAGACAAAAGACCCTCGGCGAAATATCAAACGCTCCGTCCGACGAGTATTCTGGCGCATCTTGCTTTTCTACGTCCTTTCCATCTTCCTCGTTGGACTGTGCGTTTCATCTGAGGATCCGAATCTGCTCAATGCCATCAACAGCTCTGCTCCCGGTGTCGGCGCGAGCCCCTTTGTCATCGCTATCAAGAATGCGGGCATCAAAGTTCTCCCTCACATCATCAACGCAGTCGTCCTATCTTCTGCCTGGTCTGCCGGCAACTCTTTCTTTTACGCGTCCACGCGAGTGCTCTATTCAGCTGCTTTGGACGGCAAAGCGCCTGCAATTCTCAAGTACGAAAAGTTTGGCGTGCCGTACGCCTGCGTGGCCTTGACTACCGCGTTGAGCTGCTTGGTCTACCTCAACGTCAACAATCAGTCTTCTGAGGTCTTCTTCTGGATTAGCAACCTCAGCGCAGTCAGCACTCTCATTGTCTGGGCCAGCGTATCCTTCATTTACCTCCGTTTCTACTACGCTCTAAGGTACAACGGCATCGACCGTGATACTTTGCCTTACAAGTCCCCGTTTCAGCCGTTCCTAGGGTACTTTGCACTCATATTTTGTCTTGTGATTGCGCTGTTTAATGGATTTGACTGCTTCTTCCCGGGCCGATTCAGCGCCAAGTCGTTTATCCCACCATATATCGATATCCCTATCTTCTTATCTTTATTTTTCGGTTACAAGCTCGTCAAGAAGACAAAGTTTGTTGGATTGGCAGAGATGGATCTCTGGTCAGGCAAGGCCGAGATTGATCGATTGGAGTCGACGTGGGTAAAGCCAGTTCCGAGAAACTTCCTAGAGAGGATATGGTTCTGGATTGCCTAAGTTGGAGGAACTGGGAATAAAGACGTTTCTATTTTAATTTGTCATAATTGAAATGACTCGTGTATTTTGCCTATTATAGAGCAAAAAAACGTAATAGTTACAAGTAGTTCCCTGGCTATGTCCTATACGCAATTACAATGAGGACATGCATATAATGAGCGCAGCTCCTGCCGGAGCACACTGGCAGCCAATTGTTACTAAAGTTTCTCGTATTAAGAGGACAATAATACAATAATTCTACATATATGAACAGTGCAACAAAGTATGAATCAATGTGCTCAAGGGGTCTGATTGAAGTCATAACTGTTTCCGAAACCGCGGTTCAGGTAGCTTTTCATGGCCTCTTCACGGCTAACCCACTCCACTGGAATATCCAACCCTAGCTGACCCTGTTGTTCAAGCTCTTCTAGAACGGGCTTCAAGTTATCTCCAAATTCCAGTTTCATCGTGTTCCTGTACCATGGAGCAAAATGAATCAAGGCAAGCATAATCCGGACTTGACCAGATGGGTTGGGCATACCGGCATGCCATAGCCTGAGGTCTCGCAACACAATTGAGCCTTTCTTCACAATAGGCTGAATGGGCGGGCGGACTGCCTCTCGATCACGCAGATGATTCTCCATAATGCGGCCACTTGCTCGCTCTCCGTGTGCGCCTTCTTGAAAGGTGATGTCGGTTTTGTGTGTTCCCAGCCATAGCTCGGTTGATCCATTTTCGGGTGTCATCGTTATAAGTGGAACGTTGACAACGAGAGCGAAAGGATGCGCCGGGTGAGCAAAGTCGGCATCTGAATGAACCGGCTGACGCTGGGGTGATGCACCCGGGAGAGGAGGCATGGCTGCGTTGGCAGAGCAGAATGTCCATTTTGGCCGAGGGCCAAGAACGGCTGAAGTGATTTGCGTGGCAATAGGGTCTATAGGCAGATGCGATGTTAGAAAAAGAAGCTCTATTTGATCCAAACTGTGCGAGGGACATGTATTACTCGTGAATATTGATGGGTAGAAAAACTCTGCAACAGGAGGTGCATCTTGCTGCAAGTTTCCCTGATTGTAGTTGAACGGTCCTTTATCGCCCATACTTTGAAGCACGCGAGCATCCTGGACCATCTTGGTGTTGAGCTGATCAATGTCTTCGTGAGGCACGACATCTTCAATCACTACAAGGCCATCCTGATGGATGTGTCGCACCGCCTTTTCTAGACTCCGCTCGTCGAGTCTGGCATTCTTTATCTCGCCAGAGCTGGGGCGGACCACAGCCGGCCAGTGAAGACTGGGCGACGAAGCAGGTTTTGCTACGGTGGCCATGCCTCGACTCAACAGCCGCGGAGCTCGAAAACGCACTGCAAGCATGGCGGCTAAGATATCATCAAAGTTCTGATAAGAATTGTTTGGTGTATAATTAGGTATGATGTTAAGGAATAAAAAAAAGCGAGAGGATTATCGACGATGCAAAAATTCACTTATATATACCTCCGCCCAGCCGTTGCAAAATTCCATTGATGATGCTATACTGAAATCCGAACTCGGAATTCCTTTCCCATTTGGTGTCCTCACTAAATAGCGGGGGTAGATGGCTCAAGATCCAGACCCAGTGCCCGCTTCCCCAGAATAACTCGGAGCTTCGAGTTCCGCGGCCCAGGAGTCCTTTAGACTAGAAATTAAGCGTTCAACAGGCCACCCCACTGACCGTTTGCACGCGGATAGGCGGCGAATGAGTTCTTGTCTAGTGGCTTCGGACCGTATGAACTTGCCGCCTAGGAGGGATTTTCAGTGTCAGAATGGAGACTATGAGAGAGGCGAAGAATGAATAATACTCAAGTGTAGAAAGGGGGGGCTTACAATATGCAATAGGGCCGAAAGAGTTCACGAGGACAGATGGGATATTCGTTGTGAATGCAATTCCGCAAATCTCGAGGGCGAAGGCTTCCAACAAATCGCCCTTGGCCACTTCGCCGACAATCTTATCGCTGCCATCGCAAATCTCTGGCAGCCTTGGGAGCTGATTCCGGGGCGCAATTGCGGTAAGTATATTGAGCGCGAGGAGGGCATACTGCCTTGCAGCAGCTAATTGCGTCGCCAAGTCAGTTATTTTTGGTTGATAATAATATTTTCTCGCAATCACGGCTATGATAACAAGACATACCATGAAAATCTTGTAGAAACCAAAAGTGTGGCAGTTCGCCAACTGCTGATACAGCCACACGCTGGCTTCTTGAGAATGGCTTGATGTTTGGTGGAACAGTTTTGAGCCAAGTTTTAACCATGGAGAGCAGTCCCTCCCAATCAGGTTCCGACATTTGATAGCTGAAGGCCTTGTTGATAATTTGACCAAGTACGAGTGTAATAGAGTGGAGCTGGTCTTGGTTACCCGTCAGACTCGGAGCAGACGCCATTGTCACGTCCATCTTTAGTGGACAGCCTTCAAATAAGCTAAAAGTAATATCCTCGCGGAGATAGTTCCAGAATCCAGCAGCGAGCAGGCTTCCAGGGGGGCTCACTGCAATGGAGTCTTCACATGATGCCAACGAGTATGCGCCTTGAAGGTGTCTGTTGGGATCGATATCCTCTTCTGGACGTCAGCTCGGGTTTCGAAATCTGCATGACGGCATCAATAGGGGATCTCTTTCTGCTCACCATTGAGGATCTCGTACGATCGTAATAAACACACGGCCGCTAATGCAACCCCGTTTCTCAACAACTCAATCTTCTCGTCCAATTGAATCAGGAGATGAACGCAGTGCCCGTGATAGAATTCAGCTACTGCCCTTGCAGGCTTGGATTTCGTTGTTTGGCTCACGTGCTCTGCAGACAAAGCCATGATGGCACTGAAGAGAAGCGGTTCATCTAGAGCAAGCTCTGGCACACTTGTGGCGAACAGGCGTGAAACATCGCCGAGGTCATACCACTTTGCCGGCTCTGCAATGTAGTTGTGAAAATACCAGGCCACATCTGGTGACCGGAGTGCATCTCGCGGGTTTTCGGGAGGGGGAAATTTCCTATTTTCAGTGGCTTCTATGAAGCGAAATCGTTTAGCAAGCTCGAAAGATAAAGTCCTTGAGGATCAGGGGGTAGAACATATAGAACTCGCCATAAAGGCCGAAACACGTGCTCGCGTACCTTTGGAAAGACTTCCCGCCCTTGATTGATGAGAATAGGCTAGAAACTTGGACGACTTCCGAAGACGCGCACAGTATCTTCCTGATTTCTTGCATTGGCCGCACACCGGGGCGGCTTCATCACCTGTCGGATAACATATGTTAGATTTAGTGTACCCTATATCCCGAGATAGGATTACATTAAAAGCTAGTTGTGAACAGGAGACTTTGCAATGCTTAAAAGTCACTCGAACTACTCACATTTAACCTTACGCCGACGGCATGTGTCGCTGTTTAATACGGGGCCAATGACCGTTTTAATTAGTCGCCGCAGAGATGGGCCTCTTCTATTTCAATTATGGAATTACCACATACCAGGCTATTGCATCAAAGCATTAGCAAAAAGTGTGAAGTGGGTGGATCAAATGAAAAATAATAGCCACACTCGCTCCGCTGTAGCATTACCGCATATTATACCGAGACGCATAAACACCTGAAAGCTAGACATCTCAAGAAAGAAAAGGCCATTCACTCACCTGCATTATTCAGTGCTCGAGGCATTTGATCTTCGTTGTACCATATGCCGAATTGCTTTCTGATGCAGTCCCGTTGGCGACACAAACTCTCAAGTGGCGGTGGAAGATAATGCAGCCTTAGCTCAAAGCCGGTCACAGGCCTTTGACCATTCAGTAACGCTTTTTTGGCGGAGTAACAAAAGCAGAGAACGTAAAATGAAGACTAGCTTTCGAGAACGGCAGGCCTGTCGTATAATGTAGAAATCTGGAGTCGACCCAACTTCCAACTCACGAGCGAGAGAATCTCCTCTGTCCTCGCCTCCAGTTAAGTTGTGAACTAAAAAGTCTGGGGCTTTTAGCGCTTAACCGACAACAAGGACCGGTATTAGTGTCTCACTACTGACTACCAGTACGCTAAGTGGCTGGACATTCCGAGCTGCGTGGTTTCCTCGTGAGGCGATTGGTTGAGTTCAATTTCACGGGGTTCTGTAGCCTCTTTGAGACAATGCTCACTGTGCGGTCTAACTGTGGCCATCAGGCTTCTACGAAGACGCGATACGGGATACTTGTGGGAGCATTTATTATTATGGGCTGCCAACTGGTGGCGCGAGCGCCTCTTGCTCACTTTGTCTAACCATGGGATATACGCGCGATTGTAAGATTCCTCATGGCAGATACGCGTATATCTGAAGGCATCTATACATGAGATTCTGTTCTGCAGAGATCCTAAGAGACACCTGACAGTGAAGGATATTACGATCTAGGGGCTTTGCTAACATTGATAATCGTTCGCGACGACAAAGCTATGTCTTATGCCCGCGATGGCTTATACCTATCCGGTAAACCTAGAGAGTGCGTTTTTTACAGTTGTATTTTATGCCGGTACATTACATACTGCGGTTGGGCATTCAGTTCTTCTGGTTTTTATCTCATTGTGGTTTTTGTACTCACACTGAATTGTTGCGCTGGCAGTATTATAAATCAAGATTATACTGGGATCACTGGGAAATGTTACGTGTTACATGCGCATCTAATGTTTTCAGCTCCCATCACATTACCTTGGACTTTTAGTTGCCTCGCCATTGGCGGCCCAGATCTCATGCAATTAAATGATTAAGATGCCATTAGTTGTTATTTTCATTAAGACTCATAGAGATTTATCCTATCTAATACTTCGATATACTGTTCTTGGAATTGGGACATATGGGGCATCTCTTTTGAGCTTAAAATACTTTTGTGCACTCCTTTCATCAAGTTGAGGCATTTGCTTCATTGTATATTCGATTTCTTGTTTCAGCTAGATTCTAGCTTGTTGCGGCACAGCTTCTTTATTTTTGTCATCTGCTAGAAATGTCTAAAAGACCTTGACTGTTGGCTCATCTTGCAGATCATGCGTCATGCTCACGAGCGAGGAATGTTATCAGAGACCCGTGCTTTTAGAATAAGGTATAACATTCTGGCCCAATAGCGCGGCCATACTGATTATGTTTCTGAGTTTATGAATCACTCTTACAGTACGTATCAATATATTATTAATTATTCAAGTTTAGAATGTATTAAAAAATAGGTTATAGCTGTGTAAACTTAATTTTCCAGGTGCTTTCGGGATATATGACCCGACTGTAAAAATAAAATTAAACAGTTGGTCACTGAAAGCGGAACCAACACGCATTTTGCAAGTATGCCAGGACCTTTTTATAAGTAACACAATCACTCCGTTAACCGAGCTCTGTCAAGGGCTGCGAAAAGGAGATATGAGATTGTTTTGGTGAGTCATTTCATAATCTACCAAACACACAACAGCTAAAGTAGAATCGTACCAGTTAATTAATACTGTCGCACTACTTCGCTGAGCTGTCTCTTTTGCATTGCTTGAGGAACGACTCTTTATCTTTTTTCTATCATTCTGTACAAAGCCTCTTTAACCCCGAAAATCACATAATTGAGAGCGTACAGCATGGCTTTCGAGGGTCGCAAACAGCCGCCTTGGATCCCCCCCAAAACCCAACCTGACGCCCAGCTGCCCCAGCTGAAGATCTACAACAGTCTTACGAGGAGAAACGATGACTTTGTCCCAGCCGACCCGGTAGGAAAGATAGTGACATGGTACGGGTGTGGCCCGACAGTGTATGAAGACGCCCATCTGGGCCATGCCAAGAATTACGTCTCAACAGACATTATCCGCCGCATCATGAAGGACTACTTCGGCTTCCACGTCAAGTTCGTGATGAATACGACTGATATTGATGACAAGATCATTCTCCAAGGCCGTCGAAAGCACCTACTCGCGCTCTTCAAGCAGGAGCATGCCGCTGCAGACGACTCAGTGAGCGATTCGGTTTTGGCCGAGACCAAAGCCGCATTCTGTTACTACATTGAAAAGAACCTTCCGTCTCTGCCTTCGGATACCACTCCAGAGGCCTTTTCCGAGGCAGCGGACAAAGCATTTGAAGAAAAGCGCGAGTCTTCAAATCTGACCGATGCTACGACAGCAAAACAGAGCCAGGCTGTGACTGTCGCCGATTTGCTGTTGAGAGCACACATTGGAACGGCTCGGTCGGCTGCTGAGGCCCTGCAAGCCCCAGGAAAGCTGCCAGAGTTTTTCGCTAAGACGGAAGATATTTTACTCCCACATCTCGATACCTTGCATGGTGCGGATATAGATTCCGACGATCACAAGATATACCTCGAGTTGACCCAGAAATTCGAGCGACGCTTCTTCGAGGATATGAATGCGCTTAACGTACTTCCCCCCGACCAATTGACTCGTGTGACCGAGTACGTTCCCCAAATTGTCCGCTTCGTTGAGAAGATTGTGGCAAATGGTTTCGGTTACGCTTGCCCTGATGGCTCCGTATACTTTGATATCGACTCGTTTGAGAAGGCTGGGCACTGCTACTCCCGATTGGAGCCATGGAACAAGAATGACCGCGTCCTCCAAGCCGATGGTGAAGGTTCACTGTGCAAGAGGAAGCTAATGAAGCGGAACGAGAACGATTTTGCGCTGTGGAAAGCAAGCAAGCCAGGTGAACCAGCATGGCCGAGTCCCTGGGGCCATGGGCGACCAGGATGGCATATCGAATGCTCCGCAATGGCCTCTGACGCGATCGGGAAGACGGTAGATATTCATTCCGGAGGTATCGATCTTCGCTTCCCTCATCATGATAACGAGCTCGCACAATCGGAAGCCTACTGGTCCACTCCGGACTGCCATATACAGTGGACAAATTACTTCATTCATGTAGGGCAACTGAGGTAAAGATTTCAAATCCCGATTCCGTTGTACATATGCGCTAACAGATTCTAGAATTCGGGGCTTAAAGATGAGCAAGAGCCTCAAAAACTACACCACTATTAGAGCTTTTCTCTCCCAAAAGGAGTGGAGTGCACGTTCTCTTCGAATCTGCTTCCTCCTCGTGCCTTGGCAGGATGGTATTGAGGTTACAGATGAGCTCATGAAGGCCACAGTCGGCTGGGAAGGCAAGCTTAATAACTTCTTCTTGAAGAGCTTGGACGTTGAAAAACGTCTTAATCCCCAGAATGCAAAAATTCAAGAGCTTGGCATTGAAGACCAGCAACTATTGAGTGCCCTGGATAAAGCAAAAGCCGATGTTGACACAGCTCTTTGCGATTCCTTCAATACCTCATTAGTCATGAGAATCCTCTCTGACCTCGTTACTGAGTTCAACTCGGCAGAGGCACTTTCAGACCAGACAGTCATCTTGCTCGCCCGGTGGGTAACACGCATTGTCACAATATTTGGCCTGGATCCTGAGGGAGACCTCAGCACGCTGGATCGTATTGGGTGGTCAGGCCTCGAAATTCCCGTGTCAGCAAAACCCTACATTTACCCTGCATCTCAATTACGCGACAAGGTTCGAACCTTGGCCTGTTCCGGCTCGGTCGATCATACAGCACTAACGAAGCTCGCCGACGGAGTTATGATGGAAGCGTCAATACTAGTGGCCGAGTCAGCCAAACCATACGATCGGGTGCTGCAGCAATTCTGCACAGACGTCAAGGTCCTCGCAGCCCAGCAAGCGCCGGCAAAAGACCTGCTCGCCTTGTGTGACCAGCTCCGCGATGTCCACCTCTGGAACCTAGGCATCTACCTGGAGGACCGCAACAACTCCCAGCCTGCTTTGGTACGACCCCTCGATAAATTGCTCATAGAGGCGCGAGCAGAGCATGAAGCAGCTAGAACTGCCAAGGCAAAGGCAAAGTTGGAACAAGAGGTCAGGGAGGTTGAGAGAGACAAAGAGCTGCGCAAGCGCGCTACAGTCGACCCCCTGCTGATGTTCAAAACCTCGGAATATTTGGAATGGGACGAAGACGGCATCCCGGCTGTAGACGCGGTGGGAAATGTGATATCCAAGAATAAGCATAAAAAGCTTGTCAGAGAGTGGGAAAAACAGAAGAAGAGGCACGAGGGAAGGTTGGTGCCGCAGTAAGGTGATTCAAATAAAGAATGCCTACTTTGCGAGCCTTCATTTTTTACAACCGTCTTTATTCTTAAATCAAGATAGCCAGTTATGTTGAATAATGGGCTTTTTTCTTTTTCTTTTGTTTATTAGCACGATAACAATAGATGCGTGACAATGACAAAGATGGAGAAAATACGTTGTGTAAGTAGGCATATACAGTTACAGTGTTGTATAAGGCATTAGCAAGTTCAGATACTTACATGTATGTTAAGGAAACTGAGTGCTTATGTGATTCCACTCCTCTTTATCAAGTCCGACTGTTTAGAAGCTTTCACGCAAACGTACAGACTAAACTTCAAAACTCCTCAAACTCTCTAAAGATCTTTTATACAGGCCACAACAATTGCGAAGAGCGAGACCAAGGACTTAATCACAGTGGGACTTACACGTATAAGACAAATTTGTGCATTAGTAATACCAATTCGAGTGCTAGCTATTATGGTCCAACGGTTAAGACATCAGTTTGTGGAATTTCTACAAACCACTGAAGACCGAGGTTCGACTCCTCGTAATGGCACGGATATCTTTTTTTCTCGAGCTCCTTTCTTTTTCTTTTTATACATGTCGTGGATATTTTGTAGCGAATACCTTTATTTCCGGATAACAATATACTGTTTGATGCGATATGAAAATGGCGCCTCTTTCAAACCGTGATAAGTTTTAGAGCAATTCGACGTGTCGAATGCATCTAAAGTATCAGTATATGATATACTTGTATATCCTTCGAAACACGTAGAGCGTTGTTTAGCTCTTATTTGTCAAGAGAATATATCTCAACTGGTCTTCGTAACAAGCAGTTTATGGTAGCGTAACAATGGAACAATGATGTGGACTGATGTACACGGAATATGGCACCAATTACGACTTGACCGAATACAATTCGATGTAAATTTGAAAACTAACTAGTTGAATAACTTTCCCATGCAGCCAAAACTACACGTTTAAGAATTGAAGACCACCTAAGCAGATAAATTTGTGTACAGCCAGAGCTATACCCGCCCATTCATTCGCCACTTAGTTCTTCTTGTGCCAGCAGCACTTAACACCAACAGTTCCGCGAACGCCGCAAGGCAAGTCAATCCTGGCATCGTTCCTTCCAATGCAAAAGTCGGACTCCCGAATAAACGGGTCACAAGTTCCGCCGACCCATTCGCAAGGGTTCTCGGGGAAGTGGTCGAGGTTACCGAACCAGTTGTCGAACCAGTTATCGGGCCAGTTGCCGGGGAAGTTGATGGAGCTGGCCTGGCATCCTGCAATGGGGTTAGTATATCACAAGGGGATCAATGCCGCTTCAAAATGGCGACGAACCGTAGACGGCAAAGCTGGAGATGTTAGTAACTGAAGCTCTGAATTGGTTGAAGAGTGATGCTTACCCGAGAATAGCAGCGAAAGTGGGGGCGTGCATATTGAATATGGACTTGAGCTTAATGGATGATTCCTGAGAGATGTGATTGAAACTGAAAGATCAGAAATGCTTGATGATTCTGTTCGCAACACTGGGGAGAGGTCACGCATTATATACCCGGCAATTTGGCAGTCATTTATCACATAAACATTTACTAACTTGAGCATCGCTGGAGGTAGTCGTCATTCAGAGCGATAGAATTCCTCAAAAGGGACCTCCGTTCCTGTCAATCAGTCAGAATAAGGTTCTTTTGACTTACAATATTTGTTATAGTGCAACTTGTAAAGCCTACATAGATGAAGTGCCCCGTACCCATATAGCGTTGCCGATACCATTTCATACTATAAAAGTGAGACTATGCATATCCTGATATGACTATACTTATACCATAAAAGTGTTTTTCACATCAGGTGAGGCACTACTTGATTCAGAACGATTGTTCAATGGCAGCAGGTGATTGGACGGACCCTTTAAGACACACATCAAATCCACGTGGGAAGGCATTCCATTGAATAAACGGAGGCGGCTAGATTGAATCGGCGGATCGAACCCCGGAGCATTTACGCCTAAGGTCGTTGCCGTAACCCCTTTACTCAAACAGTTTAGAAATGTAAGTGTGCATGTGATCCTACATGGGCGCCATATGTTTTGAATGCCAAGACTAGTAGACAGCAAATCATATAGAAGCCAAAATTGTGACACGATTGTTGAATAATGGCAGTATACACAGTGTGCCTGTGGACTGCCACATCAGAAGGGTATGTTGGCATGCTCTCGTTGCCAGTGTAAACATCTTCCAAAAAAGGGTTCAATTTGCTAAACTAGTGTTGCTTAGTACGTGGTTGAGAGGTCCAAAGGAATGCATCCACAAGCCTATCCACTAAGATGCCTTGAAATACAATGCAATTGGAGATGCAGCACTTTAATGACTGCAAAAAATTATTTTATCATTTAATATACAGACTGCCTAAATAGACTTCCTCTAAATATATAGTAATGTGATACGGAGAAGAAGATGACAGAGAAGGAAGCTTATAGTACGTATAGCCATTAAATAAGAAAAGCAGCAACGAAAAATTGGCATGGGGAAACATATGAGATGGATTTCTCCATGAGTTCTGTTCTTGCTAGTAGTGTCTCCTTGCTAACCTATAATGTTTGCCTACTTGGCCTGGAGCTACCATTTAGCAGCCCTGGCAGCCATCAGCTTATTGTACGCTGAGAACTCTATGAAGACATAAATTGAGCATAGATAGCTCTCCACTTCCTACATTGACCCTGAGCTATGAATCTCTTTGCTAGTTTGAGAAATTGCCTCTATGGGGTTTCTTCGATGCCGTTTGGTCTGCCATAGCTAGATATGAATGTGGGTTTTGACCCGCCTCGGAGCCGACTTCTAGGCTCCGTTGCCACAGTGTGTAACTCCAGAGAGAAGTAAAAGTAATTATTCTTTCTATCTTTTAAGCATCGACTCGTAAAAAAGCTTTATAAATCATCTTGAGAAAATGATGGTATCTGCATTTTTGGTGAAAAGCATTTGACGAATACTAATTCAAGAATGGAAGCCTGTTTTACAGGCTACTAATGGAGCGATGGCGCTGCTAGCATGGGCGGTTTCCACATGAGTCATCAGCTTTACTAAGATATCATTCCATGAACGACAACTGCTGAACCAAGCAACGCCAGGTAGAAGAAGCGCCGAATTGAATCTTTGTTTCTCGGCACTCAAAACTTCCCCAATGGACACGTCGCTGGGACCACTCGCGGCATCAGTCGAGCCGGCCCTTCTCCCGCCAAGAACGCCTCTCCACGGCCGCTACACATCTGTAGTTCCGCTCCACCCTCAGCACTGGCGAGCGATTTACAGACATCTCGGAGGAGAGGAAAACGCCTGGCGATGGAAATATCTGCCCTTGGAGGGTTTCGTCACCGAAGAGATATGCGAGGCGACGATCACGGCATGGTCTGCCACAAAGGATCCCATGTACTACGCGGTCCTTTCCGGTCCTGCTTCCGATCCCGCCTCGGAGCCAGCAGGCATCGTCTCGTACCAGGCAATTGTTCCAAGCCATCGTAGAATTGAGATTGGATGGGTGATTTTTGGGGATGCCCTAAAACACTCCAGGGAGGGAACGGAAGCGTTTTTCCTCTTCATGAAGCATGCATTTGTGGACCTGGGATATCTACGTGTCGAGTGGAAGGCCAATAATCTCAACGCAGCGAGCTTGGCAGCAGCTCGGCGGCTGGGATTTACGTTTGAGGGAGTTTTCAGGTGAGACTTGAGATGACGAGTGACTGCAAATGGTCCGTTGTGGATATGCTAATTGCTTGGCGAATATTTAGGAAGCACATGATTATAAAGGGCAGACACCGGGATTCGGCGTGGTTGAGCATCCTGGATGATGAATGGCCTGCTGCTCGGAAGGGATTCGAAGCATGGCTGGAAGAGTCCAACTTTGATGAGAATGGGAAGCAGAAGAAAGGGCTGAGCGAATGTAGGGATGACTTGCAGTAGGTTTGTTTACGTAGACAAGCGGATTGGTTGGATAGACGCTTCATAGACTAAAGGGACGCCGATCCCGAGATTTTTGCATCTGTGGCAAGAGATGTTAGATGACATGACGTGGCAGCTGATGGCACTAACTGAGGCACACAATTTGGCCTTCAATAGGGCTGATGAGCTGAAAGAAAATTCCCCGATATACTATTAACACGAACATGTATTTCTGCTGAGTTTCAAGATATTTTTAGGAATCACCTTTAACTCAATGAAGGCGTTGCGGAGCAATGGAACGACCAGAGTCTAGAATCCTGTTTCCCCGGCACTAACACCTCAATTGTGTAGAGCTGAGGTTGTTATGGCGCTTTCAATACAGCTTCCGGCGCCTTGTGGCCAAAGTTTGTCCGATGGCGAGGAGCTCTGCGCCGGTGCCTTTGGCGTGGCCAAATTAACAGCCGGAGACACTTGGACGGACGCGCGTCTGAGAACAACTGACAGCTGATAATTCACAATTGATATGAAGCTTGATTTACTGGGAGCGGACAGGTGTGTAATTGTGGAACTCATTGGCAAGTCAATGAAAGATACAACCTCTTTTAGATGCTCGAATGTAAGTGGTTGCTGTTAGTACAGGGAGTTGTCACATGAAGAGTTGCCGCTTTTGCTCTATATTGGATTTTCGTGCTCATGCTAAAATGGACGGCTCATAGAAAGAGCCGAGACCAGGCTAGAGCTGCCAAGAAAAGTTAACCGTCAAAAGCCACTCGCTGAATGACCGAGCCTTGGAATGGGGCGTTGAGGAATCCGGCAGCCACCGCAAGGTATCATTGGACGCCATGGCTGGGGCCAATGGAGCTCCAGGCGGCACCTCCGGTTCCCTGGGCTCGCAAAAAACGGCAAACAAAATCTTTTCTTTAAGAGTTAGGACCGCTGTAAGCAGACAAGAGCAAAAATACGTATTAGACGCGGACGGCCCAGAAATAGCTCGTACTCCCCTTACACGAGCGGCTGGACGGCAGGAGATGCGAAAGCGAGGCTAATTCCCTGACTCTTTATCTTGTGGCCTCTTGCTCCTTGTCTGCCCTCTCCCCCTTTAAGAATTGGTCTTTGCTTTGAGGAACCAAATTGCTCAAAGCGAGAGTGATTCTGAAATGGAAGACTGATTCTCTTGCAGCCGGGCGAGAAAATCAGGAGTAATTACCTTGGTGATGAGGATCCAAGTGCTGATCTCTCTCGCCGAGCGGATCGTCGGTGTAGCTCATGCTCATCGCCCATCGTTATCCATCTAACTCTATTCTTGTTACGTCTTCAATTATTGACCACTCATCTCCGTTTCGATTTACCCGACTGTTTGGTTTTCAAGGCGCTTAACACAGCCTCAGTCGACCTCTACACAAGCGACGCGCTCTCTGCCTCCCATGGCGTCCGCCCACAGCGACACAGCCTCAATAGAGGAACCACGGCGCGCTCCGTCAGAACCTATGGATGCGGCTGCAGGACAGCGGCCAGCCCATACAGCGGCCACTGGCCCTGATGCCGTGTTTGCCGACGATGCGTCCAGTACTACCAAGAATGGTGGTGATGCGGATGGCTTGCAGCAACCGCTGCCCCAGGAGGACAAACAGCGGCGGCATCAGGAAATACAGCAGCAGCAGCAGCAGCAGCAGCAGCAGGTTTATCAGCGCGAGGGAGTTTCTACGCCCGTGTTGAATGAAAAATCCGACGCCTCCATTGCAGCGCCTAAGACAGCCGTCTTGCCGCGTGCCACCACGTTTGGATCGACCTTCACCACGTTAACCACTGCCTCTTCCACCTTTGGTCTCCTTTCCACTCCTCCTGCATGCGACATTCCTGAATCGACGCCACCAGATCGCGTCGCCCTAGTCAGGGCCAAGAAGGGAGATGGCTACGTGCCTCAGGGCAACCACTTCAAGAACGACCTCTACCGTGCTGTCGGTTTCCTGGAACTGGCTAATGCAGGCGACTTCGCAGCCAATGTGTGGAACTCGTACCCCGTCCCGGTGTATGCAACCGTCTTTATGGCGGTTGGAGCAACATTCGCCGGCATCATGTCCGTCTTTGCTCTGCTGGACTCGCGGCGTGCCTTTCGGAACGTCAAGTTCCTTCGCAAGCAGCGCCGCGAGCTGAAGGAGGCGCGAGCTGCCAGGGCGGCAAAATCACTGCCCACCAGAGACTTGGATGTGCTCTTGTCTGTCATTTTTCGCGAGCTTGGTACCGAAGCCGTCAACCGCTGGGCACTCAACATGTTCTTGGGCGTCGGTGCCGTGCTCATCTCCGTAGGCACGTATCTTGCCATTGCTGGAGCCAACCCGGGCATCTTCTTGGCCAGTAACCTGCTCTCTGGATACATTGGTAATGCCCCAATCGCCATCTTTGGCGCCCTCAACTCATGCTGGGCCTTCTACATCCTCTGCAAGGCCCAGGGGCACATCAACGCAGCTAAAAAGGCAATTCCCGGCACCCAATCCCTGGCTCTGATAAAGAGGCGCAGCAGGAACGTGCAGATTTATACTGGCATCAACGGCACTGCCACGATTTTAGGGGGAGTTGGCTCCATGATTACCGCAACACGGTGGTGGGGCTACGTGATACTAATACCCGTCATCTTGGCCTCACTATTCTGCAATTACTGGTGGCGTAACAGAGCTGGCTATTCTCGCAGAGATTTGGTGCCCTATGGGCTATCGATATTCAGCGTCGACGAGTTGTCCACAGCCTTGGAGTTTGCTGCCAGAGCAGAGGCTAAGCTCAAAGAACAGAAGAAGACACCGATCAATTCCTTTGTTTCGGATCCATCGTCTCTGCGGTCCGTACTTACATTTATCCAAGAACAGGAATTGCTCGAGCCTTTTTGCCTGCGGCTCGTTGAAGATGCAGGCTTGCGAACGACAATCGGCTATCCCAATAACCCTTCACAAATCGAAATCAAAGTCGATTCTCTCCTAGACCTCCCCAAAGAGTGTCACCCGGCAATCATTGAGATTGCTCAGGACACGGTTCGAAAGATTGGATCGAAGCACTTTAAATATCGAGAACGCTACGCGGCTGAACTGCTCGGCACATATCTTGCTATTTCACGGCAAGAAGCGAAGCGAAGAGAAAAGACTGGATCTCAGTCAGAGAAATCCAGTCGGCGATGACGAACATAGAGCGGATATAATTATTTTTGGTTTAGACATTTTATGCATTGAAAGCAAGCGAGCAAGTCGCCACGATGACTTTGATAATCTTCTTTTTCTATATTTTCCCTCTTAAGTAGCATATATTGGCGCAGGTGCAGGACATCTTCACGAGCATTAATCACCTATGCATGGAGGCGTAGGTTGGAGGTCTCTGAGTTCTAGAAAAAGAAAACAATAAGAAACTATCTACAAAGATTGGATATTGAATACTCCAATATTGCGTGCCTCGCTTCGTACAGAAATGGCTCGAGTTTGGGGCCCTTGGACCCTCGACGGTCAGTCACGCTACGGTTTCTCAGATGCGCTTCTCGAATACGATGATATTCCAGAATAGCGTTACAAGTTCCGTCAAACTGAACTGAAATTAATAGCTTTAATGTTCTCAATCTATCCCATATATGAACCAATCTGTCCATCTGAAAGCCAGTGAGACCCTCCTTCACAACGGTATCCATTAGCCTGCTTGATCCAGGAATACCCGGCAGGACAAGCCCCGAGAGCCCTTAACTTCTCCCGTTTCTTCGCTTCTTCTTGTCGTCGTTTTTCTTCCTCAACTAGCTGGCGCATAATCCTTTCTCGAGCTTCAGCTATCGCGCGTTGCCGAGCCTCCTCTTTCTTCCGAGCCTCCTCGTCTTCGGCAATTGCTTCGCGAACAATCTTCTCTCGAGCTTCTTCTATCGCAAGTTTCTGAGCAGCTTCCTTGAGCTTTAGGTATTCTGCTTCTCTTCGTTCTTCTTCTGCCCGGTCTTTCTGAAGCTGGTCCCAGATTTCGTCGCTTACGCCGGCGTCTCGTATCACTTTGCGGTTGCGGTTACCCACGGGTGACTCAGGCGGTGTAGGTGCTCCTTCATCTGACTCTTCGGTGTCAATCGCATCGGTCTTTTGTTGGGTTTCAATGTTCGTATTGGTGCGAATTGATAGGGCTGGCGCTGCTAGCGCTGCTGGCGCATGAGAAGAAGCTGCCTCGCCGTCGAAAAGTACTGGAGGAGCAGACTTGACCATCTTAGATTGTCGGTCTTTCAGCATCTGATCAAGTGTCTGCGTAACTTGCTCTGTTTCCACTTTGAGCGCTTTTGCTCCCAGGTCAATTGCTTGAAAGACATTTCTGGCAAGCTGTTTTACGTCTCTTGCGCTAGCCCAGCCTTCTAAAGCAGTCAATGATTTGATAGTAGCCGTCCAGCTGACGAGAAATGTTTTGGAGGGACATTCTAAACAGCTCATGTCCATATCCGTGCCTTTACTTGCGAGCTGTACTTTTCTCTTTCGCAGAAGATCGACAAGCAGCTGGAAACAAGCATCTGGCTCGAGTGGCTTAAAGTCGATGGTTTCAGGGAAGCGGCTAGTTAGTCCGGGGTTTACGGACAGGAGTCGATTTATATCGTGTTCATAGCCCGCCAGGATGATGATGAGCTTGCCTTGATACTTTGGCTTGGTAACACAGTCCACAATCTCGTCAATAGCCTCTTTGGCAAATCCACCTTCGGCGAACCGGTACGCTTCATCGATCAATAGAACTCTTCCAAGCGATTTTTCGAGAACCTTCTGGACTTTGGGTCCGGTTTGGCCGACATATTGGCCTATCAAGTCCGTAGCCGAGCATTCTTCTACCACGGCCTTGTCAAGAAAGCCCATGTCGTAGTATACTTTGCCCATTTTTCGTGCGGTAGTTGTTTTGCCTGTTCCTGGTGGACCTCGGAAAAGGAAATTAAACGGGATCTCTTCCTTGACGTCTAACCCAAAAGCTTTCAACTGTCGAACTTGCTGCTGGATGTGCTCAAGTTTCTTGATGATATCTTCGCGCCCGATATCGTCTTGGAATAGTGCTCGCACATTCGTGTCCTTTCGTGTCGTTCTGTCAAAGTCCTCATCAAAGTCTTCCGCTTCTATCTGATTCTTCTTTTTCAGCTTCCCAGCTGAAAGACGCTTTTGATACGAGGCTTTGGCTTTGCTCAAAAGATTCTCAATCGCACCACCATTTCCGAAGTTAGCCCTGTTGCGTTCTCGGACGAGAACATCAAGCGCAGCGGTCTTGCCCTCTCCAGTAGTGGTAAAGCCAGAAGCTTGCAGTTTGAACTCCAGTACCTGTCTGAGAGCGTCGTCGTCAAAGTCTTCAAAAATGAATGGTGTGTCCACTGAAAACCGACGGCTGAGGCCCGGATTGACATTTTGGAACATTTCTTCCATCTGCTCTTGGTAGCCTATCAGAATGACGCAGCGATCATCGCCAGGGACATTTTGGACATCTGCGACTATCGTGTCTATAACGCCTGTCTTGTACGGATCAGAGGTAGAACCCTTTCCACCATATAAGCCATATGCTTCGTCAATTACGAGCACTTTTCCCAAAGTTGCGGCCAGAATGCCCTTTGTTTGGGATTCTGATACCCCCAGAGCGGCACCGATGAAATCTGACGGATTCCTGACTACTAGCTCTCCGTTGGATAAAAGACCGAGAGTTGCAAGAATCTCTCCGTAAAGCTTGGCAACCGTCGTTTTGCCTGTTCCTGGCGATCCTAAGAAGACTCGATTGAGGGTAAACTCTATAGGAGGCTCTTCATCGAGCTCTCGCTGATAGTTGGTCTTGATAGAGTCAAGAAGTATTTTCACCTGCTCCTTGACTTCCTTTAGGCCAACCATCTTGTTCAACTTCTGCCACGCCTTGCAATCCTGCAAAGTCAACGAAGGCTCTGGCCCAATGATATCCTCTTTCGTGAACAAGAAATCGTTTGGATTTTTGCTGGACCGGCGCTCAAGGCGAATTCTAGTGGCTTGCCTCTTTTTAATGTTCGCTAGAGCGTTTTCAATGGCGCGAGCATTTCCAAACCCTTCTTTGCCTCTGCTTCGTCCGACTCTGCGGGCAGCGATACGTATATAGAGACCATCCAGACCATCTTCGACTTCCATATTGTTGGCATACGTGCGGTTCACCTGACGCTTGAGGATTTGTCGCAGCTCCTCGTCCGTGTAGTCTTCAAAGTTCATTGTGATAGGAAATCGACTGGGGAATCCTGGATTGTGTGCAAAGAACGACTCCATCTGTTTAGAGTACCCAGCAAGGACAAAGGTAATCTTTCCTCTAAGATTTTCCACTTCCGCAAGCAGATAATCCAAGACAGCCTTACCACCAGGACTGTTTCCAGATGAGAGCTGGTATGCTTCATCAATAAAAAAGACTCCGCCGCCTTCGTCTTTCATCTTCTCAAGCAGACCTTCGCATCCTTTGACGCCCATGTTGGCCAGCTTAGAGCCTGTTGTCTCTTCGAAGCAGTCACCGGCGATGGCTCCAAGGCTTGTAAGGAATTTACCCCATATACGGGCCACAGTTGTTTTACCCGTTCCTGGATTCCCGAGAAGGGAACAACTGAATCTTGAATCAGATAGAGGCGTCTCCTGGCGGATGGCGAGGTCTATTTCTGACTTCTTAGCGAGGAATTCTCCTTTCACCGATTCTAAACCAATGAGATCCATGAGTTCATCCAAAGCACCATTGATAGCTCCAGTATCGCGCTTCATATCTTCCCACTCCTGCGCCGAAGGGCCAAGGCTACCAGAAGAAGCGGGTTTCTTGTCTTGAGGCTTTTTGCTGGATTTTCCTGGCTTATTGTCTGCTGATTTTGCCGCATCTAGCCTTGCCTGTGTCTCTTTGAGGTTTTGTAGCTGAGCTCTCTTCTGCGCAAGTTCTTTTTCTTGATCTTGCTCTTCTTGCTTATACTTCATGTGGCGCCGATGATGATCAATTTCACCATCTATCTCTTGTAGTTCTCGACGATATTTGTCTTGCGCTTGCTGCCTCTTTTTCTCCATCTCGAGGTCTCGTTTGACTCTCCGTCTAGTGTCTTCGTCTTCTTTTGCACAGAGCTTGCAGCCTTCATTTTCTTTTCCGCATGGGTGATTTATCTTGTGGCCACGTTCGCAAATCCTTTGAACCATTTTCATGCATGGAACTTGTGAATGGTTGGACATGCGATGGCATCGGCGCTCACACGGATGTTTCTTACAGCTAAGGATGGCACCACTACAAAATTAGTAAATGTCAGACCACGCGTTATAACTTGAAAACGTACCATAGTTGAGAGCATCCTCCATCGGGACAGTGTTGATCAAAATCTTCAGGTTTCTGGAGTAAAGCAGATCGATCGGGATGTTGTTCGCAGTGGACGGGTAATCCATCGAACAAGAATCCTTTTTCTTTCATGGCATCAAAGTATACTTTCCACATTTCGCCACCCTTTTTGCTAGCCAAGAAAGTATTCATATTTCCAATTAGAATAATACCATTTCTTGCGCGCGATAAGAGCACGACTAGTCGCTCTCTGGCAACGAGGAAACCGATATCGCCTTTCTTGTTGCTTCTGGCCAAGGATATGATCACAATATCACTTTCTTCTCCTTGGTAGTTGTCTGTGGTTTGTCAGTAAGTGTACCATCAAGTCTTTAATGCAGGATTTCTTTTTACCAATAGTCGACAGGCGTAGTCGTCCCTTCGAAGTTTTGGCAGCAGCCTGTGTCATTAGTCCAGCTCGCACTAGTTCATGAGTGTCCAAGTCGTTCAAGTAGGGATCATCTATCTCGCTGAGCTTTTGTCGTAAGAGCGAAAGCTGGCCCATATATGGAGTCAAGACGACCAGATTTTCGGAGCGGTAGCCTTGTTGGCTCAGATACTTGACCATTTTCAAGACCATGTCGGCTTCAAACGTGTTTTTCTTGCTGGCCTTTGAACTTGGATCCCGAAGCTCAATGACGTTATCAAGCTGCTCTTCCGGATATTCGTGGTTCACAAAAATGACTCTCTCCTTCAATCCACGTATCTTTTCTCGATTGAGTGTTTTTGGCATATCCTTGAGCTCTTCGTAGGCCAAGAGTCGTGAGAACTGAGAAATATCCGGGTGACTGCGATGCTGCTCCTGCAGAGTAGTAAAATGATGGCCCTGTTTAATAAGGCGTTCAAAAAGAGAAACATTGAGATCATAGCCTTCGCCCTTTTCCACAGAGAGATTGTAATTGTTGATCTTGGGACGAAGCTGCTTATGGTCACCAATTAAGATCAGTTGTTGGACAGATGGACCGAGAGACGTGATAACATGCGCCTCTAAAATTTCACCAGCTTCTTCCACAAGAACAATATCCGGTTTAGCCGCTCGTATGATGGATTGATACATTGCCGCACCCGTGGTCGTACATCCAATGATTCTCCTGCTCTTGACTATGGTTCTCTTGCTTTCTTTGAGGAGACTGTCTCTTCTTCGATAGTGGCTATTTGCCGTTTCTGCTAGCTGTGTAAATTCATTGATCTTATCCTGTCGAATCTGGGCCTTCCATATGTTATGACACTCCAACCGGGTCTTTGGTGGAAGTCTCCAGACTGCTCGCTCTTCCTCGTTCATATTTGCCCCCAGCATGCCTAGCAATGCCAGTTTTTTTCCATTAACCCAATGATCGTAGACGTCAACCGGGCGTAAAGGCTTGTTGTTTCTTCCTGCAATCTGCTCCTCGCCTGGGACTTGAAACGCATCCCAGAAGCTCATCTCAGAAGCGGAGAACTCTAGCATGTCCAATATTTCTTGTGGTTGAATATGCGACTCAGTTAGCTGATATATAAGACGATCTAGCATCATCGTTGTGTCCGTGTGATCCGTTTGGGTGTCATTGAGCATCGCTCTAGTCTCAAGGCTGAGACGAAATTTCGAATCTTTTGCGAGGCTATCGATTCGTAACGCTTCTGTTCTCGCAGAAGCTTTAGAGCCAATTCGAACCATGTCGCTCTCCGGAATGCCTATTTTCATCAAATCTTCAAGAAATTGGTCCAAAGCATGGTTTGTGTAACTGAGAACCAAGATTCGGAACTCAGTCAATTTCATAAGTGCCAAGGCAATAATAGCCCCGATGAACGATTTTCCCGTTCCTGGTGGGCCCTGAATTTGGCCTACGGGGCTTTCCAGGCCGTTGATCAGCGATTCGAGCTGTGCATCTCGAATCTGCACTTCGATGCCCAGTTTGCTCTTCAAATCAAATGCTGTTCCGTTCTGCAGCGCAGATTGTAGTTCTTGGATGAAATTATACAGCTTCGGAGGAGGATCGTACTGGGATAGAGGTCCTGACGGATCGAGGATAGAATTCTCGATCGGAATTTCGGTGATTTCTTTCAGGCGTTGTAATATTGGCTCGTAAGAAAATGTTGCGGTATCAACGACATAAAATTTGAGTTTATGGCAATTTGGACCCATGAGTGCCTGGACCGCTCCCTTTAATCCAGCATTATCTGTGAACTGTATTCCGAACTTGGGCGGAATTTCGATAAGCCAGTCTTTTTCACGCACGATGGAACCAAAGGCAATGATACTTTTGTTCAAGCAAAGAGCACCGACGGAGTTGTGCTTCATAATGTGTCTGGGGTCTTCAAGGTACTGCTTTCTGGCTTCTTTAGAGAGTAGATTATTGGGAAATTTGATTCCTTCTTGGCACTGGAGTACCAGCGTGAATGGTTTCGATGGTCGCTCAGTTCCAATATCGTAGCCCACAAGCCTTAACATTCCAAAGGCTAGTGGTTTGCGCCTGGCCTTTCTTTGACCCCATGCTATTTGTAGATCTTCTTTTAGATCTGCAATCATGTCTTCTCGTAAAAGACGGAAAAGCCAGCCCAGATGATTTAATGCCCGGGCATCTCGAGGAACTTTAAACACGTCATCCAGACGCTGCAGAAAAGGTTCCTGTTTTGAACTAACTTCGTCTGCGGTGGGGAAAATGGAAATCTGGCGAAAGTCTGCAAAATCATTGTCGTGCCTGCCACCAGGGCTGTAGTCCATCCGAATTGACGCGGTGGCAGAGCCTTTTCGGACTTGAATGACTTTGTCGATGCGGTAACCAAGAGATCTTACTGCCTCGGACGGGGATTTGGCCAGCGATAGGTTTCCAGTAAGCGACTCCACATCATGAGAAAGCACCGCGATCTCGGGGGATGATGAAGAAACGATTGCCAAGCAAAGAGACGCAAAAGCCAACAGGCTGCTATCTTTGAGCTGATTGGATGAATAGAGGTTCAAAAATGCAGTCCAAAATGTTGGAGGACAGAGAATTTCCTTTAGCAATTGCTCAAGAAAGTTGCCGTCGTTCAGTATCTCTACCTGAGGCTGGCATACTTGAGATATGAAGGCAGCTGTTGAAGACGCAATGAATGCGGCGGAGAGATTGCTGCGCACGGCTTCTCTGACAGTTTTTGGACCATCTTTTCTCGCAAGTATGCATTCCATACAAACCGCCGCAGATTTGTGTTCGCATATCACGCCAACTGCCTCAAAGAAGTGCTGGGCATCGCGTGAGGTCTGTACGGTGCGATCGCCTTTGATGAAGGAATAAAAGATATTCTCAAGCTTGGCGGCGCGGCCAGTGAGACTAATTTTGGTAGTCATGACGTTGAATGTGTAGTTAAATGTTGTAAGCTGTTAGCAGCGTTTGATCATGGCGAATATGAAGAACTGAACCCATCATATATATAATCACATAGGTCTGCTATTAGGCCACCAGAAGGCACACTATCTGCAAATGAAAAAGCTCAGTTAATACGTCAACGCAATCGTCATGAATGCCGCAAGGCAGCCTCGATACCTGTAAGAAGCCTTGCTGTGTCTCGTGTTACATGAATGGTGGGGGGAAGTCTTGTCTCGTTGGATGACTTTGGTAGGCCTCCCGCAGCCGCGTCACAGCCTGGCCGTCTGATTCGGCCACGACACGACCTTTTACCCCTCATTGGGCCGCAGTGGCTTTTCAGAGGCCAAATACATATGATAGCTTTCTTGTGTAAAGTCAAATATCAAGTGTTGGCCCGATAACGCGGCCAATTGCGCCTCAACGCGTTAGAAAGCTGCAGATGGTAGTGAAGCTATGGGCCACCCAAAAGCAGCATTCACATGATTTGTTGTAGGCCTCCCAGGTGAAATCAAGAGCAAGAAAAGGGATGGAGAGTAGCATAAATCTTGCTGGTGCGTTCAACCTCAATTGTTCACTTTGGTAGTGTGTTTATTGAGAGCCGAGGTTTCCTTTTTATCAATCCATCAGCATCTAAACCATGTCCTATAATAGAGGGCGGCCTATTACAGCACGGCGCGGCCGAGGAAACTTCCGGAGCGCCAGGCCAAAAAATCCTCTTGCGCAGTTGGAAGAATCGCCTTTTCCTCCTCTCGGAAATCTGATTGAAACTATCGATGCAAAAGCCTTTGAGGATATTGACAACGATGAATGCACCCAATTCGGCATGAAAGATGTTGAGCCTATAGCATCATATAACTGGGTGGATCAGAAGGCTCCAAAGATAATTGTTCCTGGTTTGTCTTTAAATTATGCTCCATGAAAGGCGCAAAATGACTGATTCCATATTATAACAGGTTGTCCGCCTCTTTGGAAACCACTGGCCGATCATCCAAAGCTTCAAGAAGATAATGGCGTGTATTATCGCGATGACAATTCAGCCTTCTTCCCAGAGCACCCTCTTGAGCCTGCGATCGTTTCCGTAATGAATATGAATCCCGACTCATTTGACATTGATATTGTCGGCTGTAACAGTACTCTCGGAAACCTTTTGCGTTTCATTCGAGGCGTTGAGTGCACTTTCCGCATGCTCGTCGAAGTTGTGGGCAAAACTGTCCATCTCGTGCGAAGAGAAAGGTCACCAAAGGAGCAACTGATAGGAGTCAGAGGCTATGGACATACTTTCCCAGAGGCTTATACCACCTGGGCGCCTGATGTCCAGCCGTCTAAATCACATCACAGAATCGTCAGATGTCGGTTTGGCAAGCTTGTATTGCTGATGCGACAGAGCTCAGATGGCTACATTGGAGGAGATGAATGCAAAAGTCCACCAACCGCTACGCCATCTTCAACTGCTGATGAGGACATAACCAATCTCCTTGGGAATCTCTCTATTAAGTCGACGTCTGCCAAGTCGACCAAAATTGGACAACTTGAAGTGGTGGATGGCGGCCGGCTAACGCCGCAGTCATCTGCCTTTGACCTCAAGACTCGATCAATAAAGGCTATTGATCGAGACACTCTTGGAGAGGAATTGCCGCGTTTGTGGATGATGCAAATTCCCAACTTCATACTTGCGCATCACAGATTTGGAACTTTCTGCAACGTCGAAGTTTCCAATATCCGAGATGAAATCGAGAACTGGGAAAAGTCTCACCAGGCGGATTTGCGCCGTCTGAGCGCCCTTTTACACCGTATAATTACTACGGCATTAGAGAAAGAAGACACCTTGTTGGAAATTGTCAGGGTGGAAGGAGGGTCTTTGGAGATTCGAGAGCGGCTTCCAAATGTAGGTGTAGCGTTTTCAGCGGAAGTGAAGGAAAAGTGGTTGAAGTGGCTTGGGGACGTTGAAGAAGACACTGAAGAGGTTGATGATGATAGCGACAGTGGCAGCGGTGATTTCACTGAATGCAATGAAGAATGCGGATACTGTGGTAAATGCAGCTCTTAGTCTTAGTAAAATACTAATGGATAGCTCTGATAATTGTCCTCATCTCCGTCGGACTTTTCGCTTGATGGCCGCTTCTAATCGCAGCTTTGTCTTTCGCTGTAATCGGCATCAAGTAAGTACGAGACTATGGGTGTGTATCGGCATAATATAATTAACAATTTTTAACAATCTTGTCGTTAATATCTACTGATTGCTCATCACGGCTGATCAATCCGGGAAAATGGAGAAATGATGCAGAAAGTCGTCGGCCTTGTGCCTCGCGATTGAGCGCATAAACGCGAATTGGGATATCCACCTTCGCCAAAGTTCTTTAAATCCTCTTCCATTACTTGGCTTATCAACAATGTCTTATGCTGAGTTTTCTCAACTCTTAACCAGCGATAGCTTTCCAAAGAACTGGTTAGCAAATAGCAAATAAGCATCGGTCTGGGTGGGCAATGTGGGATGGGAGGCGATGAGTAATCGTGAATAAAGAAGCACGAACCTAAGAGCGAAGGGCGAATTTGAGCGGACTTTCGGCCCATCGTTTTGCAAGCGAAGATCGCAGCTATTACAGACGTTTGCTTATTTCATCGAATTAAAATCTTAACTTAACTTGGCATGTTGTATCCACAAGCGAATAGGCGTCGGGCATCTCGCTCTGCGTTAGGGATACTATCTTGTAGGTATATAATGACCAGAAGCCCCCATTCAATAACCTGTATCCGAGAAGCTATATTCATTCCAAAGTCTCTTGCACAGCAACTACTCTTTGGGAAAAATAGAAAAAGCATGGCCACCTTTAGGAATCACGAGGAGATTCTGGAAGCCGCTTTCCGCGACCCCCAAAATACGGCCATCAATTTAGAGCCCTCCAATGTAAACAAAGTCATCAAGAGCGGAGCCTATGACGCTGATCCGAATATACATTACACGAAAACTCAACTATGGGACATGGAGTACAACAAAGCGTACAACCCAGAAAAATACCTGCGACACATCTTGCGACCAGGAAGCGTTCGGATCTTCAATGTACAGAAAGATGGCCCGAGAGAAACATTTGTCCGCATTTCAGACCAAGGAACATGGGTGGACCCTTCCAAGTACAGCACAGTCATTGAGCAAGTCCTCATAGACAACGAAAGGCAGCGAGCATTCTTCATTGGTGTTCCAGAAGTCGAAGACCCAGAGGGCAAGAAGATTGTCACAGGAGACCAAGTGCTTTTCCATGTCGAGCACTCTGCGGCCGGAACTGAAGACGAACCGCTCAATATTTGGCGAATTGTCCACTTGGATAAGGATGAAGATGGAAAGATAAAAGAGGCGTTTGCGAAGATGAGTGCTGCGCCGTACCTCAGAGAGTTCAACGAGGTCTATATCCGCGAGGACCTGGGCAAGAAGCTGGACCGGATTTAATGCACCTATATCGTCTGTCAGACGTGTAGTGGTGGAGTATATACCCTTTCTTATAAGAGCAAACATGTACTGGGCGGCTAGCGCTACCTGCATCAGATTATCAGTTAAAAAGTGTCTCTGAAGGCCATAGTATGTATGATCTCACGTCAATTAATGGATTACCTTTAGAATACCATGTTTTGGGAGATTGCTCCTGGATTACAGAGTAAAAAAGTGAATTGAAAGACTTCAAGTTCGAGTTGAAGTCCAATGTGTCTACTTACCTAGGCTACACTGACTCGAGTGATTAATTCTAGGTTGCATAAGCTCTGTAGCTCTTAGTGGGTATGGATCTTCAGCTACTGCTCCGTCGCTCATTGGCCAAAATGGCCTATAAATGACCTTTTAGGTCCGCCAGAGATTATATACAAGATAACGTTCCTAGGATCATTAACCCAGCTAATTACTATCAGTCAATTACTTTGAACAGTGATTTATTGACCTGATTACAGAATTGGATTAGATCTAAGTCTGTTTGCTCAAGGCCTCCCGGCGAGAAATGCTATTGGGGTCAAAGTAAGGTCTCTCGCCTACACCAACAGCTCGGTTGCCAAAGCGCTCGCCCAAGCCTGTGTAATCGTATGTAGCAGTGTGGAACACGCTCCGGTTATCCCATATAGCTTTTAAAAAATGTTAGTCCGTAGCTCAAGTAAGGATAAAGATCAACACATACCAATATCGTTGGGATTCTGCCAGCGGAATCGCACTTGCAGATCATGGCCATCATGGACGAGGTCCAAGAACCACTGTCGCAGTCTGTTGCTCTCATCTTCGGTTACCCCGTTGATGTGCTTGACATGGCCGCCAACGGGGAAGATGCTCTTCCATCCAGTAACGGGGTTGGTTCGCACAACGGGGTGAATAGCCTTGAGCTCAGAGCCAATGTTTTCGGGGGCACCACGAGGCTTGGTGTACAGCTCAAAGCCACCACGTGCAGCGATTTCATTGAATGAGGGTGTTTGGAAGGTAGCAGTTAGAGACTCAAGGAACTTCTGGTAAGGCTCGCTGATACGGTCATAGATTTCGTAACCAGAAGCCCAGAGGGTGTCTATATCGTAATTAGGATTACTGTTGAACTAACAAGAGCAATTGTACTTACCGCCTCCTGTTGGTGGAAGTTTAGTGAGGCGAAGAGAGGTGTAGTCGGCTGGCGCAGGCTCAAAGGCGATATCGCTGTGCCAGCTGGCGGCCTTTTGCTTCTTGGGGCTGAGCTCTCCTGGACCAGTCTGCTTGTAGAACTTGTCGAATTGAACTGAGCTGATGGTGCTAATCTCGGGATCAGTGCCGCCAAGCTCTCGTTCGTTGTTCAAAACTGGGTGAATGTGCAGGCTAGATGTAGCAGGACGTCCAGTCAATCTGCCAAGGCGAAGAATCAGCTCCTTCTGGAGATCGTTGGTGAGGTTGTCTTGAGCGCGGAAGAAGACGACACCACGCTGTGAAACTATAACGAGTTAGATGAATTGTTAAGATTTGATGTACCATTTTGTCAAAGTTGACTTACTAGTGACGGCAAGTTCTCGAATAAGTTCATCGGAGTTGGGAGCGTTGAGCCAATCTACAAGATCGGCCTTGGGGAATTCACGGCCGATGACTGGAGTGATGTCAAACGACTCATATTGATCCAAGGTGCCAGCAAGAGGGATAGGCTGCTGGGCCTTTGTCTTGATGGGCAGATCGTGAATAATAGCAGGCGCTTCAACTGCTGCGGGAGCCATTATTGCTGCTGTGTTTGATGAGTTTCAAGGGCAGTAAAGTCTCAGTATCGTTTATCAATTTAATCGATTAACAGGTCGGGTCACACAATTCTGCTTTGGGGCATAGCGGACACTTATATGTTAACTTTTCACATCTTATCATCTTTTCTTAGCTGCCAGTACATCTGAGTCATACCAAAGTCAACGCCCTTTGACATCAGTTTGCTGACTTGATCACTTTTCCAAGTCATCTTTTAGCCGTATTCACCCAAGAAGCGATAATGTGACGCGTTATTATACGACATTGGCTGCCAAATTGCGTCAGTGAGGGGAGAGAGTTTACCAACCGTCCTCACAACATATAACTTTGCGGACTTTGGGATCTCGGCCATTACAACATCAGTCTTGTAAAGCATGCGATTGGAGGATCCGGTCGGGTCCTCGGTGCAAGCAGACGGTTCATAAGCAACGCATTCAACTGCATTGCATGAGTATCTTGCTCCAGTCGGAGTAAAAGCGTCTTTTTGGGTTAGGACTGCTGCATCTTCAAGGTCAAGTGCCGGAACCTCGCGGACTAGCCACGTCTCCAAAGCGACGGCGCGGACGTCTCAAGACTAGGAGATATCACATCATCCAATAATCGCAAATAGATTCTTTCTCCAAGATGTGATAAGTCAAGCATAATCAGCTGCGCTCTTGGAAACGCGGGGGCGCTGCAGATAGAGCCCCTCAGCTTGTGAAATCACATCAACTTTTCGCGAAAGCACGACAGCAGATATGTCAATTGTTAGCATTAGGCTGTGTATCTACATGTAGACAAGGGTCTCTGTTATGGAAGTCGCATGCGGTAATGTCGCCTTCAGAGGGATAAAATCTTGTCGATATCTCCATCTCGGTTGCTCGTACATTTCTCTGGAATTGCGTGCTTCGGGCGTGTTTTGGGGGATTGAGGATGTGCGTATTGCCGCTCGTTGAAAGGATCAAGGTGGTGATTGCGTGATTGCGGCCGCCACTCGCACAATGAAGCATCGCAGATAAGGTGCATTGTGCTGCACATGTCTGGGATATGTCAATTTCGGGGAAAAAACGCGACATAAAGATTTAATTCATAGTTCTACTGATGATGGAAAGCATTTGATGCAAAAGAACTAGATGTTCCAGATTATAAGCAGTTTGTCGAAGTTATCGCAGAACACCAAGAATTCACAACAAAGGGATAATCATTTAATTAGGAAATACAGCATGTAGCCAGCGGGTTAAAAGCCTAGCTGATAAGAATTATACTACCAAAAACCTGTATTCAAATACGCGTGCGCACATGCATGATCTCATTCCCCAGAGTAACGATCTGGAAAGGCTGGAGGCCAGGGCTGGGTCACAGGCCATCTGAGATGTTGCTCGTCTTAATCGCCAGCCGCTTATTGATACCCCAGAGAGCATATCTTAGTAGCATACATCCTAGATTCTATTGAGTCTAGTCCTCTCGTCGTAATTGCTTGGGTTGTTCTCATCATACCCAGCCCGGGTCTACCGCGTTCTCGACGTTTCTTGGCTCGTTGCGTGCGATCGCCACATTCAGACACCAAACCCGGCTTTATGGTTGCATCACTATATAATCAATCCAGAACAAATAACTCACGATGTCTAGATATTCGCTGAAGTTGTTTTCGCCTTCTTTCCAGTCTGTTCAACTTCACAGCCGGCACCATGGCGACCGTACTTGCTAGAGGCTCGAAAGACCCGTCTTCTGTCTCGACAGTCTCGCTGGACAGCATTTCTCCGCCACTTGGACTACCCATAACTGAAAGAAAGTCATGGTTCCAGAAAGGTACACCGATTGATAAAGATGCCATCGCAACCCAGGTTTGTAGCTGTTCAATTGACACTTTGAGGAGGCTATATTGACTGAAAGGTGGCAGCTTAGCGTTTTTGATGATCCTGATACAGCGGAAAAGTACCAGCCAAGAGCAGATTGGTAAGTCGATACGAGATTATTCAGTGCAGTTTGACTCTAGGCCACTATTCTGAGCTTTCACAGGGAAAATATTCACCGATTCGATCCCAGTTTCAGATGGACTTGGCGTGAGGAGCTGAAACTCATTCGGAAGATTGACTGGTATATCACGTTCTGGGCATGCATCATGTTCATGGCTCTCGAGCTTGATCGTTCGAACCTTGCACAAGCTCTTACGGATAACTTCCTTACTGATCTCCACATGACAACCAATGGTATGGTGGGCTCTGTCATATACACTTTGAAGTGATGCTGACACTCTCCGTCTTGAAGACTACAATCTCGGTAATACAGTGTTTAAGCTGTCCTTCCTCCTCGCAGAACTTCCATCACAACTCGTTTCGAAGTGGATGGGTCCGGATCGATGGATCCCGATGCAAATGTGCATCTGGAGCGTTATTGCAGGTGCACAGTTTTGGTTATCCGGAAGATCGTCGTTCCTTGCCACGAGAGCCTTACTTGGAATTGTTCAAGGAGGATTTATCCCAGATGTGAGTTTCTATACCATGAATACTGGCAATACCGCTGCTGATCATGACGCAGATTATTTTGTACCTCTCATACTTTTACAGGCATGCGGAACTGTCGATTCGGCTCGGCTTCTTTTGGACTGCTCTAAGCTTGGCAGATATCCTCTCAGCATTGCTCGCATACGGGTTGCTACACATGCGAGGCGTTGGAGGAAAATCTGGATGGAGATGGCTTTTCCTTATTGAAGTAGGCTTTCATGCAAGATTTGCCAATCTTCGCTTGAATATACTTACTAACGAATCGGATCATAGGGACTACTCACCCTTGTTGTTGGACTCTTTGCTTGGCTGCTCATGCCACCCGGCCCCTGTCAGACAGCCAGTTGGTTTAGAGGCAAGAATGGATGGTTCAGTGAGCGAGAGGAGAAAATTATTGTCAACCGAGTGATCCGCGAAGATCCTGGCAAGAGTTCCATGCATAATCGGGAGCCGGTCACACCGAGACTACTATGGCAGAGTCTTAAAGATTATGATCTCTGGTGCGTCAAAAACTTCCTTCAACAAGGCCAAAAATTGTTTTAGCTAACGATAGAGAATGGGACAGGCCAATTTACATACTTGGGCTTGTCTTCCAAGTCCCCGCTACACCGCCAGCGAATTATCTTACCCTTGCGCTGAAAGGTCTCGGCTTCAACACTTTCCAAACTAACTTGCTTACCATTCCATCGACAGTCTTGCATGGTGAGTTCTCATTGCTACTTGGAGTAACATAGCTTACTAACTTTAACTTAGTATTTACAATGTTGGGCCTAACATACTTTGCCGAAGCTGTCAACGAGCTTACTCTCACTGCCTTACTCGGCCAAATATGGGTGCTTCCATTCTTGATCTATCTCAATGTCGTAAACAGCCAAGAAGTTAATAAATGGGTATTCTGGGTGGTAGTCTCACTGCTCCTGTCATATCCAAATGGTGAGTCTACCCAGCTCTGTTTCAAAAACTCCATATCAGCTACAGCTTCTGACGCCCAAGCGCAGCCCATCCAATTCAAGTCGCCTGGAACTCCCGCAACTCCAATGCGGTCAGACTTCGAACCGTTTCAGCCGCGTGCTACAACATGTTTGTACAGGCTGGAGGGATTGTCTCCGCCAATATCTACCAAGCAGGTAAACTTGCTCTCATATACCGCTTCTTCTCCTACTCCGGCTTACTAAAAATCGATAGACGATGCCCCTCGTTACGTCCGTGGCAATCGCGCGCTTCTCGGCATTAACTGTATGAATATAGTCATCTATCTCCTTACCAAGGTATATTTCATGGCTCGTAACCGGTACCGCGAAAAGAAGTGGGCGGCCATGTCAGAGAGTGAGCGATTGAATTATCTTGCTACGACGACCGACGAAGGAAATAAGAGGCTTGACTTTCGATTCCAGCATTAGACATTCTCTAGACGCGGTATTATACTTTGTTGGGTCTATGGTTAAATGATTATGCTTTTGGTTTGATAGCTATTGTGGAATTATTTGAGCGCGTTTCCCCCAGCCCGTGATTCTGTATCTTGATGATGCGATGGCGTGGAGTATCTGTATCAAGTACCAAGAATCAGTTCTGTCGCTCTTTGAAACTCTGTCTGATTGTTTATATGGTAAATCCAAGATGTTCTCGTTCATCATGCGTGATTCTTCCCCATTCCAACAGCAAGCGAAACATGTAAATCTGCATATCCTCTTTTCTTAGCGCTTTGCGTGTCCACTCTCTTCCTTGTTCCGCAATCTTCTTAGCCATATCAGGCCCCTGACTGTCCTTATCATTAGAACCTCCACTGAAAAACTCAAAAACAGACCAGAATCCTGAACCAAGCCTTAGGTCCGCAGGGACGTAGTGATGCCAAGCTTGAAGTCGCTCGTCATACCAAGTGCGAAAGAGGGCAGCGCGATAAGGCAAGCTGCGGCTTTCCAGAAAGGGAAGAAAGCGACCGCTGAAACCTGCACCGTCCATGTCCATCAAATGACGGTACCGCCAATGTTCTTCAAATGGAACGCCGGGAGGTAGCCGGCCGGCTTCTGTGTTGGATGAATGCTTGTCCATTGTCAACAGTCCCCATTTCTCATATATCTCTGACTCAATGGCACATTCTCTTCCGTCGCATTTGGATACCTCTCCAGTGAAAGAGACATTAACACTCATTGGAGACTTTGAACCAAAAGTTTGCAACGATAGTGTCTTCTCATAAGCTTCATGCACAAATCTTGGCCGTAAGAAGCCTGGCCACCGTCCATGAGCCGAGAAGCCATCCGACCGCGATCCACGCCAAAACAAGCCATTTATTTTGTCTTTCCACGCTATGCCACTATCCTCCTTGAATGCACTCTTTTCATCAAAATTCCACGGAGACGGAATCAAAATGTCCGAGAAGCCACCAACACGGGCTTGGCTAAATATAGGAAAGACTTCTTGCGTGCCTATCATGGCAGATGGCGAGTTGAGAAACCCATCCAGATACGCGGCATCGGGCTGATGGCAAAGATCATGAGCGAGTGATACGTTTGCTAGCAACGCACCGCTCTTCGTCAACACGGAATGTGGACTGATGCAACTAACACAGCTTTTGCTCCAATCCCACCACCGCCTGGAATTTACCGCAGAATCAGGCGGACATGAGGGGGCGATAAAATCGTAAAAGATTGGTCTCCGAATATTATTCGTGAATTTGGGATCAATGGCATCTTTTCCGCCATTCGCTGCTCGAGGCTTCGGCTCCGGAAAGTCTTTGGGCCATGGAGAAGACGGAAATTGACTGGTTGGCCAGCCCTTTTCTCCCTGTAGGCCTTTCACTTTATCTCTATTCTTTCGGGCTTTGTCTTTCAGTTGTTCCATTCTTTTGAAAGGAACCGCCATACGACACTCGTCGGCGAGATTGATTGCTATATCCATATCAGGCAACCACTGAGCGAAGGGTTCAATCATCGTTTGGAAAGAGTCCGTCATCCAGCGATGTGATCCTGGTATATACGGCGACTGTTCCACGGATCCATTTCTAATGCGTATTCCGCCCATCTCAGAGCTTCCGTACTCAAAGACCCTGGTGGTCTGGTCACGTATACCTCCTGCATCGAGTCCCCAGAATGGGAGCAAGTCGCTATTGATCTGGTCAAAGTGATCGACGACGGCAGAATTATGTCTTCTGGCGAACTCATGCCATTTGTCAAAATTTGGCGGAGGAGGGATACCATATCTCTTTGTGTATTCGCTCACAGCGTCGGCCAATGATACACTGACTGCTGCTTGTAGCTCCCATGAGAATGCCTGTGCGGACGCTTCTGAAACAAGTGATTTGATGGCTACATCGATGGAAACCATGGGCGAGTGCTTAAAGAAAAGTAGTCGCGTAACTGTTTCCAAAGCAAGTAGTGCAAATCCACTGCTACAGACAATGAGCCATTTAGATAATTCCTGCGGCGTACCAGTATCTTCGGTATGATGAACGTGAATGGCAAGATACCACAAGGGAACAGCTACAAAGATCGCAAGAGTCGTGTGCTTTGTAAGCTCGTCATAAGATGAGGATGGTAGAACCGAAATGACGCTCCGAGCTGGTATCTGCGAGCCCATGAATGCGGCAGTTGTGACAAGCAAGGCAAGACATGCTGGATGTACGGAAGAAAGCAGTGATATGCTGCATAATATCCCGATAGTTGCTAAAAATCCATCAATGGCAAAGTCTCGGTTCTCAAGAGCCCGAACCCGGAATGCCAAGATAAACTCCGAGTCAGAAAGCCAGGAGGGGAAAGAAAGCAGTAAAATCCCGCCCGCTGCGACAAACGAAAGTTTACTCAAGAAAGCAGCTATATCGACTTCATCGTCCTTTGCAGCACGAGCCAGAAGAGATATGTGGCTTATAATGGCGGCATCGATCACACCATTCAGCAGCTGAATGAGAGGAATGAAGCGCTCCCATCTCCATCCAATAGGACAAATGGTGCCAGTGGCGATGATGGAGCTTTCTTGTGATGAAATTACAAAGAGAGGCCATACTATGGCGAGAAAGGTGAATATGATTTGCGATTTTGACGGCATAGACGACTGTGTCTGGCTCTTATGGAGGCTGCCATATTGAGACGCCGAGAGCTTGAATAGCGGTCCTGCTGCCTCTGTGATGATAGTGAATAACGGTAGAAACGCCTGTATGAAGTATTTAGCTCTTACAATAGTTAATCGGCGTGTTATATATCATTGAAAGCATACCTCTATACCGGCCCGTGAACATTGTGTAGTTCTAATAACGGCCCAATAAAGCCACGTCCGCAGTCCGATGCAAAGGAGAATGAAGGGAAAGGACAGATGCAGGTGCCGAAACTTCTCTAACCCGATTCTTATAAACTTGATGACCTTACTGGTAGGTTGCACAACATCTATTGAAGTTTTGTGGTTTGCGATGACAGTGAGGGACTGGTAGTGGCCTTGACGACTCTGATAATATGTTGAGGCCAGCAAGGAGATTCCAGTAAGCAGAAGAGTGATGATTGAGAAGTGTACTGGACGTTCTAATATCGTATCGAGTTAGCTTTGATTAGGATTAGGAGAACTGCATCACATACCAAAAGAAGCACTGGTGTAGTACCTTACGGAAAGGAAATACGCGGATAGAGATAGGCATCTTGTATAAGGCGTCAGTACGTAGTATGAGTACAATCAGAACATGCCGCAGTATTATTTAGACTTTGAGGGCTTTGCGGACTATTTTTATGCTTACATTAGCGCCACTGATGGAGGCACGGTGCCGCGCATCTTGAACGGGGACACAATACGAGTTATCGCGAAGTGTATACGCGCATTTGTGTACGCTCAACACTCTTCGACTACAGCATCCCAAGTCTCAATTCAATTGCTGTCTACGTCTGACTACCAACGGAGAGACCACGTTATCAATCGTTGAAAACTCGTTTGCACCAATCAGCGGGATCATCGTGACACGCCCCTGTTTAGCCCATATCGGGAATGGTCATAGCTTGGCAATCCTTCGAAGTTGCGATTTTGCTGGCAGCACTTGTTGTATTATATTAAGCATAAGATAGTTTTTCGATTTTGAAGAATAGACGCAGAACATGGGTCTAGACTCTCACTGTCAAGAAGTTCTTGTGGGCCACGTCTGGAAGCCAAGGGAAACTCGAGGCTCATTAGTATCGCGACAACCTGCCTTGTACTGATAACGTATTTGCCTGCCGAAAGTTCCCCGCGCATTTGCCAAGAAGTTGTCGACAAGCATCTCCATAGGAGCTAGACGTTAACAGGTATACCGTGGTGAGAAGAACTTTTGATTTCAGAGAGCGTGGTGATTGTCCAAGTAACATCGCCGCTCACCATCGCCGTCAACTCCACGCACATTACCGACCGCCAAGCATTTTCTTGATTGGATCACCGTCATAATTCTGTCGGACTTTGGGCCGGATGTAGCAGGTAGGAATAGAGTTGGATAAACATAATAAGCATAACAGTAAAGATCTAGGTTAAGTTTTGCTGCAAGCTTTTGAAATGCGTAGGGTATAGGCATTTGAACGTTCAACCGTTCTCAGAGCGGGGTCACTTTATGTCTATATCGGTTGTGCTTTTTTTTTTTGGAGAAGTTACTGTGAGATAGTATGTTATATAAAGGCAATGGGCAGACCAATCCAGGTCTCCCCGATGTATCAGAAGCCCTACCTCAATCTGATTTCGAAAATCAGAGGCCATGTTCATTCACAGGCCGCGCCGCCTCTCAATTAGGCCCTCTGCTTTTGCAGCAGTGATTTGTCTTGAGCTTCTTAATCTCCATGTCGAGGCGTTATCGGAAGTCTCATGGAGAAATCCTTTTGCTCCCATTGATCCCCAAGTTTGGGTCAACCCTGATGACATGACCTGGGATGACTTCAAGGCGCCGCCCGGCACTCAATGGAACGATGAGACAAAGAGAGGCTCAAGTCGCAACTTCAATATTGCTTTGATCGCAGTAGACTATAGCGACGAGGCTTTTGTTGTCACCCGAGAGCCCAATTCGACAGTCTTTGGCAATCCTTTACCGATAGTATCCGGTCTCGCCAGAGGAGATGTACCGGCGTATTATCGCGATCTGCTCAACAAGCCTACCGATCTCAACCGCAGGCATACGATGCATGAGTATTGGATGGAAGATTCTCATGGCCGATACGGTGTCGACTTGACATCATTTGGGCCATATCGCATGCCTGCTTTGTCGTACCAGTATGGTGTCGACGATGACTTCAACCCCGGAGCGTGCCCTACGAGCAGCACCTGTAACCGCGATATCCGAACGGATGCTTATGCAGCGTGGCGAGCAGAGGTGGGAAACAATACGAGCAATTCGTTTGAGCTCGTTTTTATCCTCTCGGCCGGACAGGACGAATCTTCAACATGGCAAGAGTTTGGCGAGATGAAATTTTCGTCGCCCGAGGACGTTCCCGATGCATTTGGACCTCCGCAAAACACCAACGGCTCTTCGCCACTGCCAAACTATGCATCAACGCGATATGTTCCTTGGACGTCGTGGGCATCGGCGTCTACCATTTGGCCCAACGCGGGGGGCGGTTCATCAACTCAATGCGAGAGTTCGGGAATGGGAACCTATGCGCATGAGCTCAGCCATTTGTTGAATATCGGTGATAATTATAACAACCCGTATGGTATTCCTCTGCGGCGAGATTACACCGGGCCCTACTCGATGATGTCTCGGGGATCGTTCAACGGCCCTGGCGGCCCTCATACACGGTATCAAATACCGGCGCTACAAGGAGGCTCAATGGGTTCCTTGCATACGGTCAGAGACAAGCTTGTACTGGGACTCATCTCTAACGACACTATTGTTCGCATATCGAGAGATGGTTTGGCAGAATCAGGTCCAGTAGTGGCACAAATCACCGCCCGATCAGTCGTATCCGACCTCATTGGTATGAGAGTCGACATGAATCGAGATCTATCCCCTGCGTGTAACCTTTCTACCGACGTCCTTTGCGACGGAGGCGGTTATAATACCTATGATGTCGAGGTTATTGATCGGATGGGAGCGGATTCATTCCAGCCTGACTCGGGCGTTATGATCAGCAAGACGAGGAATAGCAATACTCAGCCATTCCAGTGGACTGTCGATGCAAATCCTCAGGATATCAAGCTTGTTGATTTTATCCGGCCTAACGGCACAGCGGCCATGGTTACGATGGGCGACTATCGCCAACTAGCCGATGCGTTATTCCACGCGGGCACCGGGTCTGGTAGCAAATACGAGTTTGTGGACGAGGCCAACGGCCTTCACTTTTACATACTGGACATCCACAGGGACAAAGCCGGCGTGCTCTCCTATACCGTGGGCGCAAGATCTCTCGCCGACGCTAGCTCAAGCGAATACGGGATTCGGATGACTTCCGGGGCACCACTTGCGCGTGAAAAGATGGAGAGCAGTTCCATCACCGGGGGCATCCTCTGTGAGTTTGAGCTCACCAACAACGGCACATATTCTGGCTCGAGCAAAAGCCATGCTCAAATTCTATCAGAGCACCTTGAATGGGATATATTCCGTCTGGAGGCTGACGTCAAGGGAGCTGGTTGGAAAGCGGCCTTGCCAAATGCTCTGATTGCGTTGAGATACGGGCAAGCAGCAAAGGCCTACGTGGCTGTGCGAGCGGATATTCACGCGAAGGATGCTGTTGGGATGGTGAAGCTGACGGCTACGTCGGAGTCGGACCCAACGGTGATGGCAACATCGTTTTGCAAGGTCGACAAGCATCGCGTGGTTGAGCGGTTCGTATTAACCGAGCCCGCACAGCTGTAATGGCGCTATTTGAGGGTTTAGACTACCTATACAAAGCTATCACCACCCAGGCATGTAGCATATAATTAAGCTTGTATGACTGCCGTAGATTCCAACGATGTCTGGATACGGACATCTATATGATGTGATGCTTGGCTGAGGCCAAGGAGAGCAGGACCGGCTGTGATACTTTTCTAGATGTCACCTCCTGAGTGCGATAGCGGTCAAAGAGTCGGTGGCTGTGTGGAGCAACAGATGATGCATGTAACGTATTAATTTGGGCTAGAAAGAGGAGGCGTCGAAGGGCGGGAGCAGGCCGGAGAGTGAGTTTCAGTGATTTTCCTGTCACTGGCGGCACAGCATAGAAGTTTGATACTGGTCATTTTTTGCTCTTATTTCTCCTTATTTTGCATAGAAAAAAGTTAAAATTTTCATCTAAGCAGTGCACCCCAGGTTTGGATCCGCATGGAGCTGCAAAGTCTAAAGCTGGCATTTTCACATGGCAGAAATAGCCTGCAAAACAAGCTTTTCTTAGTGTCGCTCCTAGAAACATGAGCAAAACCGCCAAGAAAGGCGTATCTCGGGGAGAAACACCGATCGACAACTCTATTGTCAACGTCAGCACATGACGTTCCAGAACGCAGGGGCTGCAAGCAAGGGGCTGGAGAAAAGTCGCAGGTGCGTCGCGTTTCACGTTGATTCTGCAGATACGAAGGACGAGGCAGTGTCCAGGCATCGCATCGCGGTTATGTGCATAGGCAATAGGCGGCACATTGACGATGCCGCATGCATGGCTCTTTTGTTCCTGTCTCCTCTCCTCATTTATTGCGGTTCAATGATTACAGGTGGCTACGTGCCGCTGTGGCACAACTAAACTTTGATTGGAGACGGGGACATGACAGTATAACGTCCACTAGAACATGGTGACGTAGACCGAGCCAGCCTTTGTCGACGAATCATTCCAGCCACGCCGCTGGTTGCTTTGCATAGCCTCAATAAATGATACGATGCCTTGGACATGACCCGTGCAGGCCGTAGAACTGATAGACGTGTAGGGGGCATGCATTATCGAGTACGTAACAATCGCTGATGGCTCTCGTCTTGAGCTTGTGCGATGCGGGCAATGATTGACTACAGCTAGTATTTTGGGGGAAGACGGCGCTGACCTGGGCACTTGGAAACGGAGATGATCAAATCTCACTCAATGACAGTTCAGTACTCGTCAAGACTTGTAGGAAATAGGTACACGACCACATGTACGAAACGTGGTTGGCACGACAGGCTCCATGCTTTGGCCCCCCGTTTTACATGCCAAATTAAGAACGATAGCGCCACGTAAAGGCAAAATAGAGGCGGGCTTTTGGCAGATTGAAAACTCTTGGCATCAATAGCCCCCAGGAACGGATGCTACGGGCTGCACAGCGGCGGCCAATCCTAGCGCTGCGTGGTGGCAACGTCCCAATCTTCTGCGATCAAACTAATAGTCAATGCGCCTTAATTAATCAATAACGTGCAATTCAAGGTTTCTCCGAGCCGCGGGCGAGTCGATGTTTTACGGCTTGGCTTTTTACACCTCGTCTTCGTCCACTGTAGGCTTTCATCGCTGTTGTGCTGACGGCACCCCCTTTTGCGCAGCCATTGGTCTCCGTCTTTTCTTCTTCTCCCTCTCGCCTATCCATTTACTTGCGGCAGCCCGTGGAATATCTCCGATTAGGGCCCTTTTCCAGCGCTCTAGGCGGGTCGCAGTGAATCGACGGGATTGGATGCGCCAAAAATCGAACACTGCCTGTGCATTTGCGCACTAGCTCCTCCCCCCCTACTAGCGTCGCAGCGCGCATCTGGACCTGGAATTGCTCCCAGGCCTTTTTTTGGGCGCCTCCCTTTGTACGACGACGGCGATCCCTCCTCTTCTCTCTTCTGCTTCTCTCACTCCCTCGCAGGCAGTCGACGAGATTCGCCAGGCGACGCGAGCAGAGCGACCACAACATTGACGACACCCGCGGAACGAAGACGCAGACACGATGCTGGTCAACTTTGGCAGCAACAAGTACGCCGTGCACTCGCTGCTCGGCGGCTCCGTCCTCTTCATCACGCTGCTGCTCTACGTCTGGAACTTCCACCTGCTTCCCGGGCCAGGCGACGGTCTTCGCGGCCACAGAGGGCCTGGGGAGCCTGGAGGTCCGCCACACCCTCCTCCTCCTCCTCCTCCTCCTCCTCCGGGGGGAGGTCCACCACCGCCGGGAAGGCCTCATGGGCCAGGGGGCGACAAGCACAAGCCGCCAAAGAAGCCGGTGGACGACAAGTGTCCCAAGGGCATGCTGCGGAACGGAAACTCGACATACTGCGTGCCTCAGGAGATTGGCGGCATCACCTGGCAGCGACCGGCCGAGGCGAAGAAGGTCATGGGGCTCATCTTCTACGGCCGGCGCTCCACCGTTTCCATCCTCGATTGTTACTTGAAGGTACGGCGCGCAGATTTCTGGACGGCCTCATGAGAATCAGCATGCTAACTCGAGATGGCGAAAACAATAGCGCAATTTGGCCAAGAATGGAGGCCTCCTCGACGGCGTCATCTTCCTCCAGCGCACTGACAAAGAAAAAGACATCAAGTTCCTCGAAAAACTGCTGGCGAGCGAGCCCGATTACGAGAAATGGGACATTGACATGACCGATGGCGGCTATGCCTCTTCCTACGACCTCATTCAGGACGATGTCTTGTATATCAAGATGGACGACGATATAGTATGAAACATGGCCCCAGAAAAGGTGGACTGGATCATTGAGCTAATGTGAATTGCCAGGTCTACATCGAAGATTCCGTCATTCCCTCCATAGTCACCACTCGAGCTCAACACCCCGAATACTACGTCGTCTCCGCCAATGTCATCAACCAACCCCTGATTAGCTGGATTCACTGGAATTTGGGCGCTATCAAGCCTTATATGCCCGAGATCAACAAGGCTTATCCCGCGCCCAAGCCTGGCAGCAAGCTGGATTGGCGACCATCAGTGTTACCCTCTTGGGATGGACCTGACGACTTCGAGGTTATTGATTGGAACCCTCCCAACCACCAGAAGCACCGATGGCTACCCATGAAAGGCCGCAACGACCACGTCCTTGACCGCACTCCCATTCGCGAGACGGAATATGACGCTTTCGGAACGGGCTGGAAGAAATGGCAGATTGCCGCTCAAGAGCACTATAGTCTGTTTGAGAACATTGAGAACGATAACCTGGACCAGTATCGCTTCAAGACTTGGGACTTCCAACTGAGGCGCATGGGAATTCAGTTTACTGCCATGATGGGCAAGGATATCAACCAGGCCAAACCAATTGACGCTGATGACGAACATCATTTTGCCGTCACAATGCCTGAGAGGACTGGAAGACGTAAGTTGCTTTCTAGGAAAGGTGATGGGATTAAGTGCTAATCAAGTAATCTACAGATGCTGTTGCCGATGGCGGTGGTGTCGTTGCCCATTTCAGCTTTGGCGCCCAGGCCGGCGAAGAACGAATCGAACAGACAGACATTCTCGAACGCTACCGAGTCTACGCCGAGGACATGATTTGCAAAGATCCCATGCTGTGGGACCCCATCATGAATAAGCACTCCGACTAAACGTCCACGAGTTTTCCCTTTTTGTATTTTTTTTTTCGACGATACGTGTATTATGTACATTCTGTGCGCATATTTCGGAACAACGTCTTTTTTTCATCGGCGAACATGGGAGTTGGGAGTAGGGTACTATCAACTTGAAAATATGGGCTTTTAGTAACATGAAAAGAGATGCAGTAGGCTTGGCATTAAAAGAGGAGAGATCTCATAATGGAACGATGAGCGAGAAAAGGAAGCGGTCCATTCAGTTGGCATATTATTTTTGGTTCTGGGCGATACCCTTTGTCACCAGGTTACAGAAGCACATCATTTTAATACTTAGAATGGCGGCGCTGGGTATATATCGTTTTCTTCATAGACATGAAAGCCTTGTTCTTTTGGACATGATGTTTGTATACGGTTTTGGCTTGAGGCGCGAGTGAGGCTTTTAGTGCATGTGTAAAATAGGGAGTGGAGGAATAGCAAAGGAAGGCATAGATATACATATGCGACCATTAGCGAGGACATGATGTCGTCTTGAGGTTCTGAGCGCCAAGTGAGCTGTCATTACAAGCCTCTCAATATGCGTTTCCTAAACTCATGTTCCTCTGACAATGCAGTTTCCCGTGACTCCACAGCCGACACATGCTGCAAGGCTCAGTGGCTAGTGGACTTGTTCTTAAGGTACATGTAGGTAGGCAGCTGTCCTTGTTCACAGCCAATCGCCAGCCTTGTCGAGAACCCCGCGCTCTCACCATCGATATGATGCTCGCCATGTTATTGAGGCGACCAGTCGCCTCGGTCGTTACATCCAGCGTTCTAGGCCGACTGAGCAAACAGCGGCCATTCCCAGTATCTGTCCCAAATGTTCTGAGGCAGCGCTGCTACGCCAATGAGCACGCAGCATCCGGAGCGAAGGAAGGAAAAAAGAAGAAGAAGAAAAAGAAGAAGAAGAAGAAGAAGAAGAAGAAGAAGGGGGCGGTAGAGGCCAAGCCTGAAGAGACAACACTATCGACGATATTAGCCGCGGCGAATGCCTTGCTAGAGAAACTGAATGGGGTCAAAGCTGTACCAGTCGAAGCTGTACCAGTCGAAGCTCCCGCAAGTGACGCGACAGAGGACCAAAGTCCGCCCTTATCAGCCGAGCAAGAAGCCTTGGTCTCACTTGCATTTGAAGGCCACAATATATTCTATACGGGCTCAGCCGGCTGTGGAAAGTCTACAGTCCTAAAGGCCATTCGGGAACGCTTTGAAGCACATGGTCGATATGTCCATGTCTTGGCTCCAACAGGCAAAGTGGCACTCGCCAACAGAGGCAGAACAATATGGTCTTTTGCTGGCTGGACGCCCAACTCGCATAAAATGAACCTATCCGAGCTGACAAATCCTGATTCTCGACGCAACATCCCGTTGTTCGAGCGGCTGGATAATGTCAAGACTATTATTATTGATGAGATAAGCATGGTTGAAAACGTACATTTTGGACGACTGAATGAACTCATGAAGGCTGCGAAGGATTCTCCTCTTCCCTTTGGAGGCATTCAGATTATTGTCACGGGAGACTTTTGTCAGCTACCACCTGTGAAGCCATTCCGTAACTGCTTCAGTTGCGGCAGTCAACTCGAGTACAGCTACCGATCAAAGACCTATTCATGCCTCAATGAGAATTGCGATGTCGATATCTATCACGAAAAGGACAAATGGGCCTTCCAAAGCAAGGCGTGGCAAGAATGCAACTTTCGCTACGTCTACCTCGCCACCGTCTATAGACAGAAAGATCCCGCCTTTGTTGATTTGCTGCAAAAGTGTCGACTCGGATTGCAGCTTGATGACGCTGACTTGAAGCTTTTGACAAGCCCAGACGGCAAAACGGACAATCACCCAGTGAAGCTGTTCCCAACGAGAGCAGAGGTGCGAGAGGTCAATGATGCAGAGTTTCGGCGTCTGAGTGCTCCTCCGCAGGTTTACAAAGGCGTGGATATATTTTTTTGGAACAAAAAGAAACACCCTTATCTCGAAAACAAGGAAGAAAGAGCTGCCGATGGCTCTCTAAAAGCACTGGTCGACCATAATTTCGAAGTGGAGCTTCACCTGAAGGAGGGCATGCAAGTATTGTTGCTGCACAACATTGACCTCGCTGATGGATTATGCAATGGCACCCAGGGAGAAATCACTGGGTTCGAGGCCTTTGGGACGATTCCACCTGAAGTTCCTCTATATGCAGAAGACCTACCTGTATATCAGTCTAAGCTCTATGAACAAGAAGTCGTCATTCGAGAATTCATGCGCAAATGCCGCAAAGCCAAAGGCTGGCCGATTGTTAGATTCCATAATGGTGTAACCAGGACAATTTATCCCGTTTGCCAACCTCTGCTTCTAGGAGAGGAGCGCCCGTACTCGCTCATGGGCAGGATGCAGATCCCGTTAACTGCTGCCTGGGCTCTAAGCATTCACAAATCTCAAGGAATGACGTTGGACAGCGCTGTGGTGAGTATAGGGAGAGCGTTTGAAGAGGGCCAGATCTATGTAGCTCTGTCGAGGGTGAAGACTTTGGCGGGATTGAAGGTGGAGGGGGATTTGTCCCCATTGAGGGAGTTTAAAGGAGATAAAGTGGTGCTCGAGTGGCTAAAGAAGGCATTTGGAGAGAAAGCTGTGATGGGGAAATAGCGTCAAGAGACGATGAGTCTACTTCCGTGGTTATGTCAACCATAGAATGCTTTTACTGATATACAAGCGTCAGAAAAAGAGTAAACAACATGAACGCAATGAAATGTTGACACCATGCATCATTTGAGATTGAGTTTGGCGAGAATCATCTTGCCAATTATATACACAACCTCAAATGCAATGATAAGCTCATCTTGTTTCCACCAAAATCGTCATCCATACTAGCGTTCCAAGCTCATCAGCCTCTTCGCACCAACGAGAAATCGCCTCATGAGAATCAGATTGTTTCGATTCGACCTCGGTATTTCGTCCATTTAACAGGAATATTGAAGACTGTATCGTACCAAGGCACATACTCTCAACCCCGTGTTGCAGCGACATTGAGTTTTGGTACCGCCTTATCCATACCGGGTCCGGCACAGGCTCCCAGAGATCTCGAGTGCATGGAAGCGGCACATTTTCTAGTCCCCGGCATTTCACATGGTCCGGATCTTCGCTGAAGACTTCTAGGAGTAGTTCTATACCATAAAGGACACATATTGTCCTGAGAGCAGAATTAGTATAAAGATGAAGCAAATCCGTTTCGTTTCGTACTGACCGGCGAGTGCCCTCCCTTAGTATCCATTCTTGCCTGATGGCGCTCTCATCTGGACCCAATGGAGTTCGAAAGTCGTGTATACTATGGAGGTGTCGGCCGAAATCCTATATGCTACGCATTAGCCATGTAATTACTGGAGAAACTACACCTACTATAATTGCTTTTATAACTGAGAGTACACCTCCAGCCTGAATTGGCTTGATATGACGCGCATATAGTAGGGCATAAATTGTACATGCTTGCAATGATGCCTGAACCTCATAACAATCCATGGTTGATAGCTACGACATATTAGCATGGCTATCATTGGGAGTAGAGAGATAGTAAAAGGCGTTTAGCTCACCTCTTTGTATAATCGTAGTACCTCATTTTCAACAATCGTCCAAATGAAGCCCTTGTTTGACGTCGCTATATTCTCTGCCATTGTTATAATCGCACGGCAATTTTCTAGGGGCCGTAGTAGACATTGGTGACTTCCATTTAATCCGCAACCCTCGCCTTGTTTGCACGGAGCAAAGATAAATGGCGGAAGGTGATTGCTATTCATCATTTTCAAATAGTTTAGTAGTTGTCCGATTAGTAACTTTTTGGTCAATTTGGACTCGATTGTTTCCCTTCTTTTTGCCACCGAGGTTTTTGGTTTGCCTGCTTCGGCCTCAAGACCATGACTATTTCCAACTTGTAGCCAAGAAAGTTCGCTTGCGTCCCCTATTGAGTCGAGATTTGGCTGAAAGTAAGTACTGATAGGTATATGTTTTGATACCGGGTTCGGGGGAGCTACTATTTGCTGTGACAAATTTCCCGACACTGGCGTTACCAAGTCTTGCAACAAGGACAAGAGTCCTGGATCTGGCTGAGGCTCAATTGAACCAATCATATCGCCATTGATCATCTCATCAAAGGTTGGCGTAGACGTATTAATGCTGGAGAATATGGATGAATTGCTGTTGAAGTTCTCCACAGTTGCCGGTATGGCGAACCAGTTATCCTGGCCCTGCGAGTTGCTGCCATATTGGGTCAGGAAGTCATGGACGTATTCGCACGTCAGATTCCGTTTACGGCATCTACTACAAGGGCTAGATTGGGAGCATCGGGTCTTTGATTTGTGGCACTCGATACACGCTTTTCGTTTTCTTCGTGGAAAAGGCATCTTGTTGAGTTAAAAAGTATGTAAGTAGCATGATTCAACCAGACGGCCGCGCAGCAATCGCGTTCATCATGGCAACTCGTCTGGGAATAGCGTCGGAGTTGCTGTGGACCTGATCCATCTCGTCGAATCACAGACGTGGAAGCGCCGACGCTTTCTAATCCACAATGCCGGTGCTATACCGGCGCCCCTATTAGGGAAGTCTGGACTTGCGTGTCATTGCGGATTAAATGTCCGAAAATGAAGTATTGGCCAATAGTTGAGTCTTGTCGTAATTGTATGCGCATGAGACTGCAAAGATGAAGTGGATATTACTCGTCTTATCGAATCAGCGCCTTGGAAGTGCCGAAGCGATTGACATGGCCAATGCCGAAATGCTTGACTACACCGAGTTAAGCATTGAACAATCAAATAACTATAAAAGATCTCGCATTCTAATTAGATTTATCTTTAATGCATTCAACCATACAACTCAAAATTCCTCAAACTCTATCATCATATCATGGCACCAATCCGAGTTGGCCTCATCGGCCTTTCGACCGCAAAAGCTTTCACCGGACGCGGTTGCTGGACCGCGGTTTCTCATCTCCCAGCTCTTCTTCAGTCACCAGAGTACGAGATTGTTGCTCTTGCAAACTCTTCCGTCGAATCTGCAAAGAGATCCATTGCGGCACAGGGACTTCCAGAGTCCACCAAGGCGTACGGAAGTGCTGATGACCTCGCCAACGACCCCGATGTCGATCTGATTATCGTGTCAGTCAAGGTGGAGAGCCACTATGAGCTTGTTAAACCAGCACTTCTCAAGAACAAAAAAGTCTTTGTAGAGTGGCCCATGGCGGCGAACACGGCTGAGGTTGAAGAACTGGCTGCACTCGCAAAGAAGAACAATGTTCAGACATTTGTCGGAGCGCAGGGCAGAGCATCTCCGGTTATGCAGAAATTGAAAGAACTGATTGCGAGCAATAAGATTGGCCGCGTCATTAGTTCCTCGGTTGTTGCGTGCTCGTTGAATCGTACTGTGGATGTTTGGCCTGAAAGCATGAAATCTTACCTCGATATGGAGAGCGGTGGAAATGAGTTCACTATAGTCTTTGGTCATTGTAAGTCGCTTAACAGTCCGATTATTTGTGCAACAAATCGCTGATACACACAGTTCTCGATTCATTCGTCAACGTGCTGGGCGATCTTTCGCACATCCAATCGATTTTCAAAACGGGATATAAGACTGTCCAACTTACCGGCCCCGGCAAGATTGGAGAGCAAGAAACTACCAGCAAGGACACAGCAGCTTCCATAGCCGTCCAATCTATCGGATCTAGTAACAATGTTGTTGATCCCGCATATGTCAAAACGTCGCCCGACCAAATTCTAGTGCAAGGAGTCACCAGCAGTGGGGCGGTAGCTTCCATAGCTTTCCGAAAACCAAGGCATCACAGCGATGAACACGATCTACGTTGGTACATCTCCGGCACTGAGGGAGAAATCATGGTTACTAGCCCCGTAACATGGTCAATAGCTGACAAGGACGCGGAAATCCGAATCAGGACGGGAGATGGGCCATTTGAGGTGGTTGATATTCAGAGCTATCGACTTCCTGCCGCGGAGACGCTTTCGCCGATCGCTGCAAATACACACTCAATGTATGATGCATTTGCCAAGGGAGATACGGCTAGATACGCAACGTTTGAGTCGGCAGCAAATACGCATAGGATCCTGGAGGAGATAAAGAAGGCTGCATATATACAGACAGACTAGGCGTGTTATAACTCATTTGTAGTTAGATATTTCTTCAATTACAGTGAGCCATGAAATGGACAAGACTTCAAGGCATGCAACAATACAATAAAGTCAAATATAAAGATAAGCTAGGCTCGAGTTGGTAGATGACGTGGTTGTTATGCAAAAGCTCTACCGTAGACCAAATGGATTCTCAAATTGAAAAGGGACGCGTTATGTTGTGCAAAGTCAATGCAATCTCATCACACCACCATCACAAGATATGGAGAGTTGGCCTTTCTTAGCGAGGTTGTTCGCGGGATGAAGGCCATTTAATTAGGGAATTGTCTGTTTTGAAAACATTGTAAATTTCAGGTTCTAGTTTATTTAGATAAAGAAGTCTGTCGTATATAGAAATGTAAAATATTACTCAGACAATGGCTATTCTTGTTAAAGCAATTCAAGTTACTGTTGTTCTTTTTACTGCCTTCTAAACCAAACTGAGCCTCACTTCAAACCTTTGACATCAATCAATGAATAATTTAGCCAATACATCCTTATCTGCCTAGGCAGAGATCCTATCAGTGTCTCTAAGCATTGGCTTCATCCAGACGGTGTCATGGATGGGTTGACTCAGTAGCTTAAAATGGCATTACTTTCTACCGATATTTTGATCTATCGGTCCTCAAATCTGAGTTCAGGGCGCCTCGAACGCGTCAGAGAAAGTCTATTGACGAGACATGCATACATGGCGTGTCCAACATTCCACTACGGTCGTTTTAAAATCGGTATCGTAATATTTCGGACCAAAAAACAATACCTTACTGATTCCTGAAGCATTTAGTCTTATCATGCCAGCAATTATAGTGCAATATCCTCTCAACCGGGTGTTCCTCCACATTAGTGCATTTACCTTATTTAGAACCTCAGCCACGTCCTACCTCTACAATGTCAGACGTAGGACGTTTCCCCTCTCTGAAGGGCAAACAACCGCGGTTTCGAAGACGGCTTCCGCTTAGTTATCGTAGTGTCGTTGCCTCCTTGGCGCATAAAACTTTGTTTCCTCCTCCGACGGAGGACTAGCCTCTCCGTGTCGGATCCGAACAACTACCTGGGCGCCATTACACGATATAAACGAACTAGTGACGCTCGTTCAAGGAGAAAGCCGGAACGTAAAAAGCCTCCGTTACACAACAGACGTTATATCCGATAGCAGTTTCTGGGTAAAGTTGGTTGGCCGTGCACGCCTCATCATACATCCATGTAGGTTCGCGATGCTCGTAAATCGTATAGGAGCTAAGGAATTGGTGGCTGATCCTACAGCCCTTCTAAACGTGGCACGCTCGGTGCCGTTCCGACTCGGCCGGGATACTTGGCGGGTTTCGTTGCCTCGCCACGTTCAGCTGTTCCGTCTAAATTTGGGCGTCTTGCTTGGCGTACAGCAGAAAGAAGGGGGTTGCCAAAAAGCGCCGGGCGTCTTTAAAGCGACGAGCCGGCTAGGATAGCGCCCAGAATGGAAAGGCTAGGCGGCTTCTCCTCATTTTCGATGGATACGTGCCTCGGCAAATTTTGCATAGTGGCCTCATCGATACAGCAACTTCCTCATGAGTCATGGGTTGGCAATGCCCTCGATCCAATCAAGAATCAAGCAGCGGCCCCCAGGTTGGCGAAAACGCGGGGTGTGGACCAATATTCTTTAGCTGAAGCGGTCAAGCCCGTTGGAACGACTCCGATCTAAACTACGAGATAAACAGCTGCATCAAAATCGATTCTCAGCTCAACGTTTGTTGGCGAAGCTATAGACTTCGCGTGGGGGAATGGGGATGAAGTGAGGTTCAGCAAAGATCTCCCCACACAACCCATTTTCCCCCGTACGGGGTAGTTGCAAGGGTGACTTGCATCCATTCAAGTCAGCTTGCAAACAGCGCAGTATTCAAGACCAAGTCCGCAGTCCATTTTGGGTCTCTGCCGCGAACAAAAGCAGGTGGCAATGTTGGAGACTAAAACAAAAGGGCTTTTGTTTAGTATGCGAGTATCATACATCAACTCTCGTTCTTATTTTGTATCTTAATTCCGAGACTCTAATCCACGCCGCAAGACTGTTTAACTGCCGCCAGCCACTGCACGCCGGACAAGCCGTTTCTGGCAGAGAGCATTGTCTAAACTTTACTAGCGGCTGGGTCTAGACAGGTGAAGTCCGCGGTATAAAAAAAGACGATAGCAACACTTGCCTGGCAAAACAACCTATGGTTTGCGCCCTTTGCGCATCATGAGGCCAATAAAAGCAAAAGTAATACGTATCCTATATCCACCTGATGACAGACGGCTTTCAAAGCCACTGGATGCTTGCCCAGCTCGTCTCGTCGGGCAAATTAATGGGGCCGCCTGTTAGCGACGATGCCCCGGACTTGGCGAGGTGTCCGTTCGTACTACGTCGCATAGATTCTCCCGTGCAAAGGAGTAGCTGATCCGTAACTTGCCCTGCTTGCTGCCAGAGCTAACAGAACTGGGCTAATGGTTAATATCCGCCATGCAACCAACCCGGAGGCATAGCCTGAAAGATCCTTAGACTGCGGGGGAGTATGGAGGCGGGGGCGAATGTGGGCTCTCTGTCCGGGGTAAAGAAGCAAAAATCAGAGACCAAAGTGGGCTCAGTTGCGAAGGCTCCCCCAACTGGCGGAAGACTAATCGACCGTTTCATGTAAGCCACCTGAGGGTTGGAGCAGATAGTCCACACAACTCTTGTCAACTATCGAAATACATCGATCCGACGCCACGCAAGAGAGATCTAGAGTCTGGCCTTCAATGTGCGTATCATGGGGGGCCTGCCAACAAGGGTGCGGAGTTTGCAAGAGGCTGGCACGGCTTGACCGTATGATGCTGGTGATATGCACTCCTGATGATGGTGTCGGTGTCTAGGTAGCATTCAACTATTTAGTCTCTTGCCTTTTCCTGTAATAAAGGACATCTCTCGCCCCCTTCCCTTTACTCTTCACACACCAATTGCTCTTAACATATATTTAATACAAGTGAAACGTCTGGTTACACAAGGCGGCACCATGACGACTCGAGAGTTGAATCGTCTGCACACCCATGACTGTACGCCCTGTCCTCTCTTCTCAGTGGATACAATACCATGTGTCCATGTCATTGTAAAGATAGTCAACTAACTTGTGAAATGAAGTGGAGTTGGGCACAACTGAAGCCACCCAGAAAACCATTCCTCGCAATGTTGTCCCTCCCAGACGCATCTCGCAGCGCCGACTCGACTTCGAACACAGGCGGCCTCGCTGGCTGCGCGAGTGTATAGCAGAAGCGACTGGAGTGTTTATGTATGTGCTGCCTGGAATCGGCGCCATTGCCACCTTCACCCTAAACGGCGCGTCGCCTCTCGGCGTCTCAGCCTTTGGAAGTCTCTTCGCGATCGGTTTTGCTTTTGCCCTTGGCATTGCTTTTGCCATCATTACTTGTGCCCCAACCTCGGGTGGCCACTTCAGTCCAGCTGTTACAATTTGCCTTTGTATTTGGCAAGGCTTCCCCCTCAAAAAAGTGCCCTATTATATATTCAGTCAATGTGTCGGTGGATTTATGGCTGCTCTGGTGCTCATGGGAATATACCACCAGCAAATCAACGAGATGAAAGAATTGCTGCTTGCTGCCGGCAAACCCCTCGTCGCAAATGGCGCTCCCGCGAGCATCCTGTGCTCGTTCCCTAACCCTGATCAGTCAATGGGATATGTCTTCCTCACAGAGTTTATCTGCGATTGCTTTGTCGGCTTCATCATCTGGGCTGCCATCGACCCAGCCAATCCCTTCATCTCGCCGGCAATCGCGCCTCTTATGATCGGCCTGGCATACGCCGCCATGGCCTGGGCCTTTGGAGACGTCACTCTCACCATGAACATGGCTCGAGACCTCGGTCCCAGAATTGTTGCTGCAATCTTCTTCGGCAAGGAAGCTTTCACTTATAAGAATTACTCTCCTATCGCCATCCTTGTCAGCATACCTGCCACATTGGTATCCAGCGCTTTCTACGAGTTTGTCTTCCGAGACAGCGTATCAGTGATCCAAAGTGGCCACGCTGTTCATGAAGATGGAGACGAGGCATTGGTGAGGCACATCACTAGGACTACTACGGTAGAGGGCATCGAGGAACGGGGTGACTACAAATCTTAAATAATCTTGGGCAATTAAAAATGGCCTGTATGCAGTCAATAAAAGCATATTTGAACATCTACTCTATTCGATTTTTAACAGACAAAAGTGACTATTAACACGCAAAAATTGTAAACTCGGAACCATACAGCGCTTATTGTGATTAGAAGCACATGCCATCACTCTAAGCGATGCTGATGTCCTAGAACTCTCTACAAAATCTAGTAGAAAAGACCCTACGATATTTGGACTGCAGTCTCTATTCTCTTTGCTTATTCATCCAGACTATCTTCTATGAGTACTTAGTAGCAAAACCCCCACCCTTTCAAGTCGTTTTGGTTCAATCTGGTGATCTTCGGTACCTGCATCCGTGATTATTAAACATGCATACAGGCATCTCGAGGTTGGAGCGTGGCCACAACGAGACACACCCTTTCTAAGACGTTTTTGGGCAAAACGAAATTTCCTAAAGTAGCTCGACTCTCCTCTACTACCCCAAACTGCTCTAATTTATTCCCCTTTTACTAGGAACCCCAGCAGCATCTAAGCTTGTTGACTTTGGCCTCGGGAACTTGATCAGTAATCACATCTTCGTCTACACGCCGCACCTTAAAAGCATATATTGACTTCTAGCGGCAATCTATAAACAGAACTGATGATTAAGCTAGAGTTTTCTAGTTGGCCAAAAATGGAATTACTTGCTGATTTGCTTTTGGTCCATTCGGCTGGTTTGTTTGTCGGTAACGTGCGCGTCAAGGGGCGCGGAAGAATGTTGAATGTGAAGACGAAAGGTCTTACTTATATGACACATAGAGCTTAATTGGAACAGAAATGTGCCGAGATAACATATGCTTTTGTGCCGGCGATGCAAACAATTTCCGGGCACAGTAAACGTACATTGAGGCAGACGATAGCTGAGCAACTACAAATACGTCTTCACAGCTTATCGTTAAACTGGAGGCTATAAAGGTTCAAATCATGTTTGCCAATGAGCTAAGTAAGATAAAGAGAACATTCTAAACATGCACGTCACTTCGTTTATCGTGTAAATTTGGCTTTTAATCTTACTCGTTTGACGCAATGACCAAACTAAGGGCGAAAACGTATACCGTTCAGTAACTTTCGAAGGGATTTACAGTAATCATGGTTTAACTGCTACAATGTCGCATTACTAGGCCCTTAACGCGTTCTTAACGACTTCTAAAATAGCCTCAATGCACTTTTTCTTCATTCTCTGTCATTTACTCCAAAATGTGTGAGACTGGAAAAGGTTAGTTTGTTCACCACAAGTTCTCGGCCATTACTGAGCCTAAGAGAAATACTAATCAAGGTGTTGAAGCTGTATTGGGCGATCAGATTCATCGAGCAAGCAATTCTCGCTGGCTCAATTTAACAGACTATGAGCTTGTCCAACAAATATTTGCTCAAGGGTGCACGGTCTTTTGCTTCATTGTCGATAATGTGTTGGCAGCAGTCTATGGCCTTAAAGATGAGCTATGGCCTAAGGCATTAGAGACAGCTAAAGTCTCGCAAGGCGTGATGTTGCAGTACATGTATTTTCTGGCGACGACGATAGAACTGTGGCATCCAAGTTCAGCATCCCTAACGACCTGGTGCTTTCTTGAAGCTCACCCGCCGGTAAAAAAAAGACTGCATACAGAAGCTCCTTGGTACGACTATAGACTGTAAACAGCCGGTCGTCATTCTCTGCGTCGACGGCACGAACGATGCTGTTGCTCTCGCGCAGGCGACAATTGGCATACATGTGAGCGAAGACATGGACGTCACACAATCGCAGCGGCTGTAGTTTTCATGCGCCCTTCTCTCGGAAATATAACTATGATGAACATTAGTCGGAAGTCTGTCAATTGCATCAAACAAGATCAATTCCATTTGGAGTTCTGTTTACAACACCTTTGTAATCCTTCTCTCTGCGGATGCTTTTGCCAACGCGAAATTCAGAGTGTACGGGACTAGGTGAGCTGATAAGCGTATTGCGAGTCATTGCTGCTGCGGTATCACTGCGTTGGTTGACGATCTAGGTCTGCTATGGTTGAAATCTTAACAACTTTACTCAATATCCCCTGAAATAGCTGCTGTTAGAGGTAGTAAGGGACACCTCCTGCCATGTTCAAGTTGCAAAACACGAGAGGCAGGAATAGTAAAAAGGGTACTCAATCATTAGTAACAAACTATGCAAACTAAACTATCGCCAAAACAATCATAACATGCATATCATCGTAGCTCATGCAGCCCACTTCCAGAGCCGATCAAGCATTCCCTTTGGCTTCTCTGCATACTCTGTAGACTCATCCAACTGGCGTCCAGTATGAAGATCAATCTCTTCAGCGGTGCGCAATCTAGTCTTCTTAATAAACTTCCATCCCAGAAACAATGTAAAGAAAATACTAAATTATTTGGTCAGTACATAGCTCGAGTAAGGAGAGAGGAGATGGAACGTACGGAATGCCAACATATGACACAACAAACTTTTGTGTATCCCAGTGACCATGAATGAAGACGCTAAAGCCATTGAAGATGATGACAATGATGAAGAATCCGAGACTGATATAAGAGATGTAAGGCTGTAAGAAGCCCTTGAAAGCTAGCTCTTCTTTCTGGTTAATGCCCTGCGCCTTTAGAGCACGGTCAAAGCCAATGTACGCGATACAAATGCTGCACCACGTGAATAGAGCGGCAGTCGTAACAAGGTTGGCGAACCATGAAAACACTCGGGCACTATCAGAGCTGACAGCCATGTAAGTGAGAGGCGCAAGAGCACCGGTGCAGAGGACACAGTAAATCGGAACTCCCCTCTTGGTGCACTTGAGGAGAAATTTCGGGGCTTGGCCACCTTCAGCGAGGGCAAGCAAGTAACGGCTACCGCTGTAGAGCAGTGCATTGCCGGATGAAGCAGCAGAAAGAAGAACAACAGCGTTGATGATGGAGGGGAGCACCTTGATGCCGGCACGCGAGATTCCGATGACCCAAGGCGAGCTGGCAACACCGGCACCACCGTTGAGGAGTCGATCATCAGTGTATGGAACGATCACGCCGATAGCCAAAGTGCCGAGGATGTAAAAGAAGATGATTCGCCAGAAGAGACGGTTGATGGCCTTTGGGATGTTGTACCGGGGATTTTCTGTTTCTCCTGCTGCAACAGCAACCATTTCGATACCGGCAAAGGCGAATCCTGCATTGACAATGGCGTTGAAGAGTCCAAGGAAACGTCCTGTGTCACCACTGGCAATGTACTCTATCATAGCGCCAGGGTTGTGCCAGTATCTAGTACCAGAAGCCCAAGTCAGCCAAATTTAAGCTTATTTTTATGGTACCTAGTCTGCTATTAGTGTAAAGACTTACCGGAATCCAAGTCTATCATGGGTGGGTCCACCTCCTAGATCAATGACCAGAGAAAGGATGAGGAGGCCAATCAGGGCCACAATCTTGACGCAAGAGGCTACGAATTCAACTTCTCCAAAGATTCCAACGTCAATGAGATTGAAGATGAAGATTAAAACAAGAATGATGGAGATCCAGACAGCAGGCTATTGACAGTGTCTGTTAGAAAGTGAATTTCCCGATGCTTGTGACGAGAGTTGTAAGAGAGAATGTGGCGTTTTGGGACTTACCGAAATAGTATCGTTCCAGTACTGAATAACCGCAGCGGCAGCAGATATCTCCGCGCAGACTGTGATTGCACAGTTGTACCACTGATTCCATCCAACTGCGAACCCCAACGCTTCATCAACGAAACGTGAGCAGAATCTCGGCGTGGCTCCTGGTAGTGGTATCCATGTTGTCATCTCTCCAAGACATCGCATCTATACCGTCTGTTAGTTGATGCTGACGTAACTTATCAAAGCCTTTCCCCAGGATCTCAAACTAGTTAATAACTAATCAGATCTAAGGCGCAACTCACCATAGCAAAGATGAAGATGCTAGTAATGCTGTAGCCCAATAGGAGAGACAGCGGACCCGCTTGAGCAAGACCACCACCGATACCCACGAAGAGACCCGTTCCAATTGTGCCTCCAATAGCATAAAACTGCATATGGCGTGACTTGAGCTTCCTCTTTACTGTCTCTCTTTCAACAGGGGCCCCCTCATAATGGGAAGCATTGTTGATAGAGATGGAGGCATCCTCGGACAGGTCTGAAGTCGGGTTTGCAATCTTCTTCTCGTCCATTGTAGAAGCTGTATTCGTAAATGTTTGAGTTGTGTGATTAAAAACTCTTTCCTGAACGTCTCCATTCGTATTTGTAGTTATCCAAGACGACTTACAAGGTTCCTTTTGAGCACTCATGATCGTTATCATAGGAGTCGCTATCACGAGCTGAGCTGAGGTCTATTTCCCGATTTCGCCGACGGACGCCTCTCCAATATGCCGATGGCAGACCCACGCTGAAGCACGCCCTATGAGAGCTATTTACCGACAGCCCAGGATGCCCAATCGCCGACACGAATGATTCCAGAGCGTATACGAAGGGATAGAATTGAGAGAAGAGGGAAAAAAAAAGGGAAGCTCTTATATACAGATAAAGAGCGCCGCCATGGTGTCGCCCTAGTTTTGTGGCTTGAATCTCCTGATAGCTGTTTTGTCTTGGATCTAAGACCAGAAGAAATCATGACACCGGCACTAGTGGATGACGGCCAGCCTGTGAGTATCTGCTTTTTGTAAATCCTTGTCTTCTATCTTTCTCCTTAATCATTGACCACTTGGGTTAATTATTCGCATCCAGGCCTGGAATAGGTTGATTCGCTTCGAAGACATCAACGGTAAAGAGAGATACGGCGAGCCCGTCGACGATGACCTCGATGGTACGACACCACTCTATCAATAATGATTCCAAAATACGGGGTCATAGCGGCATCCTCCCGCAGCACTGACAGGGACTTTTCTTTTAGTTGGAATCGCTTTACACCGTGGCGAAGATGTATATGCCAGGATTGTTCGAACCGAATCAGCCCTAGACCTATCAGCCGTCCTCTCGGCAGACATCATTCAAGTCAAAAAGGTTAGCCGCAATATATAAAAAAAAATAACATGTTTTATGGGAGGGCGCTTAGGACAGCCTTGTTGACGGAATAATAAGCTGTTAGCACCACTTAAACCACAGGAAGCGGGTACGATACGGTGCATCGGGCTCAACTACCGGGAACACGCTGTAAGTTTTGCCGCAATAGTCCGCAAACAGCTACCGCAACGTTGCAAAAGCACTATTTGTCAACTAATTCCTGGATTCGAGTTGCTGAAACCTTTTTTGATAGGCAGAAATGAAGTTGTCAATCCCTGAAACCCCCACAATGTTCCTCAAGGCAACAGAAACCATCAACCACCCTTCAGGCCACATCATTGCTCCCCATTGCGCAGACCTCCACGACTGCCACCTGGACTACGAGGTGGAACTCGCCGTTGTCATCGGCAAGACGTGCAAAGATGTCTCCGAGCATCAGGCCATGGAGTACGTTTTGGGCTACATGACCGCCAACGATGTCACCGCACGGACACACCAGAACGAAGTCTCACAGTGGGATCGCGGCAAGGGTTTCGATGGGTTTGCTCCTATCGGACCGGCGCTAGTCTCGTCCAAGATTATTCCTGACCCGTCGGTTCTAAGGCTGCAGACTATCCTCAACGGCCAGGTCATGCAGCAGGGCGAGGCGAGCGACATGATCTTCACGGTACCCAAGATTGTCTCATTTCTTTCCCAGGTGAGTTACAAGCTGAGTCAAAGGGGAGCCCAGTTCCCGCTATTTAGTTGCTTCTTGGCTAATGAACGATGTGAACAAAATTACAGGGCTGCACGTTGCAAAAGGGGACTATCATCTTGACGGGAACCCCTTGCGGCATTGGCGTCAGCCGAAACCCACCCGTTCGGCTTGTTGAGGGCGATGAGCTATTCGTGACTATCAGCCATGGCCTAGGATCGCTAACCAATCCGATTGCGTTCAAACCATCTGCACATTTGGAGTCTAAACATGCACAGCTTATTGAGGCGAAGATGTAAGGAAATGGGTTAGGAACTGTTAGGATAGGATTTCATCATGCGAAAAGCGCATCTCAAGCACGAAATTTGAGAGCGAAGGCGTTTAGCGTGTATATAGGTATATACATGTACTTGTTTCAAGTTATTTTGGCAATTTCATGGAGCTTTACTTAGGAACTATTGTCCGCCATAATTGTCCTCTGCAATACCAGTGATCATCTGCTCCCATGAACTAAAATCTGCGGCACCCGGAAACGTAAACTGGCCATCTTCCCAAACAGTTGGCCAGTATATAGAGCTCATATCGGAAGACATGGCTGGGGACTCCAAATCCGGTGGACGCATTCGCCCTGAACCATCTACAGTCTGAATCCTGGGACCAGGCGGCTCAGGTGGAGTGCTCGATGGGTAAGCAGGCACCGAAGTATACCTCGAGTCCTTGGCCTTTGAAATGCACAGCTCGACTACTTTCAACTCAGCCATGCCAAATTCATTTAGCCAGGGATCCTGGTGCAGATTCTCGCAATATGCTTCCAAGTCCTCCAAGATGGCACCAGCTTGCACCGAATGAGGATTCTTTACAGCTATGATACCCAGGATCATGGCACTGTTGAAGAGGTTGTGGGCTCCAAAAGCCCACCGCAGACTGTCTGCGTTTGTGCTATTCATTGTCCGAAGCCGTATTTTCAAATCTGCCAACGCCGAGGACATACACGCTTCGTGGCTGGTTCGAAAACGATCCGTGATTGATTCTCGAAGCAAGAATGGTCGATGTAGGACGATTCTGGCAAAGTGAAATGACGTATGCAGGTACAATCGATGCCATGGGAGAAATGGAAGAGCGTCATCCGCCGCAGTGTCTGGGTTATCTAAGCGGAAGTACGGCGGAAGCTGTTCGCTCCATCTGACCAGGTTTGCATCGAGCTGAAGAACAGCCTCGTAACTTGCTCTTTCCATTCCAAAGCACTTTTCTTGTATCTTTCCAACGACTTGTGCGAGTCGATAAAGTAGAGATGATAGCACGCTTGGCGTTGGAAGACTAAGCGGCTGTGGCACAGCACGGTTGGCTTCTTCGTCCTCCATGTCGTCCAGCCAGACGTTTTCAGGCTCGTGCGTTAAGCAAAACTGATTGTTGATTGCATAAGGCCGTCCAAGTGCAAGCGAGATCATACGATCGATTGTATATATATGGCTCCAAAGTCGTCTCCGCTGCTCAGTAGCTTTCCGAGTCATACGCCATCTTTCACCGTCAACCTGCCAAGTATAAGTATTTTACATAGGCTGAAAACATTGAGGCAGTGAAATCCTTACATGCATGCCTTGTGCTTGGGCCATCCTTGATGCGAAGCCGATGGTCAACCACGACTCTGAAACGCGTCGAGTGTAGAGCAGATAGCGAGTTACGAGCAGTCCGGCTCGTACAATATCTGTACTTTCTCCGTAAAACGACGGAGCAATGACAATTGCTCTTCTCGCTGCCCACTATAGCATTACTTATCAGCTTATTTCCAGAGACGACTTTCTTTTGCACGCAGAAATTCAACTTACATAAAATCGAAGAGAGGCTTCTTCTCGTTCTCGCTGCACATCCAGTGTCGGATGCGGCGGAGAATCAAGCAAAACTCCAAAGGCCAAAATTATGAATAGTAGCCCGAGCCATCGAAGGTCAACGTTGGCCAAATCATCAAAACCAAATCGTCTTCCCCAAAACTCATCATAGCTGCTTCTGAAAGTCGCCTCATGAACTGCATCCAACGACCAGTTCACCTCTGCCAGGAAGATATTCACCAAGCGATCAACCGTCGACTTCTGTCGAGGCAGGAGACCAAGTAGATCCCAGACCTGAGCGAAGGAGCTAGACTCATCCCTAAAGGACTGCAATGTGTCTCGACCTCGCGATATCCCTGCTGGGAGATCTTGGCCCTCTTCGCTGAGTATTCTGGAAGCCACCTGGTGCCCAAAGTATGAAGAGCCGTAAAAGGCTCTGGCACCCCTGTTAGCGAACAGCGACCCCAAGCTAGGACTCATTGGCGGCTGTGTCACTCTTCTTGGTCTAGGAGAAGGACTGGGCGGAGCGATTGTAACCACCTGGGGAGATTGTGAATGCTTGAAAACACCATTGCCGTTGGTGGAATCGCCGCACAAATGAGCAACTCCCCGCTGAAGGCAGCGGTTACAAGGCTGATTCCTATCACACTTTTGCTTCCTCAAGTGGCATTGTGTACATGACGTGGGCTTCCGGCCTCGTCTGCTGCCTCTGCTCGCCGGTTTTCTCGGCTGGGCCACCATTACAGAGTCCGACATCTCGGGATTTCTCCACATTCACCCTCGGGGACACGGCGCCGAGAGCAAATGATTATAAAATGCGTGCTGGTGTCGGCAAATGATAGACTCGAGAAGGAATAGAACGGAAGATGAGAATCGTCAGTGGAAGGGGAATTTGCCGATATACATGTATTTAGTGGTTGGCAGTTGGCAGCAGCAGTATCTGGGGTCTGGGGAAGCCCCAGTTTCTGAGAAGTAGCTTGAAAAGAGTCGCCAAATCACGGGCTCAAGATTCCACAAGTCTGTGCGTTGGGCTGGGGAATTTCACGCCATCGTCCGAGCTACGACGAGCTTTTAGCAGGCTTATGGGGAAGAAGCCGCGGATGTGGAAACATGGAGGTTGACTCCATGCGAGCGCCCGCTGTCTCTGTTGGCTTTCAACTGACTCGGGTTGACAAGAGAGCTGTGTGTAATTAATTGCCAGTGAGTTGCATACGGCAACCAAGATTTTGGGCGTTGGCTCACACAAGTGCAGAGTACCGGTGGGATAGAATGAAGTGATAAAGCGTGCAAAATAGTATCCATTGGCTTCGCGCCATGGCGTTAGGCTTGATCATACGTGGAATATTATTTTGCAATGTAATTGCCGCTAAGAGACCCCCTGCCCGATTACCAAACCGTTACCAACCTGTAAGCTCGCGAGATTCCATCCACTCGCCAACCCTGAACCCTGGCCCTTTACATGTAGATAATGCACAGTATATACGATCTGCCCGTCTATATCGCCTCCTATCGCTTACCACCATCCACCGGCGTGCAAGTGACGAACATAAGGCACCCGCGCTCCGAGGCCCAGGGCCCATGCTCCATGCCGGCGTTGCGGTATGCATACATGCCCTTGTAAAAGGTCTGGCCCAGCCTCTTATCCGTAAGATCGCCTTCGACGATGTAGACCTCCTCGATGTAGGTGTGCACCGCGGGATTCGACGTTGGATTGGTTGCCCCCGGTTGCCATCGCTGCAGTATGGACTTGCGGCCGGTTAATGTGTCTTCGTTTAAAGTCATCTCCTCGATGCCGGGTGAGCAGAGTCGCCAGGTGGAGCGTGTGGTTGGATCGTGGAATTCGAACTGCTCCATCTTTGGGGCTGCAGCTGCAGACATGTCGAATAGGGAAGCCGAGTGACGATTCTTCTTGGGGAATTGATTTTTGAGGGGCAGGTGTGATTTTCTTGGAGAAGCAATTGGGCTGTGACGACTTTTTTTCGGAACATGAATGGCCAATTGAACAGTTGCGCCCTCACGTAGCTTTTCAATCTATCGGTTCTTATGGAAGGCTTTCTTAATAGTACATGTATTGGCGATGAGGGGGGGAGTGGAGCAGAATGGCGGCCATCGGCAAATGTTTGGCGTGTGACACAGCGCCACTGAAGCCCGCCATCAAAGGCCTGGGGAGCAAGCTTCCAGCACTAAAGCTTGCTATGCGGCCTGTTAGCTGGTAATAGGGGAAGATAAGGCGACTTGTGTAAAAGCCGAAAAGCCGATGAGCTTCGAGGTCGCGTGTCATGAGCGAGGTTCGCTTTGGACTTAAGCATACTAATCATCACGAGTGTAAATGTTTTGAGGAGATAAATTCGGCATTTACATTATCTGAAGAATCGAGATCGATAAACTGATATCAGTTGGTCAGCTATCCAACTTGCTCGGCGTTGACGGCCTGCCTCTTGATCAGTATCCCAGCCCCCGGCTTGCTACGATCGTCTAACCAGATCTGCCCCTCATTCAAGATGGCATCCGTCGCTCGCAGCATCCTCAAAAAGCCTGTCAAGATTTCTCTTATACAGCTCCTTTCTGGGACAGACAAGGCTGCGAATCTGAAGCATGCGGCCTCACAAGTAGCCAAGGCGGCCTCGGGAGGCTCAAAGATTATCGTCCTTCCAGAATGCTTCAACTCACCGTATGGAACCGAGCATTTCCCCAAGTATGCAGAGCCATTACTGCCTTTACCGCCGGTAAAAGAGCAGGCTCCATCATACTATGCTTTGTCGGCGATGGCAGCAGAGAATAACGTGTATCTCATCGGAGGCTCGATTCCTGAGCTCAACCCATCAACAAAAAAGCACTACAACACCTGTCTCATATTTGGGCCAGATGGAGCTTTACTGTCAATCCACCGCAAGACGCATCTCTTTGATATTGATATTCCGGGTAAAGTCACATTTCGGGAGTCGGAAGTTCTCAGCCCAGGCAACAAGGTCACGCTGGTCGATTTTCCCGAATATGGCAAGATTGCCATTGCCATTTGCTACGATATCCGCTTTCCAGAGCTTGCCACTATTGCCGCCCGAAAGGGCGCTTTTGCCTTGATCTATCCGGGTGCGTTCAACTTGGTCACGGGCGCTCTGCATTGGAAATTGCTGGCCCAGGCACGAGCTGTCGACAATCAGATCTATGTGGGCATGTGCAGTCCTGCTCGCGTACTGGATTCTTCATATCCCGCCTGGGGACACAGCATGATTCTTGATCCAATGGCTGCTGTTTTGGCTGAGGCACAAGAGGACGAGGCTATCATTGAGAGCGAGTTGAATGAAGAAAAGATTCTAGAGACACGAAGGAATATACCTTTGGAGACGCAGCGCAGATTCGACGTGTACCCGGATGTAAGCGCAGGAGAAGTAGCATATGAGGAGCCGGATTTGGTTGGCCAAATTCGCAACTAGAAGGTTTAAAGAGTGTGCAAATATGTATCATGAATAACTTGTGCCATTACTTCATAGCAAATGAATCTCATAAAATAACAAATTACAAATATGAACCAAGTCATTTGTGAGATTAGGAAAAAGCAACATTTATACACTTCTTCTTTCAAATTATCTACTCTGAGGGCGATCGTGAATCAATTTCTCTTACGTTGTCGACAGCACTCGCAACGATTTAGATGCAGCTAAGCTACGTGCACATAGACGATATCAACCACATAAGCTTCAAGTATGATTGTATTCAAATTTATCACACTCTCTTTTCCAGCGTTATGCATCCATAAGGATATACCAGCATGGTCTCCTTCCCAGTTGCCCTAGTTCCCATTCTCAATCTTTTCGTTTGTCTGCAAGTAGCGTTTTTCACTTCTTCCTTATCATCACCTTGAAGCTTCACAAATTGGATTCGCGCAAATGGGAGATATTTTTCTTCTTCAATCCTTTGCAAGCTGCTTTTAGATAGCTTATTGGCGCTCAGACCATGATACTCTTAGAAAGAGTAGGTAGGGGCCTCCAGCGTCGGGGTCGATTCGGTTTGATAACCAGCCATCTAGATTTCGTCCACGACATGAGTTCGAAAAAGTTTGAGCTCAATAGTGCCCCTCAAATTGGGATAGTCTTTTATATTTTCATGAGCCTCTTCTCATTTTGCACTCCATTTGAACGGGCCATCCTAGAATGCGGCTGGGCCGATCAAGGTCGGACTTTTGAGGGGTGAGCTGCGTATGGGTCCATTTGTCTTTGACGTAGTGGTATCCTCTATCTATCTTTGATGCAAAAAACTACTCTATGCCAGTCGTATCGGCTAACAGGTTAACGTGATGAGTCATGGTATCATCGGGAGGTTGACAACACATTGGTCTCGGGGCGTATTGCTCTCAGCAGCGAGTCCGGGGACACAGCGGTGGCTCAACCACCACACTGATGATACTGCAGATGTTTTTCGTTCCATCTTCGTTTTCGGAAGTGACGAACAAAACGGGCGTCGGCCATCCCCCCAGCACAAAATCGCGGGCGGTATGACGGAGTGCGAAATGGCCAAGTCTCTAAAGAGCTGTAATGCCAAGTGAGAGTTAATTCTGGGCTAACTTATTCAGCTAAATCCAAGTCGGTGATTTTTGGTAAACGCCTTTCTTCTCTCAATATAGACGTTGAATGCTCCGGCCGAAAGTTATTGCTGAGATGAAGTGGAGAGCCGTTCTCAAATGAGGAGCTTCATTTGAACACTCGAGCATTTACAAATTCGTTTCTCAAAGAGCAATTTTAGAACAATAAAAGCCTTTACGCTAGTTATAACAATGTACATCATGCGTATCTCAACACCCCTTTCTGAAATAGTCATATATCGTTGCATAGCCTATTAATAACTTGTCTCTTTTCATTCACAATCATACACTCAAGTGGTTGCCATCGCCATTGGTGGAAAATAAATAGCTAGACACATCACTTCCTTGTTTTTGTATACACCATTAGACTGAAACTGGAAAGCTTCTTGTTTAAAGTGAACGGCGGCAATGCGGGCGACTAACTCAAGACGTGGGTTGCCGTATGATTTCCGCCAAGTTTCCTTCTCAAGACTCTTTCGCAGAAAAGGTATAGTGGCCTACTTATCTCGTGAATAGAACAGTTGTAGAATCAGGATTCCAAATTCAATGTGGAAATGCTCTACACATTAAACTAGTATAGAATCCTACATAAGCATTCTAATTGCTAGAACTACTTTATATCTGCCCTCAAGGGATAACCACATACACGTGCATACGTCAGCTTACATGAATACTTCTTGAATCATATTAACTTTGTGCCTTTGGTTGAATGGCGCATCATCCAATTCGTTGTAGTATATTGATTCCAAAACTAGTTCCACTTTCACTTGTCAACCCGCGATGATAAGCAACTGCTAATTCCAAGTGGCCCACACTGACGGGGAATCAGTTGCTGTGCTGAAAAGAATATCGCATTAACATTAAAAAAATTTCAACAGAAACAAATGAAGAATTAAGCAAAAGATGATGAGATGGAACATTGAAATTTCGAAATGGCCATTAAACATTCAGCAATACTTCGAGAAGTTGGAACTAGGTAGGACAGGGTAAGCTCTTTTGATACAGCTCATGGTGGTGTTGTGCGAGGCTGAGAATTTAAAGTGGATACATGTGTGGCTGGTGATAAGCGCCACAGTATACGCACGAGGCTGTGCAGATTGAACAAAGTTGCCGAGTGAGCTTCCGCCATCAACTTTCAAACGTCTTGACCCTTCTGTTCCAAGCAAGCTGACAACATGGTAAGGAGTTGCAAAAGCTGAAGCATATTTCCCCTTCTTCTTAAGGACTCTACTGACACTCTCGACAGGCTCGAAATTCGGAAAAGGCCCAGTCTATGCTCTTCCGCTTCCGCGAAGCGCAAGCAGCAGACCTGGGCATCATTGACGCCGGACGAACACGCCGCCCCAAGGTCATCACCGAAGTCGACTCGATCCCATCATGCGAGAAATGGCGCGGCCAAGTCCTCAAGGAGATCTCGCGCAAGGTCTCTCGGATCCAGGACCCCGTGCTGAGCGACTACCAGATCCGCGACCTCAACGATGAAATCAACAAGTTGATGCGCGAGAAGCACATGTGGGAGGTGCAGATACGGAACTTAGGCGGACCAAATTACATGAGAGGCGGGGGGAAGATGTACGACGAGCAGGGCAGAGAAATACCCGGCGGAGGGAAAGGCTACAAATACTTTGGGCGAGCGAGGGAGCTGCCAGGAGTCAAGGAGCTCTTTGAGGCCGCGCAATCCAAGAAGAAGGAGGACAAGCCGCTGGAAACAAGCAAAGACTTGAGGAAAAACGTGGATGCGGCGTATTACGGTTATGCTCCGAACGAAGAGGACGACGCGCTGCTACAGTACGAAGCCGAGAAAGAAAGAGAAGCATTGGCAAATCTCCTGGCGACGGGATCACAGGGAGCGCCAGACGGCTGGGAACCTTTACCTGGAGACAGCGGTGACGGCCATGGTTGGGCGCTACCCACGCTGGAGGAAGTTCAGATGGAACTCCTTGAGAGAAGAAGACGGAAGCTACTTGACCAGCTATAAGCCGATGCTTACCTCTGCAATCCAAGGGCGCTTTTCACAGATCGATTGGTCTCAGGGATGCAAAGTTGCACGCAGGACTACTATTTGACCTGGACCGCAGCCTGATATATAAGCTCTTGAACGGCTCGATACTGCCCTTCTGGCGACGACTCCTTTGGCTACCAAGTAGTATGAGCATTCGACCAGAACAATACGCCCGCGTTGATTCAGTCCGTATAGGATACTGCCGAGAACATGACGAACAACTACTGTATCGCTTGGATACGCCCGTGTTAGTAGGCATGTCGATGGCTGGCTGGCCATCCTGGCAAGGATTTTACAGGATGGAATGGTGGGTGCAGGCTTCATATCCTGACAGTAGCTGCTATGCTGCGGCTAAGAAGAGAGGGTGAGCCCAATGTTGTTCATTTGCTTTTACTTGGAACCACGATTGCCCTTCTAGGCACGTGGACAGGATTTGGATATGATCTCGATGGCGTTTGGAACATGATTGAATGGAATTAATGGATTTTGTCTGGGTGTTGATGCGAAATTATTTCTTCATATACTGTTTAGCGCAAAAGAGCACACACATTCTTATTTTCATTGGCCCGGAAGAAATGACATTTATTTGCTTACACCCACGAATCGTCTTACTCTCTGCCAGGTACATGAAGCGAATATACGGTTGGGGCATTGCAGCAAGTTCAATGCTAGCACCATGTCCTATTAGGATTATTAGGATTACCGTACGCGGACGGCTGCTTTTGCTAGGGGCAGGCCTTGGCTACAATCCTCTACCGCAGAGATGGAGAAATGAGCATGGAAGCGGTTTATTGGGATGACCTAATAGTGGATGATCCTCTCATGCCATTATGCACCGATCGCTGGCAAGGTGAGCCGTGTGTTCAGTCGCAATAAGCTCGAGTCCACTAATAATCCGGGTTTGAGTCGTTTCTGCGGCTACGGGCTTTTGTACCACTACCTGCAGCGAATCGAAGTTTGCATCCAAGAGACAAACTGGGACAATAGCACGAGTTTCATCCTCGCTAAATGGTCCTGTCTTGGAACTTCTAATAATATCTCGAGCTGTGCTTCACTCCCAATCAATCTTTCATGTCACTATCCGATACCCGCAGGAGGCTAATCGAATCGGAGCCTTCCCCTCCGCAACTCTCTCTCTTTTTCTTTTGCTTTCCCCTTCTTGATCTTAGTACTTCATCTTGAATTCCCCCTCTTTTGTTCTCGGCCGCCCCATGCAAGCAGCGAAGAGAGAGAAAAAAAAACATGTGCAAAAAACGGCCGAACCGCCCAAAGACGTGCATTAGCTTCAGGGGCAAACTGGGCACTGGCCAGCCAACCGGGAGGGCGCCTGGGCCAGGGCGCCGCCAATTGAGGGCTGCTGCAAGGGGTGCCTGGCGCTAGAAGACAGCGGACAACGTTCTTTCAGTGGACGCTAGCGGTGAGAGTCGCTCGTTTTGGGCCGCTGTCATCGCCAGGTACCAGTACGAGATGACTGGTAAGCGCCAGTTTATGCGAGCAAATGGGACTGGAGCTACTGGGCACGCAGGCGCTCAGGCTCTGTATGCAGCCTGTTGCTCGATATTGTCATCATTATGCGGGCAGATGTTCCCTGATTGAGCGTTCAGCATGTCTTGCATATGCTGTAGATGGTTATTACATGTACTCCTACCTGGTAGCAGCCGGCACACTTTAATTTCGATGCAACCTCTGCCTGCGCTCCAAGGTCGTACTGGTACTTGACCAGCTCATCAACTCAAATCGCTCGCAGCAGATCCCTCTTTCCAGGGATGCCTGCCCTGCGCGTCGCCACTGTCTCAAGCGGCATAGCGCTGTCTAGCGCGCGGAGGAGCCCCGGAGGCCCTGCTAGGGGCCCTGCACGAGAGGTCCCAGGCCTGCCAATAGCGCCGTTGCACGCCTTGTGCTGTGAACCGCCAGCAAATTGCGAGACGCGATGGCCTCGATCCACCCGGACGGGGGCCAAGGAAGAGCTTTTGTGTAGCTCGAGCACAGGCCCAGGCACCGCGAATTACTAGTTGCTAAGGTACAGTGCAGTACCGACCTGGCCCGGACGGGGCTGCAGTAGGACTTTGCTGCCCTTGGCCGGCTGGGCGGCACCCGTCAGTCAATTCGTATCCTCGCTTCCCCGTGGCCGCCTCGTGGAGAAGGACAGCGGCCCTGGCCAGTCAGTCATTTCTTGGGAGTTGATGCGAGTTGAATCAACTGACTGGTGCTAGTGCCAGCAGCAGGTAGCGGTACCTTGCACAGGCCCAGCCCGCCGAGCGTCTCAGGCGGCGCCTTTGCCTGCTGCCTCAGGTTTCTCCCACCTCTTTTCTGGTTGACCTCAATCTCGTGATCGACTCGCTGAGACTTCTTTATTTTTGTTGATTCATTCTGCGGCTGGTCGCGCGGTAGCCCATCCCTCGTTTTTCCATTGTTGCCGTCGCAATCCCCGCTGTGTTCAGACTGGGCACGTCCGTTCCTTTTTTTCTCGCTCTTTTTTCCATCGAGTCTCCAATCTGGAGATACCTACTATAGACAGGCAAACAGGCAGACAGCCTACGACGAGAAACGTCAATACGAACAATCGCAATAAGCGCAGCGAATAACGCATACGAAGCTACGGCGCAGATATACGCTTTACAACCGTGTCTTACCAGGCTACACTGCATTATACATTATATTGAGAGGGCAAATCGCAGGAATATTGTGCCGTCGGAGAGGGGAGCCTTTCCGTCTGTTGATGGCACCTTTGGGTAGCCAAGGGCAGAGACGACGACGATTTCAGAGACTGCAGAATAAGCAGGCGAGTTTTGATTCGGGAAAGAGTTGACGGTGTTGGCTTGGACCGCAGTCGCTTCAAGATGGTGTCGTTTTTCGGCCTCAGATTCGGTGGCGACAAGAAGAAGTCTCAGTAAGATGCCATATGGCTTGTTTTTCACATCATGTGTTTTAGGAAACTGTCGTCGCAGCTAACCTCTTTGTCTGCCACAGGAGCAAGCAATCCGATAAAAAGCAAGTAGCCCAGCAGTCGAATCAACGATATGGCAAAAACAGCCCCAATGACAGCTTCAAATTCCCACCGCCCCAACAGACCTCCTCCCGGTCGGGCTCCTCGACATCGACTGCTCGAAACCTAGGCTGGCGCGCTACCCTCAAAGGTGTGCCAGCAGCGTTGTCCATGGTCGATCTCACGTCGCCCCGGAAACCCAGCATGGGTAGCCTGCGGCATGGACTCGACGGCGGGGGCTTCAAGCCTTGGATGAAACCGAATGCGAGTATGACTAACCTTGCTGTACCGAATCCTTTTGGGGTAGACAAGGTGCCGCCGCTGCCTGCGGGCTCGAGACAGTCTGCTTTGATAGATCCTCTCGATACTCGTTTTAACAAGAAATCTGGAAGCACTACAGATTCCACAAGCCATAATGGAGGTGGTAGCTTACAAAGATCGGGAAGCAAGAGCCCGTTGGGCCAGTCTGATCTGAAAGCCGAGCCGGAGCCGATGCCAGAGCCGGAGCCAGAGCCGGAATCAACCAGAAAGGATTCTGAGAGCCTGGCCGGATTGGAAGATTTTGACGAGTTTGGTGAACCCGGACCCGATGTCGGCATTCGTGGTTCGGGATATGCTGGATATCCTTCGCCTCCTCAGTCGGTCGAAACCGAAGAACAATGGCCTCCTATGTCTCCGGTTGATGGAGAGGTAGGCGGAGAGGCAGATGCGGAACACGATGGGGAGACAGACATGAAAGCGGGCATCAACCAGACACAGCATCAATTTATCGTTCCAGGATTCGCCAATGGACCCGGACCTGCTATGCTTCCCAGCCCATCCTCGTCAACATCGCGCAAAAGCGAAGATACTCGGGGATCGCCAGTTGTGCAAAACGTCATCGCAAAGCGGGATACGTTGACATTCATCTCCTCTCGAAGAAGAAGCTTCACAATGGTCGTCGAGGAGGAAGAGCTCGAAAAGCACCGGCAACAACAGCAGCATCGTGTAGAAGGCCTCGCAGGCAACTTTTCAGATTTCGACTTTGGCGATGGAGTGGCAAATCAGCAGACTGTGGCCGTGGGAACGCTTGGAATAGAGCTGGTGCACAGCCCAATCGAAATGGAGCGGCCGCATCCGTTCAAGGACGTTGAAGGCGTTGAAAGCGCCATGGGCAATAAGAATGGTACGAGGGCTGAAGATGTTGAAGGTGCTGCTGGCGATGTATTGGATCAACAGGAGCAACACAGCGAGCCGAGTAATGTGGAATACCTGGCGTCACCTGTTGCATCACCGATTGAATCACCGATTGATGGCTTCATGGCATCGCCCTTCGCATCGCCCATGGCACCACAAAAGCAATTTCGGGCTTTCAGCCCTTTCAGTCCTCAGCGACTCCAAGTGGCAATACCCGATGACGCTTCACCGGTCGCACCGGCACAGCAGCCACTGCCATCGCCCTCTGCTGTTTCCGCTGGCATCGAGAGCCCTCGACCAAATCGAAGACCGTCTCAAATGGCGATGGAAACTCCGAATACACTGGCATCGGTTATGAATTCGTTCGCATCCACCCCGCCTCAGGGCTTTAATTCACGAATGACAACTGAATCTCGTGCTCGCGGCCCTCCACAGCCGCTACAGCAAGCCGCATTCCCAAGCCTTGCCGCGCGAATGGAGACCCCTTCGCAGAGTCCTCGAACCCCATATGGTCCTGCTGCGGATGAAGGCAACTATGTGCGGACAGAGGAGGCACCGCGACCACCCATGGACCGAGTGCCCATGAGCCCTTTCGCTGCTAGAACCCCTATGGAGGGCGAGTTTCCAGTCATGAAAGGCCTTCCTCGAGGGCGACAGCCTCCTCGACCGCAAGTGCCTTTTGAAGACTCTCCAGACAGACGGACTGAGGAACGAAGCCCTCGTCCATTTTCCAAGTGGGGAGGCTTTGGATTTGACCGGTCAGACACACGCAACTCTCCACTGCCAAAACCACCACGAACTCCAAAGGGTCAGGCCCCGGCCTCACCAAGCTGGTCTATCTCGACCCCTACATCCGACATTGCGCCGCGAATTCCCAGCCCGACGTTTCCATCCCTTGAGAAAGCCATATCGGCCACGAGCGAAGATCTGGCCAGGTCGTTTGAGATATCTTTTGATGCTCCACAGCCGTCGCCTCTTGCGAACGAATTCTCAATCCATGACGTGCCTAGCCCCAGCGCAAAGTCAAGCCCCGTAATACGCGTTGAAGCAAAAAAGGCACCTCCACGACCTACACCGTCGCCTATCAACTTGCCGCCGCTTATGAGAGAGAAGGGCCCATTAACGCCAAGCCCCCTGTATTCCCCTTCAGGATCGACATTTATCTAAAATTTTCCTTTCAGCCCAGTCATATTTCCTTTCTCTTTGCTTTTCCCCCTAGCTTTTTTCCTTGTTGTACTTAACGACCGTGTTGACATGGGATGACGGAGCAGGGTTTATTTTGATGCTTTTTGCAAGCGTTGGACTTTCTTTTCTTTTCCAAAAGGGTTTTTCATTCACGTCATTCGTTATTATCTGTACAGAACGTACATTCCATAATTACCAGCTGGGCTAGTATTTGAGTCGATTATCGGAGGAATTTGTTTAGCTGTGAGGGAAAGGGGTGTTGTTTTCTGTTTTGCAAGAGGAGGACTGTATTAGTATACTGAAGAAAATTTTGGCACAGGATATATAAATATGTACATGCATAGGATGTTGCAAAAAGGATGATGTTCAATTGGATCCAACAACGCCAAGTGTGCTAAATCGCAAGTTCTAGAATATACTGTACTTTTGGGAAAATAACGTGAAAAGAAGAGAGAATATACAATGCTCTAAACAAAATGCCCCATACCCTATGCCCAAACCCCCCTTTTCCCTCTAGTTCAAAAATAACCTCAAGTTTCCTCCTACGTTCTTCAAGTCGAGCAAAAATGTGTCGTGGCCGAACAGACTCGTCTCCTCGCTGAGCTCCACGTGTGTGACGCTACGGTTTCCGCCCAAGCGCAGAGACTCGGCAATCTCACGCTGCTGCCATGCCGGGAAGAGGATATCGCTGGCAACGCCCATGACGAGCGTGGGGATATCGCGAAGGGGAGACAGGCCGCGGATCAAGTCTTCGGGAGGTCGAGAGGAAGCTGGGTTCGCTGGTGATGAAGGAGAGTCTGAGGTTCCGTCAAACTCGGCGCTGCTCTGAGAATTAGGCTGCTCTTGGTAAGGCTCGCTGGGAAGGGTGAGGCTGCATTGAGGATCGACAGACTCGGAGACTTCTCCGGCGGCGAGAGCATCCTTTCGAGCGGCGCGCCGGGCCTGAGTGCTGATCTGGTTATCGTAGCCGAGGTCGAAGAGGTCCATGGCCTTGCTGACGTAAAGCAGGCTGTTGGGATCATACGTGAGGCACCACTTCTCGCCGGCGTGGTCGAGATACGTCTCGATGAGAAAGTCCGGGCACAGCGCCGGGGGCTTGCTCGGATCGGCCCTCCGGCGGCCGAAGCGCTGCTCCCACTCGGGCCCGGAGCGGTACGTGACGGTGGCGATCTCGCGGGCCAGCTTCATGCCGGCGTGAGGCGGCACGCGGCCGTAGTAGAAGCCGCGGTTCCAGTTGGGGTCCATCATTAGCACCTGGCGCTGCGTGTGGCGCATGGCGATGCTGTAGGGGTGGCTCCTCGCGCAGCCGCTGATGGTGGCCACGCGCGAGACTCGCTCCGGGAAGAGCACCGCGGCGGCGAGCGACTGCATGCCGCCCATGCTGGAGCCGACGCTGGCGTAGAGGCGGTCGATGCCGAGGTGGTCCAGCAGGCGGAACTGCGCGCGCACCATGTCTTGCATCGTCAAGATGGGGAAGCGTGTGGCGTACATCTCGCCGTTGGCCGGGTCGACGCTGCTGGGGCCTGTCGAGCCATAGCACCCGCCGATGACGTTTGTGCAGATGATGTGGAAGCGGTCAGTATCGAGGGGCGCTCCGGGGCCGATGAATTTCTCCCACCAGCCGGGTGCAGGGTTGGCCTCTGTGGAATGGGCGTGGGATGAGGCAGAGAGACCCGTGTGCAGGAGGATGACGTTGGAGCGGTCGGCGTTGAGCGTGCCCCACGATTCGTAGGCGATGTTGAAGGAGGGCAGGATGCCGCCCCAGTCGAGGAGGAGGGGGTCTTTGCAGTGGTAGTTGAGCGTGACGCCGGAGGTGTATGAGGGCTCTGGGCCGGCGGTTGATGATGATGAGGACGATGTGCGGGCGTTGGGGTTGGCGCTGAGCTGGGCGGAGCGGGATTCGAGCTTGTCGAGGCAGGGGAAGTTGAGAGCTGGATTTGAGGGCGCGGGGGAGCCTGAGAAGAAGGGGGCTGATGAGGAGAAGAGGCGAGAGCGTGTTGTTACATGAGATGATGAACGTGAGGTTAGTGGTGAAGCTGGTGTATAAGCCAGAAATGGCCTCTGCAGGCGCTGGCTGGCCAATCGGAGGGACTGATGCGACCTCATTCTGGAAAGTAGCAGCAGCAGCAACCACCCACAAGACCAATTGAATATGTCAAAAGCTAGAAATAGAGACGCAATTCAATGAGAGTATCAATCCACCTCTCACTTGAGTTTTATTATAGATCTGGATGAGATGTTGAACTGACAAGCCGTCGCTTTGTAATTGCTGTAGACTCCGGGACATCGGTGTGGGGCGGCGGGTTCTCGGTCTCGCACGACATTTCACGTGCGGCGCTATTTCTGCCAGTTTGTCCGTGGGGAAGAATTGGGGGATTGGGGAAGTGGCCATTGTATCATATGCAGCTGGAAAGGCGTAATAACGGTCAAGATTGATGCTGTTTATATGATGGTGACTTGGCCCATCTCCCACTGTGGCCTATTCGTCGACCGTTGCCCCTCTCTGTATACCCCAATTCGTGTATAAACATCGCCACTGCTGGTATCTTGTGCCTTTTTCAAAAGCAGCGCATCTTGAGACATGACTAGTGCCAGTAATACTTGCTCATCTTCCACAACTTCATCATCTACAGCATCCTCGGCTACATCGAACCTCAGAGCTCCCTCCACCTCATCCTGCGTCTTCTCGTCCCACAAAGACCACCCATACAAGTCTTTTCTGATCTTCGCTCGAAACAACAGTGTCTTAATCTCCAGCCTCGCAGCCGTTACTGCACTAAATTCATCATTCACCATTGTCGTAACAACTTCGTAACTCACAGCCTCTAACAAATGCAAGCTTGCTCCACTCGTAAAGTCAATCTCACCGCTGAACGAGCCCCACGACCAAGAGGGCGCAACATACGTAGCGTGTCGACGCGGAGTCTCTTGTGCGTCTGGGTCGTGGTTCGGATGCCATAGCAAAAGCTCGCTGAGATGTTCTGCCCACAGCCCTGCGATGTAAGTCTTGTTGGCGCTGCGGCTCATTTTCCTGGCTATGGCCGAGATGGCCAGGAGCTTGTCCTGGTACCAGCCTAGACCACGGCGCGTATAATGCGATACGAGCGTCTGCCAGACTTGGACGAACCTGTAAGGGTCGTCGAGACTTGCCCAGTCAACGCTGGATGTAAGCAGGTGGGACATGTTTAGCTGGGCGAATGTTTTGGAGTGTCCGATCCAGCCGTCGGATTGCAGCTGGGAATCATCGGCACGGCTTCGAGCGCAGTGGTATCTAATATTGTGCGTCCCGTATTCAAGCACTCGCGGTGACAGGATGGATTCTTGCAGACACCAAGATCGCTTGTCAATGGGCTCCCATGCGCCTGGCTCTCTGCCTTGCCAGAGTATGACTGCGCTTGGCTGTCCATTTTCACATGTAAACGGCATCCGAAAGCTTTGTTCCCCAGCAATATATCGGCCATGGAGGAAGCCATCAGGAACGGCACTTGCTCTTGCAGCTGAGATTGTGACGTATGCCTGCTCGTAAATATCTGCCATGCGCGAAATCTGCTCTGCCTTATCCTGGTCTGAGTCTTGTATGATGCAAAGGGCGTCGATCCAGAGATGTTTCAGGCCCAAACTCATTGTTACTTGGATAGCGTCCTTGAGTGTCTGCGGCAATTGATCGTAAGGCATATCTTTTACCCACAACTGCACGAGGTGGTTTAGAAGTTTGAACTGTTGATCTCCACCCCAACAGTAGCTTAAAGCAATGTATCGAGGGGCAATGTTTGCGGGATCATTATTTTCTTGAAGCCGTATGTGGGGATGCGAAGCGTTGCTAGAGAGATACAGTAGGCGACGAGGCCCTGGGACCGCTTTTCCTGGAGACTTGGCGTTCTGTTGAAGTTGCTGGCACTCTAAATGTGTTGTAGAGCAATCATCAAGCCAGTTTTTGATTGTCGTGATTGTCTCTTTAGATGATGGGAATAAGCTAGGTGGTCTGTAGATAACCTCCTTCGCAGCCAATTCACTACGTATAGTCATTATCTGCTTTTCGGAAAGTATTTACATAGTAAGAAGCTGCTCTTAATGCACAAAAGCACAGAAACTCACCTTTTTTCGGCGCAAACAATCAGCTTCCTCTCCAAAGTCCCACCATCAATGTGATCTTCCAGCTCATCCACCCAATCAAGCACCATCTGCTCTCTCGAGTTGTGCGCAAAGTAAGCGCGCAGGTAGCTCTGCGAGTGAGTATCATCTCGACGCAGAGTGACGAGCCATTTGAATAACTCGCAGCCTTGATTTGCCAACGATAAGGCTTCGTCATATGCGATATTAAAGACGTAAGCTTCTCCGGTGGCGTGGTAGTTTTCCTCTATGAGCTCGAACCAACCCTGGTCAGAGTAGTAGTTGCCGAATGTGAGAGTTAATCTTGTTTGACAGAGGTCGCAGGAATGAGGTTCTGCAAGGTCGCTCATGATGACTGTAGCCTTACAAAAATCCTATTCATGTTGAGAAGAACTACGTGAATACAAAGCAATGGAAAACGACCCCGCTGAGAGGTGATCAGGTGGTGAGAGCCATGTTGTAGCGTTTTTGCTGACCATTGATACACTATTGTAATCCTTGTTTCTCCACTACTATTTACCAAGAGTTACAACAAAGAAGCACCATGTCTATATCTATGTCTATTGATGACCGAATGCATTTCGCCATAGCAGAATACCAAACTTTGCGCAACTCCATTTATGCTCCCAGTCTCTGTCGTCATGTGCCGTCTTGATGTTTTGCCTCATCTGGGCGAGACCCTTTGAAGCCCTCCCCAGGCCTCTCCATCTCGATATCATCAGTTGTAACTTCGTGTACACTGCGTACACTGCCAGCTTCGGTCGCGGAAAGCTGCTCAAACGTATGTATGTCCATGGCCCCTCTCATTGAAGCAAATAAATATGCGCTTGGAATGCTTGCATCGCGATGCTGGTGTTGATATCGTCGCTTGGCTGCCTCAGCTATCTCTTGAATTGTCTGTGCATCAGATACATTGGGTCTGTAATACGACTTTGGATAAACGCTGCCGTAGAGTATGAGGTTCAATATTGGCTTAAGAGACGGTAAGCAAGCTAGTGGATTCCATTAGCAATTTATTCAAGAGAGAGGCAAGAAGAAATACAGAAACGGTTAAACATACCACAGACGGTGCCAACATACGTTTCAACCCCGGTCCATATCATTTCTGTACACTCATTCCACGTAACATCTGGGGAGTTAAGGTCTAATTCAAGGACAAAGACAAGTCTTGTAATCGAAACGGCCGTGACACTAGAGCATAATCAGAATTGGCCCGGTGCGTTTGCAGGAGGTTAGGAAGAAGCCTTACAAGATACCCAAGCCAAAGATGAACGAAGTCGCAATCTTTTGCGGCAAGCGTAAGTTGAGATTCCATATGTAAGGTAATGGAAAGATCAAAATAAGTATATCTGTCGCGATATGTGGAACAGCCTTTCCAATGAAGAAGGGGTGAACCTTGACGCTGCATTCATACGTAGATGGGTCTGGCGGGTTTACTGGATCAAGCTGGTTCCACAGAGCAGATATCGGTATGCATTGAAGAATTGATGTTAACATCTGCTCACACGTTAGCTTGCCATTCGTAGAAAGTCATCAGCAGCCTGATGAACGATTGGAGAAGAACGCTTGAACGTACAGAACCTACTCCCCAGCAGATAACCATGCCGGCCAAAATCCCAAGGAGTATCTTATCCAAGCGCCGCAAAACAAATATTCGCCAATAGAAGGCAATAATGGACAACTTGATCAAACAGAGTGCGATTGTGTAAGTGAATTCGGTGGTGAATAACCCTAGCGCCCAGTCTCTGCCAGCTTCTGGAGGACCAGCCCATACATGCTTGCAGAAGCCATTGCCCACCACTGGGCGTTTGTTAGCCATGAGACACTATCATCATCCAAGACGCGCGATTATGAGGAACAACTTACTATATATGCTGACAGTAAACATGAACCCGCCGGAAAATAGCTACGTGAATCCTGTTAACACAGCTTTCTTTGGCAAGCACAGGGTAGTATGGAGAAGGAGGTAGTTCATACCAAAGAGATTATAATAAGCCAATCATCCAGCCAGAATCGCACCTTCACCAATTTCCGAGAAGCGATACGTAGGATCACCGTTATAACAGCCATACCCCAAGTCGAACTCCATGCTCCAATAAGATCGGCCGACTTGTCCTGGCTGAGATCAATTCCAGGTGGCGGCGGTCCCGGAAATTCCATGGTTCCAAAGGATCAATCAATCATCCCCTCAATCAATTGAAAGTGGACGCCTATTATTTTGAAGCTCATGATCGTTATTGCATAGCGAATAATCGCGGCGAGGATGAAGAGCCTATCGCTAGTCTCATTGGTTTCGTCGACAGTTGAACTTGAATCTGCGCGGCTTTCTGCAGGTACTTTGAGTCGATAGAGCGAAGCAATATGGTTTTATGGATGAAGGCGCAGACAGGGGGAAGAGTTTCGCAACGACCTGGAACTTTCGTCTTCTTCTATTGCGTATTCGGCCCGTGCGGCTATAACAGACAACGGACTTTTGGTTCGTGTATGCCGACAATTGCGATAAACTTTACGCCATCAACCCCATATGCTGCTTCAGCTCTTAGTTTCTTAGAAATCTTTCTGATGGAGGACATCTGCAGCATCTTGACTTGGTTAGCAGGCTCGCTAGCATCGAAACACTAATACCAACTTTCTAGACCGATGGTGTTTGAGGGAGCTCGCCATTGGCTGCGGAGTCAGCCTCATCAGCCTCAACGTCAGCTAGCTGTCGCTGGGCGAGAGGCTGCAAAATCCGATGCCGGTTACCCGCTGTCAAAAGTATGGCTTGGACGCGATTGATCTGGCCCGGCTTTCTGGTTCTTCCAGCATTCTGGTACTTCCGATGTTCTGGTACACTAAATCACACGCCACTTTTGAGGTTATATCCGTACTTGTGCGCGTATATACATGCGTGGTGGCTATTGCGGGTTGTATTCCTATTGGACAGTTCAGCTCTCTTTCATGGCTTAGAAGCTGAAATTGATCGAATTCTCTCAAAACTGCTGCAAAGCCATCGACGTCTTCAATACAATTAAAGATCTCAGTCCCCTTTCGCACATAGATGTGCCGTACAGTAATAAGTTTAGTAGCTCTCTGACGTGATTATCCTGGAGCGAGCTATCCCACCGGCCCGCATACCCACAGATGACCAACGGCAAGCACCTTAATGGAGGCTTCTATATCCAACAGGTTATCTTCTTGTCGCTAACTCGAGTCATCTCGGCAAGACCGACGGCTATTTTCGAGTAATGAAAGTTAGATGTGATTAATTACCCATCTTTCTGGAAAGCTTTGTGGTCATCTATTCACAATACCGATGTCATTTAACTTGGCATCATCGTGGTGGTCACTGCTCCCGTCATCATCTGATCATGCCCTCTTTTCACTGTATTATCTCTCGGAAATGAATATTGAGTGGTCAGTCACAAATGGCATCGACATTCCCCTTATATTTGTATAGAACAAGAGCTGCCTAAAACCCTTAAAGACAGGATTGTCTTGTGCTGATTAACGTAGAGCGCATGGAAGGAAACTTAGATTATGAAGGTATTACGATTGTACCGTAGTAACAACCTAAAGTACGTAGTTCTGCCTTTATATTCTAATACAAAGGTATGCTCCTATATGGGAACTCTTAAAATTCCTAACCAATCTACTCCCATACCTTTAGCCTGCTTCTAGGTCATGCGCGGGCTCTAGTAGGTGGTCCAGGCGTCTCCTCTTTCAGCCCTTGTCAACTTTTCTTTCAGGCTTCAGGTCAGTCTCTAGTGGAATGAATCATGACGGAAACTTGTTTCGCTATTTTGTAAAATAATACAGCGCCGGATAGGTAAAAGCTGCGAATAACCGGCTGTTGCAACTGTTGGCTGCCACAACCACGAGTTGGTCTCAGCGCGTTATCGGCCTATATAAGGCGTCCTTACCGCAGGTTGTTCCTCCTTCCTTTCGTTCTGTTTCATCATCCCTATTAGATACTAAAATATATTTCAAAATATCCACGGACTTTTGTTGATCAAAGATGTCGCAATTTTGGTAAGTCAGCTATCTGATGACCAAGGCTCCGCATAGCTCCTCTGTCACAGCATAATAATGTTGGTGCAATAGCTTTGTTGTTATAGATGAGCATCCATCGAACAATAAAGGTTCGAATTGTGATGGGAAGAGTCAAGTTAAAACTTTTCTTTCTACGCAATTTGAAGATGTTATTATTAAACACTACAACATTCTTGAACATGAATGGCACTTGCCTAGAATCTGGGGTCTTGAGCAGCAAGCAGATGAGATCCTTCAAGATCTCGTCGGAGATGAAAATCTAGGTTTGGTATGCAATATCCCTGTTATCAAATGTAGTAAATCGTTTCTAACACTACCTTTTAGGAAAAATACGCTTCCCCCGGCCATAGGTCCATCATTTTCATCGGCCACGGCTTGGGTGGCTATCTTGTCAAACAGGCAAGTCTGACATATTCGTTATACTCATCGCTGGGGGCCTCAGCTGTTCTAACTGCAACATCTAGATACTCCTTTTAGCTGCAGCAAGTTCTCGATATCAGACTGTTTCTTCGTTAACTACATCGTTGGTATGATAGAATTAACCGTGGAATCCTAAGCTCCTTGCTAACATTACTTATAGATATTCTTCGAAGCTCTTCATCGAGCCAAATCGGACTTGGACGCTAGAAATTATATATTTCGTCGCATATCTACATTGACTTCTAGCACTTGTGATTCTTTTGCCTTGGCTCAGACTTATATAGCCGCTCTTCCGGCAATCCAAACAGACTTTATTGCAATTTCGAGCAATTATAGAGTTATCAATCTGATTGAGTCTCACTCCACAGAAGTGGATCACGTGGTAAGCACGATTGATGATAACTATTATCTTAAGAGTCATTAATTTAGTATGAAAGGCTGTGGATAAGTATTGCTCGACAATGAATGTTCCAACGGAAGAGAATATTGTGGCTGCTTGCAATTACACCGACTTATGGGTACTCACAAAAGAACACCAAGCCACGAACTGTCTAATCAAAATTCTCACGGACATGATTGCTTTGGGGCCGAAAAGCAAGTTTTGATTGATCATTAATTAGAACTCTAGGGCTAATATACCATAGATCTCTACGATCAAACACAACTATTCCTGTGCAAAGTCTCTACTCGATTGGCAGGTACAATTACCCATTCCTGGACTCAGGACGTTCTCCAAACAGAGTCTATGAGCTGGATCATGAACAACCCATCTTTCATCCAGTGGAGAAAAAGTACCGTGAATGCTGTTTTACATATTGACGACAAGCCCGGATCTGGCATAACATTGCTGAGCTCATATATCTTGAACTTCCTCAAAACAGATCTTGTTTTCAAAAAGTCCTTTTTACTCAAATTCGCCGCAACTTCGTTCGAATCCAGCTTCTTACAGCTCACAGTGATGCTTTTATCAATGTCTCATCAGATTCTGGCACAACGACCCGCATTTTTTCAACGAGTATCGTGGCTGTGCTCCTGGCTGTTAAATGACCCTGGACCTACCTTTACCAAATCGATAGCATATTCACTGCTTTCAGCGCTTCTTAACTTACTTGATGAGCCAATATTTTGCATCGTCGAGAACATACATTTAACAGCCGACCCTTCGGAATGCCAGCAGCTGCTGATCGATGTAGCTACAGCAAAAACCTCAACTGGTCCACTTAGAATTCTAGTCACAACTGAGTCTCATATGCTTGCACATACACAAGAGGCACCATACAACGACCAAGACGTGGCTAACCAATTTTCAATGCTAAATGAACAAGGTGTGGCGTATCTACCTATTCACCTTCAAAACGAGCAAGCCATGCTTGCCTTTATCAAACAGTCAGTGCAGGAGGGCATCTTGCATCTTACTGAAGAAAAGCCATGTTGGGCAGAGTTAAAAGATGACATACGCAAAAAGATTTGCATTGAAGGAGCAACTCAGCTTCTGGCGATGCATCAAATCGATTTGCTGCGATGTCCCTCACCTCCTACAACGAAGATGTCGCTAAAACAGATGCTGGAGAACCTTCCCTTAACTTTGGAGGATTCATGCAACCAAAAATTGTCATTTTCATCAGCGTCTGGCGAAATTCACAATGGAAGAAGGGCTCTATCAGCATTATGCTGGATTACGTTCGCTTTTCGACCACTGGAGATTCGCGAGGCTGCTATTGCTCTAGCTTTCGACAACGAGAGTGTCAATTCGATACACTCATTGAAAGAAAACATGTGGATTGATATTGTAGGGGACATATCGGCTATTCTTGGGCCTTTACTCAGAGTCGTTGGCAACCATCTTTATCCCATTCATCATACCATTAAAGCACTACCGGCTTTGGCCAGCGAAAACAGGGCCTTCCACTTAAAAGCACTTGTTACATGTCTAAAATATCTTCAGATCATCCTCAAAGACTACTTGTCGAATGATATTGAACAAATCTGCATCGAAAATATGCATTTACCATTTGAGAAGCCCGAGTGCGAGCTACTCCGCTACAGCTCTATCTATTGGCCTGATCATTTTCGCATTGTCTTCACCAACGAGCCAGGTTGGGGCCAAGACACTGATGCGTCGCAGCGAGCTGAAGCCATGAAACTTACGTACGATTTTATCAAGTGCAAGCCACTACTTGATGCGTGGTCTAGAGTCTACAATCTATTTGCACCAGATACCTATGGGAGTGAAGCAGGCGACCTCTTCAACGTTACTGGTTTTACTTTTGCCTGCAAATTTGGTTTGCTACCGATTGCGCAAAGATATGCCTCCGATAATTCAATCTGCATATCAGCCACAGAATTTACAAATGCTCTGGATATAGCAGCTAGATTTGGACATGCTGATATTGTCAAATGGCTACTTTCTAGAGGCACACTATCGACACGAGCTCTCTGCCTTGCATCTATAGGGGGTCATGTGGATGTAATTAAAGAGCTTGTTCAAATTGATCCTGAAGTGAACCATGCTGATAACAACGGCTATACACCTCTTCTTCACGCAGCCAGATTGGGCCATTTAGAGGCATTGCGCTTTCTTCTTCAAAACGGGGCTTCAACCGCAGAAAAGTCCATGGATGGTTCGACAGCTCTGCATTTCTCTTCGCGCATTGGGCACTTGAGTGCTGTAAAAGAGCTCATAGGCTGGTCAAATTGCGAATGTGTAGATGGGGAAGGGTACACTGCCTTACATAGGGCAACTGCCGGCGGATTCTTCGAAGTGGTAGCGTACCTTTACCCCCGATGCGAGGATAGGCAACAGATTTCGTGGACTACCAGTAATCACGACACAATTCTTCATCTCGCTGTTGCTAGTGGCAGTTATACGACATGCCAATTTCTATTACAGAAAAAGGACGGCGCAGATTTGATCCATATGGCAAACAGGGAGAACAAGACTCCGCTTCATGTTGCCGCGGAATATGGATATTTGGGTATAGTGAGATGTATTTTGAAGATTGTCGACAACGAGCCTGATTTGAGAGAAAGTATTGGATTTGAGGCATTGGATCCATCCGATAATTTAGCCGTATCTTCAAGGCAAAGCTTTGTGGGACATATCTCACCATCTCGACTCGCTGCTCAGAACGGCCATCTTGCCGTCATGGGAGAGCTCCTCGATCGTCAAGCTCGCCGCTTGAAGCAAACATCTACTACTACGGATAGTAGTGCGTGGGCAAATTTAGATGATGCTTACCTATGTCTGAGGGATGCTGCTAGGTCAGGCCGTATCGACATTGTGGACAAGCTTTTGAACGTTTCGGTTCCTGTCTCAAAGCCAGATGATCAGGAACACACACCACTGCAGTTGGCAGCTATATTTGGTCATTCAGATGTTGTTGAGAAGATATCAGCATCAGCATCTCGAGAAGATCAACAAGCAGCACTGGTGCTGGCGATACAAATAGGCGACCCTAAAGTCGTTCGCAATTTCATTCACGGTGGCACTCCTCTCACAATAACCACATCTGGCAAGTCCCCTATTCACTTGGCTATTGAGTCTGGTAATATTCAAATTTTCCAAGAGCTACTCAAGGCTGAAGAAGCACGACGCATATTCCAAGGAGAACAAGACACTTTGATCAACATTGCAGCGGAAAGAGGCCACGTTCTCCTTCTCCGTCACATCTTCAGTGGGACGTATATACGCGCAATTGGGAACGCCAGCAATCTTATTTTCCAGAGGCTCATGAAAAGCACTAGCATATGGAAAAATGACAGAGTGGTAGAGGCTCTACTTAACAATGGCCTTTCATGTGATGTCAAGGATCCTGAAGGAAACCAGCCTTTACACATTGCTGCGAAATACGGAAACAGAGAGACTGTTGGGCTTCTCGTCGAAGTTGGGGCTGCAATTGACAGCGCAGCGTCTTCTGGTGGTACACCACTCCTGATCGCCATTCGAGCAGAGAACAGATCCGCATGTGAATCGCTCCTGGAACTCAATGCAAATCCGGATATCGCGGACAACGATGGGCTGAGGCCTCTTTTTCTCGCCTGCGAACTTGATGGATATGAATTTGTCAAGCTGCTGCTTCAATACAGTGCAGATATCGTCGCCGTCAATCTGGCTGGCCAGACAGTCCTTCACACGTCAGTCAGGAGCCCAGAAATGTTGAAGGTACTACTGGAAGAGGACAAAAGAAAGCAGTACATAGATACTGCAGATTCTCGACATCGAACACCACTTCTATTAGCCGCTGCATCAGGCATTAATAGTACAGTACTCTGGCTCCTCGATGCCAATGCTGATATACATTACACCGATGAAGACGGTTGTACAGCACTGCATCTTGCTATAATAGGGGGGCATCTAGAGATAATCAAGATTCTCATTGATAGAGGCGCTGACTGTAATAAAAAGGCCAATGGGGGACGACTTTCTTTGCACTTGGCAGCAGAAAGGAGTTACTATGACGCACTTGAATATCTCCTGCCGCTCACGAAAGACATCAATGCCTTGGACAGCAACTTGGGCACTCCTTTAGCGGCAACAGGAAAATCTATGACACAACACGATGAAAGCATTCGATGTGCCAAACTTTTATTACGCACAGGCGCGCAAATAAATTGCTTTGGAGGCGAATTGCACTCACCTCTGCAGACCGCTGTTTGGCACCAGAATCTTGGCCTGGCTCGACTGCTACTGGAAAACGGTGCCGAAGTAAATGTAGTCGGGGGCTATTTCCAATCCGCATTGAATGCAGCTGTCGAAACTAAGCAATTGGGCATTATAGAACTGTTGCTGAGTCACAATGCCGACCCAAACATCAAATACAACAACCGCTCTGCTCTTGAAAATGCTATTTACGGTGGAAATTTGCATATTGTAAAATCTCTACTAAACACAATTACGGACCTGGAAAGTCAAATATATGATAAAGGCCAAAATGCATTCCGAATGGCGGTTAAGATGGACAGACTGGAGCTTGTCGAGCTGATGATAAAGAAGGGCGTCAATGTCCATGACGATCAACAAGACATGTCCTTATTATTGGCTACCATCACCTCGTATAGCAAGCGTGTCTTGAAATATTTTCTTTACGATGGCCGTGAGTACATTGATATCAATGAACAGGATATTGACGGCCAAACCGCCCTGGACTATGCTATACTGGCAGATATCCCCTTATTTGAAGAGCTATTAGACGCTGGAGCTGATCCAAACATCCAAGATAGATACGGTAATACAGCGCTTATACATGCTCTCAAGGAAAAAAGTGGTGCTGTCCGCGAATTACTGGCATACGAGAATCGGAAAGGTCGAATACCTATACGATTTGAGTTGGCTGACAACATTGGCAGAGGGCCGTTGTATTGGGCGTGCTACTATGGGCACAATGATTGCTTCGACCATGCAATGCTTAAGCTTTCTGCATTGCAACCTAACAATTCGGATAACCAAAAATACTTTTTTACCCCTGCAATTCACGCAGCAGCTGCAAGAAATAGGCAAATAATGCTACAAAAATTGATCGACTGTGATATTGATGTCACCCAGCTCGATAGAAATAACTGGACTCCTCTGCACACCGCCCAGACTCTTTGTTACGAAGAGATTCTGAGAATGATAGAGGTCGAGTTGCGGTTTCAGGGCATTAAAGCACTCGAGGCAAGCCTGAGACCCCCGTCCTTGCAGCGGCCCTTGCAGTGGAACAAGCTGGATATGCATTGGGCATTTAGGGTATCTGGAAATGGACTTGTGCTATCCCTTGAAGGTAGTAGTCATCTTACCCTAATTATCAGGCTTTAATTTCGAAGTAGCTAACGAACAACTCCTTAGGACGAGTTGCAGAAGATACATTCGGCGGAGAATATACCCGAACAGCAAGAGCTGACTTTTGTATACCTAACAACGAGAGGGTGTTTTACTTCGAAATCCAAATGACAAGGCTCGAGACAACAGAAAACTCCACAATTGACCCAGAGATTGGCGTTGGAATAAGTGAGGAGCACGCATCCTTGGACCAACTGGTCGGCTTGCAAGAGGGATCATGGGGGTTTCAAGGAGACAGCGGTCAGTTATATGAGCAACAGGGCAAGGGAAAGAAGTTCAATGAAGGCTACGGCAGCCAACACATAGTTGGATGCGGTATCGACTTCTCGAAGAATGTGGGATTTCTTACCAGGAATGGACGGTATCTAGGTGAGATGACTCGAGATTCTGCAATTTTCGCTGACCTTGGGGTTTCAACAATAGCTAACTCAATGATATATTAGGCCATTTTGCAAGTGCAGTTACAGGAAAACTCTATCCAACTGTGTCTTTTGGCCCAAACCTTGCGAATGGGTCTTGCATAACAGCAAACTTTGGCAATGACCCGAGTGTAAAGTTTATGTATGACCTCGAGAAGCATGATCAAGTTATGGAAAAGGTCAAAGTCATAAGAAGGCGACCGACGATAAATTGAGAATAGCGACATATCGACAAATTCTAAACACAGGTGTGATTCATTTTAGTCTATCTTTGGGAAATTAGCAACTGTTGAAATGTATAAGCCATAATGTTCCTTAAATTTACATGCTGACTAGTAACCGGCCTGTTCTATCATGGCTGGGATGCTGGGTGACTTTTCTCTTATTCCAATTTATACTTTTGCCTTTCGCGGGCCTATGGATCAAATAAAAAGCTGTCCCACAAATTGCCAGAATCTTGTTCTGAGATGAACGGATCGATAACGCTCAACTGATCCAACCAATATGTTTGATCGAAGTTGTTTGGGAATGTCGGAATAAAATTGATGGAAGAGGCCTGTTCCGGAGTGAGGTTGGGCTGAGAAGACCCTGGTTGCGAGTTTTGAGATTGGATTAGATCTTCTTGGTTGAGATCACTCATCAGACTGTTGAAGATATTAACCGGAGTCTCATACGGAGCTGTTCTTGCATCAGTTACACTACTAGGCGACTCGGTTGTTGTCTTAATTCGTTGATAACAATGCCGGACAATATCCAAGCCCGAAGCAGCTATTGGGTTGAATGGTTTCATTTCAGAGAGACTCTCAACCGCCTGTTGAAGACTATTGTTGATCTTTTGTTTTGTCTCATGGTTCTGTGGTGGGAATAAAATCGCGATAATAGAGATAAGGAGTGAAGCTTCAATAGTATAGAATGTCAGTCCAAATAGATGGTATTGATGCTGCTTGGCTTGTGCAAAAGATATCAGTTGGCAGTCAAGCGTCTCGAGTGATGCCTGCAATGCAGCTTTTCGGCTCTCCAAGTTGGATATAATGTGTGGTCTATGCAATGTCATGAGAAACAGATTTGCCATAACTTGTAACTCTTCGCGAAGCTGCGGCAAATATGAATGATCCTGGTCCCAGGTAGTGTCTGGGTTTTTCTGTCTCAAATATGCCGGCAATGTTTCCATAAGCGATATTATGTCTTTATGGAGCGTTTGAACAACTGAATAGTCTTTTGGACGAGGACGATCAGCCTTGAGAGCTCGCATATCATGTACTTTGCAAGCAAGGGCATAGCGAAAAAGAGGCGCTGAAGCTGTTGAAATATCAGGGCTATCATCGAGGCGCACTGTCATTGGTACAGCCGTGGAGGGATCTTCGGGTATGCTGCAATCCATGGGAGGCTTTGCATCACAGTCGTCCATATGGATCATCCGAGGGCGGCCTAGAATCATAGCCACATATCTAGAAGGGTTAGAATTTGAAATACAGTAGGGAGTGTAAAATCTTTCAGCGTCTTACCCATCCCATACAAACAGATTGATCCACAAACGCTTCTTGTTTTGCTCGTACCAAAGCAGATTTAGCGTTCCTTCGAGATCGGTTTTGCTTGACTGATATACTTCTTTCTGTTTGTGTAATCCTAGTTCCTGGGCAAGCCTATTCAATAATAATCGCAAATAAGCACCAATCTTGAAAGCTTTCTCTCATAAAACGAGCATAATACATACCTAATGGCATACCCGATAGTATGCCAAGCTTCAACAGCTCGCCCGCAGTTCTTTAACCACGATGATCGCAGAAAGTCAGCCTGAATTGCAGTTATGGCAAGCCCGGGTCTCCCCAAAAGGTACAGTAAGTTGTCGCCAAGATCGCTATACGTGCGGGAAGTCGAAAGTTCGTGTGAAGAGCTAGATAAACAATCCCAATCAGGTGGTAAAAATTGCAATGAAAGACCAATGACTTGGAAAAGCAAAGCGGGGAAGTACCGCAATTCTGTTGAGAGCTGTGTAGAATTCAGATACTTGACTGGCTGTATGTCTTCTTTTGGTGGCCATCGTGAAAACAGTTCATTAAAATAGTATTTTTCAAGGATGAAGTAATGGGAGTTCACTTCATCGAAAAATAGACCAACCAGGACTTCAAGTATACTTCTCGGCGGTAGCTTTGCAATAAGGCTCTCAATGTCTCTTTTTGGCGAAGCAATCTGCGAGGCGCCATTGTAAGCGGCTGAGACTCCTTCGAATTCTTCGTTTCCGAGGACCTGAAATAAGTCAGTCACTTGTGATTGGTCCCAACATAGCTCACATGCACCTACCGCTTGCAAGTCTACAAAGGCATTGCTACCAGTAACAAGAGAGTATCCAAGGTCTACATTTTCGTTTTCGCCTTCATATGAATGAGTTGTACGTGAGGTAGGCTGAACTCTAGCAGCCGGTAACTGTTGTTCAGTTCCTGGTGGAGACCTAAACATTAACGTCAGAAAATCATGAACGCAGATGTTGAGAAAGAGACAATAAGAGAAACCAAAAGTGACTTACGGTAGTGAAGTATTAAATATGCATTTATTTGGTATGTTGCGCGCCAAGCAGTTATTGCATGGACTTTTACGATCGCACTAAAAAGTGTGAGATGGGACATATTTAGAGCTTGCTGAAGGTGCGCGAACTCTTTGCTTCCTGCGATAACATTCTGAACAAGAGGTTACCAACCGCTTCCGTTTCGATGCGTGCTGCTTCCCGCTGCCTGGAGTTCTCATTATACTGAAATCGAGTTTTCAATGAGAGATGGCTTTCAGTATATGTATGTATAAAGCTACATGTAGTTTTAAGGTTCGAAGTTCTATACCTAGCTGGAGATCGCGCTGGGAAGAATGCTTAGAGAAGGGTAATCTGCGGGTAACGCAACCCGGGGCTAGCATAGGATCTAATTTAGGTTATGCTTTTACTTTCGTGATTCAAGGCAGCTGTCATATTACTTATTGCTTGTGGCTAGCTTATAAGGCAGAATCTAATATTCATGGTCAATTATAGATGCGACTTTCTCGCTGGGGCCATCCCGTCATCGAAACCATTGCTTCCATGCTGTACTTGTACAACATGCTCCTGATAACCCAGGACTTGATAAGTTGACAAGTAAAAGCAGTAATACATCTGGGTGTGTATATATTTCCAAGATTTAAAGAGGTTGCAATTGTGCATTCATACGAGAATTTATATTTATGTAGGAGTGTAGTAATTAGAGATAGAAATGCCACAGTCACGTCTATTTGGAGTTGCAAATGATGTGACTAATACAAGGGCTGTATTGAAGCCTTTACAAGTTCTGTCTAAATAATTAACTGTACCTACTTGGCATCACCTAGATGCTTCTTCAAGAAAGGCAGCACTTGCTCGAGCGCTGGTTTAACAGCCTCAGGCTTGTCGTAAAGCATATAGTGCGAAACTCCAGGGAGAACTACAATGTGTTTCTCCTTAGAGGCTGCCCGGCCGTGAATCTCATGAGCATCCCGATAAGCGCCAAATCCTCCTGGCTTTTCACCAACTACGACCATCAGAGGCCGAGTCATGAGCATCTCTGCGTGGTTGAACGCATCCCATGTGAGAGCAGCGCTATTGAATGAGAATAGCCCGCTAGTACATCCATTGGGCGCCTCACCCCGGTTGGTCTTGTAGTATTCTGTGGCCTCAATAATGTCGATATCGCCAGTTGCTTTATTGGCATCTTCAACTGTTGCCGGGAGGTAGTTGATGACCAGTCGCTCCCCACCTTGAGCTTCGGCAGTACGCTGGGCAGCCATCTTTTCAAGAGCACCAGCCGGATCGAAACTGGCGAAGCCTTCACGAGAGAGACGGCCAAAGTTGGCAGGTGTAATGCCAACACAGCACTTGAAGCGGTAATCCGTCATGGCAGCATTGATAGCATAGGCTCCTCCACCACAGATACCAAGCACGCCAATGCGATCGGCGTCCACATAAGGCAGAGTCTGGATATAGTCGACGACGAAACGGAAGTCAGAGACGCGGAACTCTGGGTTTTCGATAAAGCGAGGCTTGCCACCAGAGGCGCCCTGGAAAGATGCGTCAAAGGCGACGACAACGAAACCTGCCTCTGCCATTGCTTTCCCATAAATATTGCCTGAAGTTTGTTCTTTGCATGATCCAATTGGATGGGCGGATACGACTGCGGAATACTTTTTGTTCTCGTCGAAATTGGGCGGAAAGTGAATGTCAGCGGCTGTCTCCCAAGCAATGTTGGGGATGCTGACGGTCTTGATTGTCTCTGTCATTGTAACAATTGGTAAAGATGCTGATGATGTTTTGGAATTGGAGTTTTCACATCTAAAGAAACAGTATAGACACGATCAATATATATTATCCTATAAGATATACAATTTGGTGGCTGAATCATGACGTAGCTAACTCCGAAAGCCATCGGGGAAGCTATACCAAGTTACATTTTGTCGCCAATCAGTTTGAGCCTCGAGAAAACAGGAAGTTTGTAGTTTCGGCCGAAAATTAGGGATGTTAGTAGTAGCTCTGCAACTACTTTCGGCCGAAAAGTCGCGGATTTAGGCTCTGCAGTTTTCAGGACCGACAAAGGTAGGTGATTACAGAGGCAATTAATTATTTTGCGGATATAAGTGGAAAAACAAACGGGCTTAAGCAGAACTGATCTTTGAAATGAAGAAAAGTGCGGTCGGATCTAGGTAAAATCCAGGTAGGGAGGACATTGATCAGCGGTCGCGAAGTTGGCATCTGTCGGCGAACAATAGTGGTGCTGTAACACTAAATATTTTCGGTATTTTCGGTTTACTCAAATCTATCAATGGATCCTGGTTAAAGAAGAGCCTAAACTCCACCGCTGTAAGATGCACCGCCTGCTGCCTTGTCAAGACCAATACATTCGTGTAATCCCACCACTTCGAATAACGCCTTGGGAGAGCCACTATTGTTAAAGTCGGATTTTGGAGGTGCTCCAGCCTCCTTCAATGTGTTCATTGCCTTTGTCACCGCTTCAAAAACAGGCTGAAGGCATAGTCCAGGATAAATGATCAGCTTAAAACCCAGCTCTTTGGCCTCTTGGACAGATAAGTCTGGGGACACCCCTCCAGGCACATTGTTATACAAGACAGGAGTAGGCGCCATATCCGAACAGATCTGCCTTGCCTGCTCTTTCGACGTTATACCCTCGAGAAAAGCGATATCCGCTCCAGCAGCAACGGCTGCCTTGAGTCGGTCTCTTGCGACTTCATAACCCTCGGATTGTAAAGCGTCAGTCCGAGCTATGATGAGAATGTCGCCGACGCGCTGCTTCCTCACTAGCACTGCAGCTCGGATTCGAGACAAGAATTCATCTTCTGGGACAATTTGCTTATTTAAAAGATGGCCGCAGCGCTTAGACTGCACTTGGTCTTCCAGATGCAGCGCGGCCACTCCGGCTTGCATGTATTGGGCAATAGTGCGTCCAACCATTACGGGGCCTTGTGATCAAAGCGAATGCCAGATATCAGTCAGACAAGTGCATATATAATTTAAGATGAATTTAGAGTTGTGAAAGGTTGTGGAGGGTTATGGAGGGTTGTGCTGCTCTTGCGCTGTAGTTCATAAACAGTGTGTGTACTTACCACCGTAACCAGTATCTGCATCTGCGATGAGAGGCACGCTCTGGTCCAATGAAGCAATCATGGAAGCTGTTTCTCTCATATCATTTAGAGTGGCAATACCAAGGTCTGGCATTCCCAGCCTTGACATGGTTGTGCCGGCTCCAGTCTATAAGTGTGAGTATATGATTTGCTAAAGAACGCAAAATACAAAATGTCACAATAGAATGGCATGACAACTAACCATGTATAAACAGTCAAAGCCAGCTTTAAGAGCCATACGAGCTGTAAATCCATCATATACACCTGGACACACAACAATCTTGTCAGGCTCAGCCAACTGGGCGCGTAGAGCAGCCACGGCCGTTTGTTGTTTAGCTTCTTTCGTCATGGTGATATTGTGAAGTCTGATACTCTCGCACGTCAGAATGGTGCGCCTCCATGTGTTTATTGCTTACGATGTCTTATACTTCCTGAGCCTTCCAATACGTCAATAAACTATCGCTTGTCGGCACCGTCGTCGGCAACGCAATTTAGAAAGAAAACCACACATCTGCTGACGTTGATTATGCATTGCCGACTTTGACCGTTGGTGGCGCTTTGGACGCTTGATAGAGGGGTTGAGATGGGCTGAGATGGTGGAGTTGCGATGGTGGAGCTGAGTTTGTGGAGGGAGCTGGGACGAAACTGGCCGTGTGGCGCTTAGGTTCGCGTGTAAGCTCACCAGGTAAACATCGTAATGAGGGAGCATAAATGAAGGAACACTCTACTATATGCCAACTAGAAATTCATTCTATAATGGCAATGCTACGACTATAAATTGAACGAATACCTTGTTCTCTTTGAATACAATCATGTCTCATTCAACAGCAACACCGTCAGACAGCCCCTCTGATCCATCAAGTCCGACAGGCCAACTCTGCACCTGGATCTCCTCACTTACATACGACGACATCAATGAGGATCTGCGTACCCGCGCCAAATACTTCATCTTAGACGGCATCGCCTGCGGCTTAGTGGGCGCTCACTTGCCATGGTCTGAAAGAGCCGCAAAAGCTCTACTAGACTTGGAGGTCACAGAAGGTTCTGCGGGAGTTATTGGCTATGAGCGTCGAATCAATGCTCTCAATGCGGCCATGTTGAACAGTTCATTCATTCAGGGCTTTGAACTGGACGATTGGCATACTGGAGCTCCACTGCATTCCAACAGCATTATCCTGCCTGCCTTGTTCGCCGCATCTGATCATCTATCGTTAAAGTCAGCCTCATCGTCTGCCAACTCTGGCCGAGATCTTATTACTGCATATATTGCTGGGCTAGAAGTTGGCCCACGCGTTGGCCTTGCTCTTCACGGACCTCACATGTTGTCCATGGGATGGCATTCAGGCGCCGTTTTTGGTCCTCCTGCGTCTGCGGCTGCTGTAAGCAAGTTCCTAGGACTATCTGCCGGTGCTATTGAAGATGCTTTTGGCATTGCATGCACACAGGCTGGTGGTCTGATGTCTGCCCAGTTTGAATCAGAAGTCAAGCGCATGCAGCACGGTTTCGCAGCAAGGAGCGGTCTCCTGGGCGCTATTCTAGCTCAGACAGGCTATGTGGGCATCAAACGTGTATTCGAGCGCGAATATGGCGGTTTCTTAAAGCAATTCAGCAGCGGCAACGGAATGGAGCCGCAGTATAAGACTGACGAGATTGCCAAAGATCTAGGCCAAAAGTGGTTGATGGAAGGCGTTGCGATAAAGCCATACGCGAGCATGGCGGGGACACACAACACAGTGGACTGCTTGATAGATCTTCGCAATCTCTACCCCGAAGTGATCAATGACGCAGGAAATATTGAGCGCATCTTGATTGAATTGAGCAAACCTGCTTTTGAGCATGGAGGCTGGGAAGCGACGCGGCCACTAACAGCAACTGGAGCTCAAATGAGCAATGCTTACGTTGCGGCCACATACATTGTTGACAGCGCTGTCCTTCCGGCACAATTTTCATCTCACATGATTGAGAGGGATGTTGTATGGGATCTAGTTGCCAAGACGACATGCGAACTGCGCAACGATTTTAGCAAACTGCGTACTCGAGTAACTGTCTGGCTGAAGGGCGGGTCAGATCCTATTATTGCAGATAGAGAGACAGCTAAGAGTCTTATGCCGCCGCTGAGTAATCATGAGATACTCGAAAAATGGAGGAATATTACGGCTAATGTGATTGATGATGAAAGGAGACAGAAGATTGAACATGTTATTTTGAATCTTGAGGATTGCAGCGATCTTGGTGTTTTGAGCGAGCTGTTGATGGGCGTAACAAAGAATCCAATTGGATAAGGTGAGCAAATTCTTCAAATAAAAGCATACAAAATAGAATAGAACATAGTTTGACGAGTACGATTTAATATGGGACTATTTGATGTAGACTTAGCTGTTCGGCGCGGCTTCTCTCATGTAGCGTTATCTAGTACGGCCCATAGGGGATGGTTAGAGATCTTAGAAATCGTGGACTTAGTGATGTAATTCTGGTTGCCAGAATACAGCTCTGTCACCCATGGCGTTATTTAACAGAATAATATGTCATTGTAGATGTAGTCAAATTCTTGGCAATAGAATGTATCAATCTCTATTCCTTCTAATAGCGCTTATGCTTGGCTTTGCAGCTCTAAACTGTTTCACATACGCTGTCGCTATACTCCACGTCATAAAGGCCATTCATTCAGATTCAGACTCATATCCCAGTCAAAGTCAACAAATGGCTCGTCGGTTAGCGTAGTTGCCTGCTGGAAATCTAGAGCGGCAGCGTTGTCGCCTGTGGTCGCATCTGCTCGCTGTTCGAGAGAGATGTCATGGGTATTCGCCATCGAAGAGGTAACTTGAGCTATACAAAGAAATTGTTAGCGGAGTGTCTTGATTCGGAAGGCCAAATCAGTGAGAAATAGAGTGCAAGCTTACTTTGTCGCCTATTCTCATAGGGATTCCCTGACCCTCCAAATTCCTGTCGCCACCACCAGAGGCAGTCGAAGACAACGCTCGTAGATAGCCTACTCGATATCCGGCTGCTCAAGCTATCTATTTTACCATCTTTTCCTCTGAAAATCTTTTGACTGTTCCATAACTGGCTGAATATGGTGGCACCTCTGGCACTTAGGTCGTTACTTTGTAGTGATCCTTCGCGTGCAAAGACTATACAAGCAAAATAGGCCTGCTCCCCTGCTTCAAGGTCTAAATGTTGCGCGAGCTCGCTGCGATGAATTTTCAATATTGTACAGGCTGCTAGCATGACAGTCTTATGAATGAAAGCAGGCGCGATTTTTGCAACGCTCTCTTCTGCTGCTGGCTGCTGACACACCGTATGGACGAGGCTACAGGCAACAGCATAGAGAGAAATGAAGCCCTCGGGTTTGCGAAATGCTGCGTCTACAAGGAAGTGATACGCGAGTAGATACAAGCGATAGCATTGATAATAAATGGAATCTAGTTTTCTCGGAAGTCAGACTGTAGATTTCATGATCAACGAGAAGCGGTGATTCTCACCAACAGTTGTCCGCACTTGCAATGCGGCTTTTGATAATTGTGTATCGAAAAGACTGATGCAAGAGAGCAATGATGAAGAGGTCTTGGAATCGCTCCCGCTGTGCGCTCTTTTCAAGGCCTCGGTTGCACAAATCATAATTTCACACAATTTCAGATAAGCTTTTGTTTCTTGGGGAGAGTCGGGTTCGCAGCCGCTCCCACCATCGTCTCCTTCTGATTGAACAGGTAGTGTGAGTGCATCATTCAAACCTAATGGCATAATTCCTTCGGCAAGTCCAATGCTGTAGATGTTCAATTGTCAGCCAATGCTCTGCGTGGCGTCAAATGTGGGAGTATCACATATAGCAAGTTGTACAACATTGTCTCCATAACATGCGTCGATTGTCTCTGTCAAATCTATTGCGACTGAGCATCGTTCTGGCGAAATCTTGTCCGACACCAGTAACATGTAGCCCAACTGCCATGGCGAGATGTAGGGCTGCGCCTGCAAGGACGAGGCTGATGCCTCTGTGCATAGTGTCGACCGGGGTTGGCCACTGACATAACAGCAGTATGCCTTGTATTGTCTGGATAGGATTGTGTCGTTTCTCAAGCGCTGCAAATGCCATTGAATTAATTTTTGAGGCAAGTCGCTCTAACAAAGTTGGATCGCCAGAATAATCCCTGCTGCCTATATAGACAATGACCCACGACAAGAAAGGTGATTGTGCAAAGCACTGGTTTGGATTGACTATGGCATTGCTGAAAACTGGTAGGAATGGAGCATATAAGCTGAAGAATCTGCTGATAATTAGTATGACAGCCCTAGTGATAGATAGGCGGCTCTTAACTAGAGCTGATGAGTCGTACAGGTTGAAGCAGTCTTGAATTTTACGGCCGGCAACATCTTGTCCATCAAATAGTTGAGACGTAGTTGGAGGTTCGATAACCTGGTCTTGTGATGTAGAAGATTGATGATTGTTGCTCCTCGTAGATACTGAAGGAGATGTTTGGGGCTGTAAACCGGCAACTATAACTTCAGAAGTAGGAGTTAAAGCCGGGACGAACAAGGGAGCTGAAACCGAGTCTGCAACCAGAAAAGGGACAGAAGCAGACGCCGAAGCTCCAACATCGACCCCAGATTGCCTTGTGGGGCTTTCCGATCTGCTGCCATTACCTTCATCCCGATCCAGCTCGGCACGGCGTCTAAAGTCTTCAAGCTCCCTCTGTAGCTGGGATTTAGTCCGCCGAGACGCAGGAGTGGGAGCAATGACGCACTCAAGCTGCATTCGGCGACATCGTGTACAAGGGTTGGAAGTTGCGGCGTTGCATTTGACCTGCGTTGCTGTTAATCTCGGCCAGTGCCATGTGATGGTGGGATTGTACGATGACCGCGTTGATTAGACTGGGTTTACCTTTTGCACTCTACACTCTCGGCACGCCGGACGACGGCGTGCTCTCTCTGGAGGCATCTCTTTACATGTAATCTCTATCACACGGCTCAAGTGGTAACTGTGAAGCCACAGGACGAGAGAGACGATGCCGTACTTAGCCGATTGCTCCTTCTAAGAAGGTACAGGTCACGTGCCGTCTTATACCGAATCATAGCATTCATTCGCCATTTGTGAATTGCATGCAAGATGTAAATACGTGGGAAAGAAGTACATGTATATTTGTTCTCTACCTACATATCATTTACCATCGCATACCAGCCGCTTGGCCAGTGACTTCCACTACTCTTCTGGCGTCCTTGGTGCTGCCGCAGATCATGTCAAAGAGCTGTTTGCCAAACTTCTTAAAGGCTGGCGTGATACCCCCCGCTTCCACCAACTCTCTCTCCATTGTAGACAAACTAAAAAAAAACTCTCGATCTCCTACAATAAGGCTATTGGTTTCCAGATTGATACGTATCTCTTCACCATCTGCAGCAGCTCCGTAGAAAGCCGGGTCATCTATGGTAAAGCCCAGAAGACCGAGGCTGGGCTGATTGCGGCCGTAAATAAAGGCAAAGGACTCTGCAATGACACATTTGATACCGCATCCTGTTGGAAGAGAAAGAGTCAGCGATTGGATCTTTTTGAAAAGGAAAGGCGAAATTGATAAGTGGTGCAGCATACCAAGTAATGCAGATACGGCCTGTTCTCTTGAAGAGCCGCAGCCAAATGCTTTGCCCGCTACTACCACGTTGAAGCCTTCTTTGGCTCGTGAGCGGAAGGAGGGATTTGTAAATTCGAGACAGTGAGCTCCCATTTCTTCGTTGGTTCGAGATGAGATGAGAAACTGAGCCGGCGCCAGCTATAAGTGTTCATTAGTTTTGTTATGCCCGCATGGTTGTTGAAGGGGGTTAACTTACAGCATCCGTGTCGACAAAATCTCCAAGTCTCTGGATTTTTCCGCAAATCAATTTGTTTTCATTTCCATCTTTTTGTTCGCTCGCATCTTTTTCCTCGTTGCTAGTATTGATTGATTCGTTACCTTGCGATGTCGATATAGCCAATTGGTTGACGTCCAATTCACCCTCGCTCGTGACTGCTTCTCCTGGGCTTGCTGGTTCGACCCAGTTCGGTTCTTTTCCTGATAAAATTCCCTTCAAAGATCCACGGCCAGCCATAAGCTCCCATCTTTCTGCTGGGATTTGATCAATGAAATGCTGTGGATCTGTCACTGCCATCGAAAACGAAGATGCCGCTACCGTAGCAGCGGAAGCGAGATTTCCAATAGAGCCTTAATATGGATTCATCAGCATCTGCATTCGGTTCATCCATAGCAATGTTTTACTTACCTTGACCCATGCGGTTCTCGAAGTTCCTATTTTGAGATGAAAGCCATACTTCGCCCTCTGAAGCACGGTCCGCGGATATACCTACGCAGTAGCTGCATCCTGGAACGCCGACTTCAAAGCCAGCGTCTTCATATATCTTCGCAAGGCCCAATGCTCGTAACCTGTCAAGAATAGGAAGGGATCCAGGAACCACTTTTCGCTTCTTGCCGTTTTGTAATGGAAAGAGTCCCATCTGTAGTCCCTGTTCCAAGACCAACGCGCCAATAATAATATCTTCTTCTGCGGTAGTACAAGCCCCAATGAAACATCCGTCCAGCTTCATGCCCAGCACATCTGCCACTGGAACGACGTCATCAGGGTTTGGATACTTGGCCACAAATGACTCAACCTTGGATAGATCGATAACGTGTGATTCAGCATATGCCGCGCCCTCATCTGGGCGGAAATATTGCGATGCATTCTTGTGCCGCGCCAGTCTTCTACCATCGATGAATCCTTTCGTTATGTGATCTGGAGTGAAAATCCCTGTAATTCCTCCGAGCTCCTACACAGAGAATAACTTCAGTGAGACGTACTTCCCAAACATTTCACAAACTCCATCAACTTACAGTTGTCATATTAGCGATGGCAAATCGCGCATCTGGAGAGAGATAGCTGAGGCCGGCTCCCGTATACTCGACGATGCGATCTGATGCGACTGTGTTTCTCTTGAGTTGCTGCAGCACATAGAGGATGACGTCTTTGCCACCAATGCCACGACTCGGCTCTCCAACAAACTCGATTTTAACAACTTCAGGTACTTTGAACCATGTTTCCCCAGTGATGAGACCCATTGTGACATCTGCCGCTCCAAGTCCAATGGCAAGGCAGCCAACTGCACCAGAAGAGCATGTGTGAGAATCAGAGCCGATGATGAGCATACCGGGTTGAGCGCGCTCTCTAAAAAACTCGGTATGCATGATGGTGTACTAAATCATTATCCGAATTAGCGAGGTCTTTAACAACGAATTAAGTTTGGCCTACATTCATTCCTTGATATTCGGTCATTTTAAAGACTTTACGAGCTTTTTCAGACGATTCGATGAGTCTTTGGACTGCCGGAAGACCTTTCACTCTGGGCTCCACGACGTGATCTCCTGCAAGCCAAAATCGATCATTACGAAAAATTCCTGGATTGCCCAGACTGTCATATGTCCTCTCCATGCCCTTGATGGTGTTTTAGCTGATGTTTGTTCTGTGCTAACGAGATGCCAGATTAAGAATGTTTCTTACCGCCCAAGATGCTTCTGAAGCCATGATCCAGTCTAAAGACACTCGAATTGTCTCACCGGTCCTAACATAGCCTTTGGAGTTAATTGCATGCATTGCAAAAATCTTCTCTGTGACGGTCATCGGTGGCCTGTCTTTTGGAGCCACTTGTTGCGATCTCTTTCCTAGATGCTTCTTGCGGTCATCCGAGTTGAGTGCCTCCAACCCTGTAATATGTAGACAACGGTATTAGTAGACGACATGCATATAGATAAGACCTGGAAGTTACATACACGCCGATATAAGGAAACTGATCTCGTGTATGTCATCTTTTGTCGCCTCCTCGTTTAGTTTCAGACCCAAGCCTCCATGATTGGGCGACGTAGAGCAAATTTCCGATATTTGAGAGAATATTTGGCTTTCTCTGGGAGCGCCCTGTTCTGAGAGGGCGAGGCTAATGTTACCAAGCAATGTAATGGGATGCACGGCGTCCTTGGTTACGGTGGCCTCGTTAAGTTTAAGATTTCGAGACTTCAGAAGCAGACTCGACCATTCAGATACCAGTTCGCTAGCATTAAGTTGAATAACTGCCATCTTGATTGGAAGAATTGTACGCAATGATTATATGATAGTTTTAGCATAACATGCTGATACTGATTGGTATTGTTTATCATTTATAACATATAGCTTATGAGTCTTAAATCCGTGCTATGTCCTTGATCTCTTAAACGCCATTCTCGACAACAACGTGGATGACCGGATAGAAAAGAAGCGGCGGAAATCGCCAAATTCTTCTCATGATGCCGACAATCGGCTAATTGCGGGCAAAAAGAAACACCATCGCGCGCCAAGGCGTTTTCTGGTAACGGTTCCACAATGGATTGTCTCTGGTAACCCCGCTGGCGAGCCTTTTCATGCCGGGAAAACATTTAGCACATCAATAGTTACAAGGACCAAACGTCGCTAGAAATCGGGGAGGCGCACGAAGGTGCATGTATTTCACGCTTTCAGAGGGTTTGCTTGAATGGCACTGTGCGTATTGTGCGTATTGTATCGTGCGTATCGTGCGTATCGTGCGTATCGTGCGTATCGTGCGTATTGTGCGTAAATTCCTATATAGCATCAATTGTTCATTCAACTATCTGCACTTGCTAAATGCCCCAGTGACTATTTTTCAGAGTTCCCTGCGATAAGCCGAAGTGCTTTCTCAGCATCGCCTCTCACACACCAACTCTACAAGCTTTTTTGGGGCCCTGGTATCCTCTCCAAGCGTAGCTAGAAGTAGCCAGACGCCTGCAAATCTGTTTGCTCCTGTTGCAGCATAGAGCAAGTCAATTAATGAGGAAAAGGGCTGATGGGATATAAACGGCGTATATGACGTTGCAACCTGGGAAGGGTTTTCGGAGTTTTTTAAAAGAGACGTAAGGGAATACGAATTCATTTCACGTATACATTCAATTTAAGAGTAGCTATAACCTAGCTTCATATACTCTGTAATACATCAAGTCTCTCTTCATTCTAACACTACATTAGGTAATTTGCCAATTGTCTCATACCTGGACTAATACCTACGTTCAGTCACATTCTTATTATTTCCAGGAAAATTAATGTCGCCAACCAGCCGCTGTAACAAGAAAAAAATATTAAGCCTATTCCTTCTTTATTTATTTTTTTATAAATCCTCCAATATAAACGCCACTCCCTTCATAAATTGACAGACGTTGTTTTTGAACTTCTTTTCTTCGTCCATACTTATCTTTACTTCCATCATAAATTGATGGACCCTATCTTTGAACGCCTTGTCGTCGGCTCTGGTTGTGGCAGTGTCTTCTGCCGTTTTATTGCCTACTTCGATTATTTGTTCCATTCTTTGGACGACCTCGGATAAATCAGACCCTCGCAGCGCCATATCTGCCTTGTATGAGGGTTCCTTGGTGATAGAGTTTGTGAGCCTCTCTATAATGTCGTCGATATTAAAAGCTTGACTTAGAGAGGTCTCCTCATATTCCTGGACTATATTAGTTTGATCCACGCGATCTGCGACAGTTTTATTAGTATCTAATTCATGTACACGACGTCTGAGCTCATGAAGTTATTTGTGTAGTTGGGTCTTGGAGCGCCGGGCTGCAGGTGTACGTGCGATAACACACTCAAGACCCATATCTCGGCACCGTGATCATGCATTAGGAGGCTCACATTTCATCTGGTTGTAGTTTGTACTAATTTATATATTATATCTTAAAAAGTTTAAGAAAATATATTATAAAGTTTATAATAATTAAATAGATTTATTAATTATTATTCTTTTATTATTTATAATTATAAAGGCTATACCCAAGTGCTGTTATAAAGGCAACTTTATAAGAACCTCAGAGTTCTCTGCCTCAGTCCTATTACACCTTCATTCTAGGAATTGCAATGAGTTTCTCAAGGGACTCTAGGGGCTTTTGGGTTTTAAGATGGCCGAATGGGTTTTTATCCAAGCCAAGGTCCTCAGGCGTCTCAATCTTGAAGTGGCGCCATAGCGCATCCTTGATAATTTCGTAACACGCTCCGATTCTTACAATCTCCGGCTTGGGTCCACTGAAATCGATCACTGCAAGAAAAACAGTCAGTCAAGCGCTTCCTGGTCTAGGTGTGGGTTTTGAGATGAGCTGATAACTTCTCAAAGGCTTTACATACTCGTTGAGCTTCGCCGATACATGTTGTACTTGAGAAGGCCATAGTCGAGTGCAATGTCTGCAATTTCATTCAGTTCTGGCTGAATGTCTTCTCTGCGGTATTTTGTGCCTTTTCATAAACATTAGTAAACTCTTTGTGGACTGTATTCATTGTTGCTAATCTCTACTTATGAACATTTGGCGAACTTTGACATACCTGTTTGCGAAATGTTGGCCGAGCTGCCAAGGATTGGCTGGTTGTCGGCCAGACTCAATTTTGTGAGCTCGTCCTGGAAAGGCCCAGCATTAATCAAAATGGCGATGGTGCCATTGACAGAGGCAGCTTCCATGGTAACATCGTCAAGCTTCTCGAACATTGGGTGCTCCTTGTTGAACGGGGCGATGACAGCCAGGGGAAGGTCAAGGTCGAGCACTAGGTGGTCCACAATCTCCCGGCCAAGCTTGTCCATGACATGTAGGACTCGGTGGATAGGGTACGATCCGACCATAGCATGTCGCTTGGTCGCTGCGCGCTGTTTGGTGAGGAAGATCTTCTCAAGCTTACGCGGTTCTGAGGTAATGATGCCATAGCCAATTGTCGCGGGACAGATGGCCACTCCGCCGGCTTTAATCACGTCGTAAACACGCTTTGCATCTGCCTTGTAATCATAACGACGAACGATTTCATCTGAAGACATGTTGCCAAATCTGTTGATATGGAGTGTACTGGCTCGAGGCTCTCGATTGTGATGTATCTCAAGTATGGGATTCTAGTCAGGTAATATTTCAAGCTTTACCGACTTTGAGATCAGCTTTGTCTGGAAATTAAGAGTGGTTCGACTGACAGATGACAACTTCCAGTGAATCATGCTTGCAACAGGGCTCACTTTAATATAACCTCGAGATATGCTCAACATCAAGGCCGCCAATACCAGGGCTGCGGGGCGCTCTTGAGACGCTTCGACGGCCCGAAGACGGCCAACTCTTGCGGCATCGGGCCGGATTGCTACTCGTTGTTTCTGTCAGGTGAGTTGGCCGGAATGGTGAGCGTGCTCATAGGTTCAAGGCTTGCACCGCCTAATACCTACTCTATAGTAGATGGCTTTGCTAGATTGGTCCGCAGTTTCGACATTGCATGAAACCACCCCATCCCCACACCCCGCACAGCATCTAGATTCGCTGCGCTCCGACGAGATGTGGTCATTTACCCCATGGGGGACTCAGGTAAGTTTCGGCAAACCCGCCGTAAGTCCCCGGTTGGACCCCCTGTTAAAGAAAGGTTGCCAATAAGTACACAGCACACTGTATTTTAGAAGCCCAACAGAGCCCCAGATAACCCCAACTTTATTACATGCTTATATTGGACCCCAGAGAAATTAAGCGTTCGCGGCTTATTCCAGATCCAATAGACTAAAGTGGACTGTCATCTTCATACGGTTGACCTGGGGACTTTCTAGGGAGGTGAACATCGTCTTCTCTGCCGCAACTCTCCGATTGGAACCATGTCAAAGAAAGTTTGCCATCAGCCCATCCCAAGTACACAACACACTGTATTTTAGAAGCCCAGCAAAGCCCCGGATTCCCCAGCTTTTGATAGATTCCGGGGTAATATGGATCTAAAGAAGCCGCAAACGCACCGGCCACTTTAGATCCAATATATCAAAGACTTAGACTGTTATCTCCATACTCCAGTTGTTAACTTAGAGATTGTCTAACTATAGACCCTTGCCTCGTTGGGCATTCCGCCCTACTTAAAGACTGCTCATCCCGAGACAATTCTTTTGACACCCACTTTCAATTACTGATTGTGATTGTGGAACTTTGCGAAAATCCAGTTAAATCAGATCCCTATCGTGTTTCAATAAAGTACCACTACTATGGATCGCCACGATCGGACCAGCGTGTCTCCAGAACCAGGTGACGAGAAGATGCCCAAAGAGGTTCGATTAGAAGAGGTTGCTCACGACATGGTGGTGCCTCCTACCGGTGAAAAGTCCCAGTCCGAGAAGAAACTCGTCCGAAAGACAGACTTCGTCGTCTGTATGATGTTCGGATTATCATACTTTTTTGCGTACTTGGTATGAAATAAAGAAATTGGGATAACCATGAACTTCAGATGCTGATAATGAGTAACAGGATCGCGGTGCTATCGGCAACGCTCGAATCATGGGTCTCCAGCAAGATCTTGGCCTTTCCGACGATCGTTTCTTCAACTGCATTCTGATTTTTTGTAAGCTCGACCGTAACTCATCTTCTCAAAAGTGCACAGATCTGACCATATACCTGCTCTTTAGTCATTGGATACGCGGTTTTCGAAGGCCCTGCATTTTATTTGATTCGTGTCTTCCACGCTCCAACTGTGTATGCCATCTCTGCTCTTGTCTTTGGCGTCTCCGCACTCCTTACTGCCTACGCCAAAACATATGCCCATCTTCTTGTCCTGAGACTATTCATGGGCTTCGGAGAAGCAACAGTGCAGACAGGGTTCGTGTACGTGTCTCTCTGGTATCGTCGCGAAGAAATGTCCGTACGAGCAAGTTATCTATTTGCATTCACTCCTATCGCGGGAGCTGTTTCGGGTCTCATCTCTTATGGCGTTAACCGGGGCCTGGAAGGTGCTGGGGGCCATCGTGCGTGGCAGTGGTTGTTTATAATCGAAGGCGCGGCAACTATTATATGGGCTTTCGTTATCTGGGTTGTCCTTCCGCAGATTCCTGAAAAAGAGCTGGCAAAGAAACGGTCCCTCTGGTTCAGGGATCCGGAGGAACGACGCCTGATCAAAGTCAGATCTCAAGCAGGCATGTCTACCCAAATTAACAAGCTTTTATCCAAGCGTGACAAAAATACTGACCTACATTTTGGTTTACAGCGCAGCAAGTTTTGGGCGCCAAGGTGCAATTTTGGCAGATCAAGACGGCCATCAAAGACCTCAAAGTCTGGATTATGGCGTTCATCACTGCGACACACGCAACTGGTTTGACCGGATTCTCGTGTGTTCCCTAACTACCTGTCAGAATAACAAACAATCCTCTAATGAGCTCGTCTAGTATTTTTCTCCCGACATTCATCCATGCATTTGGTGTACCGCCGCTGGCCACACAGCTCTACACCATTATCCCGTATGGCGTGGCCTTCATCTCACTGATCGCCGTAACGCGTATATCAGACAAGCTAGTCGTGCGATTCATCCCCATGCTTATTGTTACTGGTGTGGCTATTATAGGCTTCATTATCATCCTAACACAGACAAGTCCGGTCGTCGGTATATTTGCCAGCAGCGTAGTGACTGCAGCTGTATATCCCGGCGTAGCTATTGTGTCGGGCTGGATTCCTAGCAGCAACGCCGGCTACACTAAGCGAGCTGCTGCCACTTGGATTACCCAGATCTTTTGCCAGGCATTCAGTATCCTGGCCAGCAGGATCTACAACAAGCCTCCTCGCTTTTTTAAGGGCCATGGCGTGCTTTTGGGATTTCTCGTTCTCACTTTCATTTTACTTGTTCTGGTAACATATCTGATGAAACGCCACAATCAAGAGAAGGACGCTCTGGCAGCGGAATGGGATGCGAGAGGTGCGCGCAACCCGGACGAAAGCAAGAGCCTGGAGGAGCTCTGTGACGATCATCCATCATACCGTTACCTGTATTGATGGTAGCAGAGTTGGGACATTAAAGCCAGAAACTATCAATATTACGAACATTCAAGCTACAAGCTAAGCGATATCCCATTGTGGTACCATACCAAGACCAGGCGTAGAGGGCAACGCATCTAATAATATTAATCGGTACAAAAAAGTCCCTACAATAGTAAGACTCTGATCAACTCTAGTAGAGCTAATTATTTTGCCCCTGCCCACTATCTAGGGATAGAGTTGATTAGTAGGTACCTAGGTATTCATGAAATCCTGGAAGGTCAAATCGTAATTACTTACAACTACTGCGGCCTTTTAGGGTTATTGCGAAATGGAATCATATTAGATGTTGAGACTGTAAATGGGAGTCCGATTTTGTTAATTTGTTGCCTAAGACTTGGGTTGTTTGGATCTCGGAATATCTATCAAGGGACTTGTAATATAAACACAGCAATTATATACATACCACTACATGCGCGAACTTAGGAGTTCCTGTGTTATATGTCGGATAGTTCCTATTACGTTAGTCCATCTAGAAAAAGACAAAATACGTAAAATAGGCATTGGATTCGTAGAATTGCTCCTAATGGCCCAGGCCTGGAATCATAGGTTTCACCTTATTTAAATATTCTTTCCACTTCGAATCCATGAAAAGGGACTGTATATCCCAAGAAGATGGTTGGATCTTGTTTATAAACGCGGTAGGATGGAGAACAGCTCTTGGATATGTTTTTCCTTAAATTCTTTTCTTACATTAGTAACAACACTAAAAAATGACTCACTGGATAGTAAAGATTTTATATTCGACTTGACATTTTCACTAGAAGTAAAAATTTCCAAATACACATTAATCCAATCAAACCCATCTTTCATCTCGCTGAAGTTATCTGGAAAGCCCGAAGTCTATAGATTTTCTTGATAGTGCCTGTCATAAGCAGGCTGGCATCTAGTGTATTGTCCGTATTAGAGATGTAAGCTCTCCATCCTGATTTCCATCCTCATTTATATCCTCATCTCCATCTTCACCCAATGCAGGATATTCACACGCCATATGCAGTTGCTCGCAGTCAAATCGGATATCATTTTGAGAAGATTCAGGGCGTAATAGATCGTCATCTTGAGAAGCCAAGTCGATTGTCGCGCTCTGAGCTGGGTTACGGCTTAATCTAGTATCTCTTCGTTATAGAAATCAGTAGTAGCAGTAGTAGCAGTAGTAGCAGTAGTAGCAGTAGTAGCAGTAGTAGCAGTAGTAGCAGTAGTAGCAGTAGTAGCAGTAGTAGCAGTAGTAGCAGTAGTAGCAGTAGTAGCAGTAGTAGCAGTAGTAGCAGTAGTAGCAGTAGTAGCAGTAGTAGCAGTAG